>VYZV01044421.1:64709-162797 GCA_013401275.1 Pandion haliaetus
TAATTTGGATGAAAGAAGCAAGCGCTGAAGTAGTTCTATCTGATGGCAGCCAAACTTTTGGCCCTTGGTGACCTTGCACCATGAAGTGCCTTGTGGTATCTGCGTCCATCATCTCCTAGCAAGCCCACACATAGCACAGTGCCTGCTACTTGTCCCTGTTAATTTTCTTGGTTCCTGTATATTCAGACTTTTTTTTTTCCGGGAAGAAGGCTAGGAGGATAAAGCAATTTTGCTCCTTGGAGAAAGCCTTCAGAAAGCCCCAAAGCTTTTTCATACACATCTTTTAAGTTTCATGAGACTGGAAAAGCAGTTCTTCTCATACTGGGTTGCAGCATTTCTGGTTGATTTTGTTTGTATGTGTACTTAAAGACAGGAATGTTGGCCATAAGCATTTGAAGGAATGGTCAGCAGCTCTGCATGGTAGAATTGGCCTTTTTTTTTTTTTTTTTTTTTTTTTGCTCTGGACCTTACTGTGCAGTTCCACTGGAGCCTAAGTGAGGGCTGTTGTCCTGACCCCGCTCGAATGGTCCTGCCCTTGCCCTGGGGCTTGTCTGACTGCAGAAGGAACAAGTTCAGGCAACACCACCACCCAAAACCAAACTCCTTGTTTAAGGATTGGACTTTTGGCACTCTTAGCTCCCTGACCAGCATCGGGTGAGAGTCGGCGCTGGCACAGGGCAGGAGAGGAGGAGGGGGTGTGGGAATGGGATTGTGGCAGGATGAGTTTGAGCTGCTGAAACGTGCCCTTAGCTGGGCCTTGCTGAGGTTGTACCAGGCAAGGATCAGAGCCGGAGACCACCGCTGCGCCCGAGCCAAACAAGCAGCCACCCTGGGCTACTGGACCGGCTTCCTGAGAGCCTCTGCAGCTTTGCAAATTTAAATCTGTACTTCTAAAATAACATTTATATCATGTACATTTGAACTTATGGTCTCATTCCCCCTTCCTTGTGCCTTGTACTGACATTTACACCTTTGTGAAGTGGGTTTAAAATACTGATGTTCTATTTAATCCTATTTAATATTTTCTTTCTCACTGTGAAATGCGTATCACAACGATGAAGGCAGAGGAGAAGTCGGGACCACTTAAATTTAAAAATTACCCCCTTTGTGTTCTTGTTTAAACCATGTACTTACGACTGCTCTGAATTCTCTTATTGCTGTTCGGTGTTGAGCAAGTGCAGAAGGCTGGGCAGTGGGAGAGGGGCGATGGTACGTGGGAGCACTCAGGATAATGTGACGAGGGACCAAGTGAGTCATGCGTTAGTCACGTCACTCCCTGCACCACTGGCAAGCATCGGGCAGTAGTGATGTGGAGGACAGTGGCATCTGTGGAGATCTTTATATTGGAAATAAAAGTAAGGCAGCAAAATGTCAAGCTCACAAAAGCTAGAAAGTACCAGAATTAGTGTTAATTAAATCAATGCTAATTAAAAACCACTGGGCTTTTTTGCTGAAGTTATGCAAAGCTATTTTGTTTAGTTGTGGGTTTTTCTTTTTTTAGTGCAGAACATGGAAAAATAACAGCAGAGAGTTTTGTAAGCAGCTGAGAACGGGGTGTTGCAACGTGAGGTGGTGGACAGCAGTGTTGCTGGAAACTGCCATTAGAGAGGGTTTTCTGCCTGAATAAGTAGGCAGTATTATTGGTATTTCTCTGTGCTTGATGGATTCAGCAGAGAAGAACCAGCATGTTTCATAAAATTATGCCAGGCTGTGATTAAATGCCATTCTCGCTGCTGTACCCATATTCCACTCCTTTATTTATAGCACACTTGCTCATTACAAATGCAAAAAGAGACTTGCCTGCATGTGGCTGGAGAGCACCCAGGGCAAAGGGGTCCCAATATTCAAGAGCACCTGGAGGTTCATGACCTGTGTCCTTTCCACATCCACGATGGGCTGCAAACTCTGCTGGGAGAAGCCATGGGAGAGAGCAGCCGCTGGACCCTGCTGCTCTGTGTCCGTTCGGCCTTGCCGATGTCCAGATGAGAGTTCAGGCTGCGGTAAGGCAGTGCACTCAGCCTACATCCGCATCCGGATGAAAGAATCCAGGTTGATGTTTGGGTGATGATGTACATGTATCCTGAGTGCCCTTAATATATCCATATTTCACGGTCCAGTGCTTTGGGCTTGCCTAAATTAATTTTTTTTTTTTTTTCCTAAATACTGAGTCAAAACTGCTCTCCTTCTCTTTGGAGCTACACATGATCGTCTCAGCTTATTTCACAGACACCTTCCCCTTTCTTTCAGACTCTCTTCCCAGTTCTCTGGATCCCTTTCTGGTCCTTCAGACACTTTTGCTGCTCCTGGCAAAAACATCTTCACCAGCTTTTGCGCAGCATTATCCCTACGCAAGCACAGCTAGATTGGGTTTTTCCAAACGTGCCACCAAGAACAAGCCCAAAGCGTAAAGTTAGGGTTTCTTTTACATCTGTTAAGGGTCACAGTCCATCTTCTGCCCTGTGTTTGTGTAGGGACTGGCACAATGAAACCCAGCCATAGTTTAGTGCCTCGATAATTCTGCAGTAAATGTAAGACATAAAACTGGTTTGTACTTAGTCTCATCTTAGACCTTTCTCATTCTTCCCATCAAGGAGAAAACTACTTGTTCCTTTGCTGAGACTTTAAACTCTTTGTAGAGCATTTGAAAATACAATTTCACATACCTTTTTTTCCGGCAGTGTATGGGTGGAGGAGTTTCTTCATGCTAGTTTCTCCCCAAAATCAGGGACCCGATGGTGCTGCTGGTCCTGCGAGATGGGTGCTAGCGGGAATGAGGACAAGCAGCACAGCGACCGTGTTAAAGACATTGCAGGGTGGGAATTCCTTTGACAGCATTGCTCGGTGTGGGAGGTCTGGAGCTGCATGTTGGGTTTTTGTGGCTTCAGGCATCTCCCAGGAATCCCATAGGGAAGCAGGCAATATTTCATTTTTTGGGGAAAAAGTAATGGATATTTCAGCAGCTTGATAGTATCACTTTATTAAAGTATCTGTATTGGTATCCTGTTAATAGCAATGCTGCTATTAGCAGGGTCCAAGTCCTCATCTTTTCCTTTCAGACTTCCTGTCACAAATTACCACTGAATAGCTTCTATATTATTTCTTTTTAGTTGCTACTTAGTTCTGCAGAGGAAATAAACCCTTTCTCTGCAGCAGGTGAAAGGCAATTTCTAACTGAACTTGTTTTGTTTTTTTTCCTGTCTTCCAGACTTCATTTTATGGCAGATTCAGGCACTTCTTGGACATCATCGATCCACGCACTCTCTTTGTTACTGAGGTAATGTATATGTGCTTGTTTTCTGAAAGTACTGTTTATTAGACAGGTTTAGATTAAAAACAATTTCTTCTGTGAACAGCAGAAGCAATGAAGCCAGGTTTCTAGTGTATTTGTGTCTCACAGTTGATTGATTGCCCAACTGAGCTCTGTTAAATCCATAGCAGAAACTTGCTTTTTATTAGTCGTCAGTGAATCCACACCTGTCAGTCTCCCATCTCCCTCTAGTACCTGGTGAGACCCTGAACTGGTTTCAGTCAAACTTGCCAGTGATGTAGTCTTCTTAGAAGGAAATTTCGTACAAGTCTTCATGGAAAAAAATGCAGGTGAGTAGATGAGAGAGCAAATACTAATTCTCGTGGAGGAAGTAAGCTGAGTGGGTTCACACCAGTTTTCCAGTGGCTGCACTCAACAAGACCTTTTCTGAGCAAAGTGTTGTAGTTTTTCCTTAGTTATTACCCAGTTTGTAACAGGCTTTTGGGTTTCTGGCCTATTTATGCTCCATTTAGTGTTGTCCAGCATTATTGCATTTCTCTGCTTCCATAAAATAGTGACTAATAGTTGTGGGGAATCCTTTAGAAGAAATATTTCTACTGGTGATCTTAAATTCTGCCTGTTGGCCAGAAAACTTAGGATTTTGCTTTGAGTGAAGGGCAGCTGCTTTTTCCATTTTCTTTTTTTTTCTTCTTTTTTGAGGCAGGGTAGCGTAAGATGAAAATATATGTGCAAGCAGTTCTCAAAACACAGGAAGCTGAACTGCTCATTGTAGCTAGTGGTGAACTGAGTCCAGTTCCTTACACACTGTGACGGCGGGGAGAAAAAAGACCTGATGAAACATTTAAATAATCTCTTTCTTCTAAATCAGCTAGCTTTTTTCAAAAACAGAAAGCTAAGATGTATCATATTGTTCATTTTGAGTACCTTTTGTATGTGTGCCCAAGAGAACCACAGACAGTAAAGCAGCTATCCTTATACCATCAGATTGAAGGTTATACTTTGCCTTGTAAAAGCACAGGTTCAGATCAAGTCTGAGATCAATTTTCAAAAGCCACCAACCTTGATTCAGAGCTCAGCCTGGGGAGGTAACCTTCTGCACTTTGAGGGGAATTATCTTGCTCATCATGCTCCATATAGAGGGTGTCTAGACTCATGGGTGAGCTATCTGTGAGTAAGCAGAGGTGTGTGGTCTGAACTTTGATGAGATGATCCCTCCTTTGGCTCAGCCACATGCTTTTCTACCTTCCTGTTGTCACCTTTTCAAATTGTTAGAAGTTTTTGAAGAGGTTGGGAAGGTCAGCTGGTGTAACTTAATTTTTCCAGAGACTTTTTGACAAGGTTCTTCTAAGAAGGTGAGACCTAGGGAAAAAAGAGAAAAATCTGAGTGGCCCATTCTTATCCTGGAGACAGCTGCCAAGATCTGAGTGCCTTAAGTAATTTTGGACCCCTAACTGAACCTCAGCAAATGAGGGAGGTTTGGTGCCCTTCTATGGGGTCTCATAAGCATGGGTCTGAACTTTGTGGTCTTCAGGAATGGCTTGGTGGCTTTCCAAGGAAGGAACTGCCCTCTGTCCATTTTCTTTGGGAGTTTGAATTATATGATCGTGATGCTTCAGTAGACCTTCAGCAGGACATTTCGTGAAGTCTACATGAGTTCTCTTTCCCTAGAGAAGTGTCTTGGCAAAATAGACGCAGATACCTGGGGTCACGGGAAGCACTTCTCAGAGCACAAAAGCTGCTTTTGTTGATTGTCCTACTTGTTGTTCTCTGTATATCTCATCTTGTACTTTAAAATACTCTGTGTGTATATGCATATAACTGAAAGCTGTTTGGTTTCCTTTGATAATTTAGGTGGCAAATTAAAATCTAGAAAGGGTTTGATGAGAAAGCAGCCGTTTACAGAGAGCTCCTTCCCGCTGACAGATGGCTGCATCTTTCAGGCCCAGGGTTCTCGGGGAACAAATAAATTGCTGTTTGTCTTGGAGGAGCTCACTAGCAAATAAAAAAAAGTAGATAAATGAGTCTCTAATGAGAATGGAGGTTAATCCCATGGAAAATGCTGGGAAATGTAATAATATTTTTTTCCTACATCCTTTTTTTAATTGCTGTGTGTTACATCATTGCATCCTACTGGTGGCTGTGTTTTGAGGAAGGATGAAGTGATCCCTCTGAGTGTGGGAAACCAAGAACAGTGATATCAAGTATAATTAGTCTCAGTGACAGTCCTCTCTTACTCATTTATTTTTCAATAAAGCAGATTCTTAACACAATTAAAAACTTCCTTGTCTTTTAGAGGTTCTTGAGCATTAATCCTTAAGGGATGCATACTGACTACTGGATTATATTGTAGCCGTACTTTGCAGTCTGTGAACTCAAAATAGAAAGCACGTGCTTGTGCGAGGCACGTGGCAGGGGCAGTTGGAAGCCAGTTGCTCCAGTTTTATCTTTAGTGGGTTCTGGTAGAATAATTATCTGTATCAAACTTACCTAACAATTTTACTTGTGTTCTGAGTGCATATGATACTAAAACAAGGCACCGACCTTGTGTCAATATTGCATGTAACCTCTAAAGAGGAGGTTTTCTTGTGTGCTAATTCATACCATTACTGGCTTTCTAATGAAATAATTTTTTGGCAGCTGCAAGTTTGCAAACTTTTCCAATAAGGAGGAAATGTGTAATTTCAGAGGTCAAGCCTGACAAGTCCTGTTGCTGAGACCATGAGAAACCCCTCAGTGGGTGAAATGCCTATTTTTGAAATGTGTGAGGTTAAAATGATTGGAATAATACTTTTAATTGCTCTGTTAATTAAGGTCCATCGGGAGAAGCAGTAGGGACCAGCAGATATTTTGATAAGGCTAACTTTCCCCATGTGACATTAGCCTGGACAGACTGTTAACGCTCTGTGGGAAGCTCTTCATGGAGAAAGCTGTGGTTCTGATAATAAAAAGTAAAGCAAAAGTGAAATAAGAATTAAACTGAGCTCAAAGGAGCCGTGTGTTATCTGCTCTTGCTTTATCTCATTGTTCAAAGCATAAATCTGCAGAGTGCTGAGCATCTTGCATTCCCATATTTGGGTTTAAAATGGAAGCAGGATTAGATGTATGTTATTTATATGAACGATACCTTCTTACTCAGCAGATTGACTGTCTGTGTTTATTCAGTGTCACATCTGCTGGCTCTACTTGAACAAAAAGTTTCTGGCTCCTGTTGTCTGTCACTGTAGATCCAATACAATAGGGCCAGCTGGAGTCAAGTCTGCCGTATGTATCATTTGTAGAGTAGTGAGACAAAATCGGAAACTGTTGAGTCGCTGATGGCAGAGCACAGCTGGATTTCCGTATCCCACATTGAATTTGTGGTGCCGGTGGCCAGAAGACTCTTGCTTTGGATCACGTGCCAGTAAGTCATCGTTGCTCTGAACCTGAAACCAGTGAAACTCGCAGGCACACAGCGGATCATCACGGGGCTAATGTGGCCTTGAAACTGATACAAGCCCCATACAAGCAGAGTGAGATGCAAACTCTTCCAGTGTGCCCTGTCCCATCCGTGGATTTTCTCTGAAAAGCCTTGAATGCAAAACTTGACTCTTTTTCTGTTGATTCTATAACAGTAATATTGTAGTGCTACTGGCATGATGACTGTTATTACGGTCTGTATGTGCACATATGGGTTTCTGGAGGCAGCTCTGAGCCATGTGTAGGCATCAGCTGAGATCCAAAAGAAGACAAGGCACAGATCTTTCAGACAGAAACAGTGTGCCCTTGAGCAAGGAGGACAAGGTGAAAAATCAGTACAGGAGCTCACGTGCTGGATGGAGGTGTCTGATGCATGTGCATGTGTGCAGTCATCTATGGGACATAACGCAGTTGTCCTCTATCCTGCCAGGATGCTGGAGTGATGGCTGCGAGGGACTCGGGGTGCCAACGAAGGATTCCTGGAGGTGGCCATCAGCTCAGTGTGATGTGGGCTACTTTCCTACTGGCATCTCTGGTTTTGTTCTTTCTCCTCCTTTCTTTGGCATGCCAAACTAAGCCCCTAATAATGTGATCCTTCAGCAACTCTTTCTACAAGGACTGAAACTTTCTGCTGATGTAGTCCTGCAAGTGTGCTCCAGGCAACGACCTTCTGAGTCAATGCCTGTTGGTCTGAGCCAGGGCAGAACAGGTTATATTAGCTCTCTACACTAACACCCATGGGTTAAATCTAAGCTGGTTCATTCAAACTGAGTCAGGTAGTGGTTTTTGGCCATGCAAGCCAGCTTGTGCTGTAGTGCTAAGCACTCTTCCTCTCCAAAAGGTGCCTGCTGGCAGCTGTCCTGGCCCATGGTAACTGCCAAACTGTGACCAGGAATCACTTGGCAGGCAGCTAAATGGTCTGAATCAAAACTATACCAGAGATCATGCTGATGCAGGCTCATGTCTGGGCTCTGACTTTAATAGCACAGCCATAACCATAAAACCCAGGCTCATGGATCAGTGGTAGCCCATTGCATACTTCTCATGGGCTTAGTGAACTGAGCTGTAGTTCAAAAGCTGGGTGTTTTCCAGCTGTGTTCAGCATGAGGCAATGCTTGAGCCTTTTTCCAAAGACTGCTTGTTGTTGGGTAGTGTTTCCCAGGCGGACATGGCTTATGCTGCTGTGGTGGAGCACCAAGTGTGGAGTTTGTGCTTCTGAATCGCTGAGCATGGTAGATCCCTGGCACTGCTTCTGGGCTTAGGTTTGTAAGAACATCCTCCGGGTGCAGATGGTCTGTCTAGCACCCTATTGTGAGAGCTGAGACCCCATCATCCACCACTAGAAGTGCTCTAGTTTTTACGAGATAAGGGGTATGAACGAAATGATACATACTAGTAAAACCTGTGGTTGCATTTTTTTTTAAGTGATGCTGTAAAAACTTAAGTGACACTTCTTCCTACAGATAGCAGTAGAGAAATCAAGCAACAATAAATATTGAAACAGTAGCACAACCTTGTAGACAGACCTCTTTTTTCCCTGTTATAATGGAAATGAAGTGTAATCTTAGACATTAGCAACTATCATAGTAATGCTGTATTGTGCTAAAAGCCAGGGAGTGGAGCTGGTTGGTTGGCATTTGGAGCTGTTGCATGCTGTAAAGTTATTTCCTATTTTTTGAAGGCTGTGATTAAAAGTGTGTGCTTGACTTTGCTAAAAGGGATACAAGGCACTAACGAAATTTTGAGGCTGTGGGTCATTCAGTAAAACTACCTGAACACCTCCAAGCCATGTGAAAGGCATCTTCTTAATGTGGTCCTTGCGTTTAACACTTTTGTTTGCTTTCTGTACCACTCTTTTGTCGACCTTGGGAACCATCAGCAGTGTTGGTCTAGGACTCTTTTATTTGAGAAAGTTCCCCTCTCTCCCCATGGAGCTGAAAGAGGAAATTCATGAAGACTGCAATTTTAAAAGCAAAATCAGGCTTTTTTGTTTTCTGTTTGTTACCATACTAAACAAGATGGGATCTGGCCAGGGTTGTTATAGTAACTACTAAGATTTCCTCAAGAGAAGGAGGAAAAAAATAGAACACAGACCCATTCATCTATTACTTCCAGTTTTTCATTCAGAGTTACATGCTGTTCTGTGGAGATAATTTGCAAGACGCGCAGTGTAGGTAATTTCAGTGATAAAGCCACATACCAATAATGAGCACAAATGGCTCTCCAGTATGTTGTGCTGGCATTCCTGCGTTATTTTCTAGCTTTGGAGGCAAGAAGGGTTGTCTTCCCTGGATCTGCAGTCATTAGTCATTCAGCTGTCTGGCTTTTCACCTCTGGATCATCGGGCTGTCTACGATATTACACAATTATATTTTACTGATACTCATGCTAGGTAATAGCTTTTTCCTAATACGATATTTTTAAACAACCGTGAGGCCAATCGGGCAAGGAGCTATCAAGAACAACTTAAAGAGGCTCAAGTCCTGTTGTGGTCTTGTATGATAACTTTTCTTCACAGGTTGGAAATGCCTGAAACAGCCTAAAAATCCTATTTGTTTACCATGCCTGCAGTGCTTCATAGTTTTCCTGTGATCAACCAACACTTTTAACTGGTCTTTCTTGTAGTTGGTCATTCCAGCCACAGAACCCTGAGGGTCTTGCAGGAATTTGAGCCTGCCCAGAAGAGCATGGCCACATGTCTGTGCCATTGGATTTTATCCCATGTGCCTGTTTCTCGAGGTCAGCTTTTCTTTTGTATGAGATCCTCAGCCCTTCTGGAGGACCACTATATCACCCAGTGCAGCATCACCAGAAAGTATCATCCTAATTCGTAACTCTTCCTTTTTGTCCAATGTCAAGAGAACTTGGCTTAAATAATGACTAATTTCTCTGCCTGGGATATTGGATAGACGTGGAAAAATATGACCAATGACTGGCCTTATCCACTGAAGTCATCAGGACGCACTTACTTATGCCCCTAAAGAATGCAAGCTCATTCCAGGAAAGGACTCGCATATTCACTCCGTCACTTGCTTATTATTTTTTATTAAGATAAGTTTAAATTTTAAGACAGATTTAGCATATGTATGCATAAGGGAAGGGGGCTAAGAGTTAAGACGCAAATTTTTGTTGCTATATACAGCTTGTCGGTTGTGTCTACTTGGATAATGGCAGTTTGGTTCAAGGGGATACAGAGCAAGCAGCTGGAGGAGAAATCCACTGAAGATCACTAAATCCACAGAAACCTCATCAGCCTTGGCTGAAAGCAGTGGGAGGCTGGGAAGGTGCTTAGGGGAGACATTATTTCTGCTTGCCTTCTTGCTTTTCCATGTGCACCTGCTTGTGGCCACTGTTGGAGAAAGTTTGAGTTGGGTGGATATTTTTTCTGAACCTGTAATGAAAGCTTTTATATATTAAGTCATTCTCTGATTTTTGGAGCAAGGCAGTGTTTCCACAGCCAGCTTTTTAGGTGAAATGGCTGATTGCCTAGCCTTTGAAGAAGGGGGGAGGTTCTTGGACAAACTCAATCATCCTTCATCTCCTATACTCTTTGTAAAATTTGTAAAAACTGGTGAATATAGTTTTCTGAATTTCACAATGCCCCAGTAAAATGGGCATAGAAGAGCAAAAGAAAGTGCTCACACCTGGCACTAAAATATAGTCCAGTGTTGGTCTTAACTATCTTTCTTTGAGATACTTCATGCTCTCGACAAAGCTTAGTCACCTTTGGGATGGGAAATGAACATGCCAGCAGTCGAGGGTGATGCCTGAATCTGTGGGTGAACCTAAGTCCCATCTAGTAGGACAAATCCAGAGCAGCTCCGAGAAGTCCCAAGCAAGTGGCTTAGCAAAGCTCACGAAGCACAGTCGGCAGCTTTTTCTGCCGGGGCTTGTCAGGCGTGGAGCATGGGACAGGCTGAGTCAAAGAGGGAGCCAATTTCAGGCCAACACACCCAGAAATAGGGCAGAAAACAGTAAATTTATCACTTGCTAACACATGTGTGTAGTAACACGGGGCTGTGAGCTTCGGCTGGTAGCACTGACCTCGGCATTAGCACCAAACACGAGCAAGCCCCATCTCTGAGCCCATGTTTTGCCAAGAATATATAGTTTTTTGCAGAGGTCTTTCCTATCTGATGCTAAGCCTTATTTGGCGTCTTTGTACAGACTCTCCACTTCTGCTGAGTAGCTGCTAATCAGTGCAAGAATATATAAAATATGTAAAATACCAAGGCTGGAAATAACATGGCACTGATGATGATGTCAGCTCAGCCAGTGTAAAAAAGGCCGTGGATCTGATCCCAACCTGCTCGCTCTGCAAAGTGAAGGAATTGCCACTATTCCATATGTCTTGTGTGTTGAATGTTTTAAGGACAATAGTCATTCATTAATTGCCGCTTTCAGGTTGGCGTAACTGCTGGCGCTTCCAAGGAAACAACAAAGTACTCTTTGATGTTTGCATGAAAGGGAGAAAAGTAGTTTCCCTGCAACCGATCCCATGGATGCGAGCTCGTAATGAGCTCAGGGACGCTCGCCTTATTTGCAGGAGAGTTGTGAGAGTGGAGCTTGCAGTGACGACGAGGAACCTTGACACGATTACACTAAAACCACAGGGCTTTAGATGAGCCACCATCACACTATATGTTATTTTAGACAAAATATTCTATATTTATGAAATGTCCTCTGGCACTAATATTAGAAAAGCTGTCAGAACAACAGAGCTAGTGCAAAATGCCAAACTCAAGTCGATGTTACTCATCTGGATGACAGATAACCTGCAGTAGGCTTTTGAAAATGTTTAGCCGAGTGATTTGTTTAGCTTCAAATATTTGGGAGCCATTACTCAGTGATTTGGTGCTTTCTGCAGGCTTGGATAAGCAGATTTAACCCCACCAAAGCTGCTCTTTATATCCTGACTTGTTCCTCTTTGGCTTGGACTAATCAAAGAATCTTTCTACCTGTCTACTTCTGCCCTGTATTTTTTTTTTTTTTTTATTTCAAGAAATATATCTATATAATGTAGAGTGTATCTATATACACACTCTATGTAATGTAGTACAAATTATACACACAATATAGATATATTCCTTGAAATTATTATATATATAGTTCTTGAAAGTATTGTATAAACTTTGCTTCAACTGCAGAACATTCTTTTGTATTTCTCTCTATATATATGAATAACTGTTCTGGGAGTAAATTGATGATTCTGACAGGCTGGTAGCATGGCTTAATGCTCTTGTGATCCCTTAAACACAGAAAACGTATTTATTCTTCTATTTTATCACAATGTGAGGAAGAACTTTATTTATACATGCATGTATTTGAATCGCTAGTGATAGTCAGATTCTAACTTTTAACTGCACTGATGACTGACTTTGGTATTTTTAGAGCGAACACAACCAGTTGCACAAACTCCGCCTGAATGAGTGTGTAACAAACGCTGTAAAAAAGCAGCACAGGTCAGCGGTTCAGCGTAGTGGCACTCTGAGATCTGTCTGAAGTATATTAAAATGTCATGGTATTTCAGAAAAAATGAACTCAACTTGGACTTCAGTAGCAGTTACAAAGCAGTGCTATTAACGTTGCCTTGCGTGCCGTTAAATGCTAGGAGCAGTGGAGCTGCTCTTCTTTATATGGCTGTGCTGAGATTGGGCTAAAACTTGCTGTGTTATAACTTCTTAGTGGGCCCCGAGTTCTTAGTGGTAATGCTTAATATGTGCAGGCTTTTACTTTGCTCTTCCCTTCAGCTGTGCCTCCCCAGCACATGCCCTGGGAGAGGGTGTGGGGGCAAAGCAAGGTCTTCAATCTAAGCGGTTTCACTAGGAGATAGTAATCTGAGAGTGGCATGGGGTGATACCAATGTCTGAGATGGGTATTCTGTGTTGCACCAGAATGTATCTGTTTTGTCTTAAACTATTTTCTACCTTTAAGTGGGAAGTCATTCACGTCTCCAAGATTTATCAGATCTCTGGTACCGCACTGAAGACTCTCAAGTTTTTATTGATGTCTTCTATAGATGTATTGTGAGGGGGAGTTTCTTCTGTTTTCTCTTTTGTTTCTTCCTCTATACTAACTACTTCAGTAATTAGATTCAAAACAGCAAGGCTGTGCCAACCAGCAAAACAAGTTTCCATGCATCCTTTTTCCTTTCATATCATATGGGTAAAAGGACACATCATAAGGTTTGCACGAAAGAAGATATAATTCTATAACTTAAATTCATTGCCTTCAATAAAACAGATTCAGTGCAGGACAAGCATTGCAGACCACACTGCTGTTTTATTTGCAGAGTCGTCTGAAGGAAGCTGTGCAGTTGTTGGAGGATTACAAGCATGGGACTTTGCCCCCAGGAGTCACCAACAAAGAGGTAAGAGGAAAAAGCCTTTGCTCAATTCCTACTTCTTCCTGTGGTCTA
The DNA here is from genome assembly GCA_013401275.1 of Pandion haliaetus. Taxonomy (NCBI): domain Eukaryota; kingdom Metazoa; phylum Chordata; class Aves; order Accipitriformes; family Pandionidae; genus Pandion; species Pandion haliaetus. The sequence goes on from VYZV01044421.1 coordinate 77,852, forward strand.
AAGTGGAGAGGATGAGGTGGCATTTTAGGCTGTGTCTACAGTCAAATGCACTACTGCAGGACATTTTTGGTGTTTCTACTGGTAAAATCCCATACCGGCTCTGTTCAGTTGATTGCTGACTTCTGCAATGTTGCTTCTGGTCCCTTGCAGCTCAACTGCCAGTGTGTTATAGTGTATTTGGGTTGTTCTGAAGTTTCCACGTTACACGTGTTGCTGAGCAGAAGTGATGGCAAGGGGCCTGCAATACAAACATGCAAGTTTTTTATTTAGAATAAGTAGAAAGTTTGTGGTTTCTGACTTGCAGAGTTACCGATTACCTTTGGCCAAGGCTATTGCTTCCCTTTCCCTTGCAAAGTGTACTTGTACAGTTAAAAGAAAGAAACAGTAATTTTCATTTTTTAGCTGAAGGAAACCTTGCTGTCAGTCCTGTAGGTTCTTGTACCAGCAGCTGTGATGCATCAGCACCCTCTCCTACTGTGTTCCTGGTGGTTATAATTGCCATGTTTCTTCATGGAAATAAATGTTCTTTGGACTACATATAACCCTCTGGATGTTCTTATGTTGTAGATTATACCATCAGTAGTGGTACTTTTCCTGGGTGATGTTCCTACTGTTGGGATGGAAGCTGAAGGAGGTTGTGGAAGCCCCACTGATGCGAAGGTCTTAGCAGGGTTTAGGCAGTTGCTGAGAAAAGGGTCATTTTTGGTAGAACTTGATTCTGCTTTGGAAAGGGATGGGATGGGTGATCTCTCCAAGACGCTGTCAGTCCTGTTTTCTGGACCTTTGTCTGATACTCATCTGTATGAACACATGAAGCTTGGTGGAAGCAGAGATGAGTATTGCAGAGGGGCTAGACTTCTTTTTGAGCCTTTTACCTCCAAATCAATAGCATGAAACAAAAATCATTGATCTTTCTGTGGGTATTATCTCAAATTCTTTTCCTTATCTGTCCATGTGTAGACACCCGACCATAACACCGACACAGGGGCTTTTTTTGTGGTGCTTGTTTGTGCATCTAGCACGAAAGACTTCAGTCCTATGCAGTTTAATGTAACATAAAAAACAGCATTAATTGATTGGCAGACCTGCTTCAGGAGATATAAGAAGCAGGCATGCCAAAGGACCAGTGCACCTCCCACGTAAACAGTGGTGGAAACGGTAGAGAGCTCTTCTCCCACGCCCTGTGGGTCAAATAACCTCTTTTTTTTTTTTTTTGTCCTGTTCACCTGTGATAATTTCTTCTCATGAAAGACAAGTATAGCAGGTAAATGAAGAAAATGAAAATTTGCATTCACTTTAGAAAGTGGCTACTTGTGTGGTAGGTGCTGTGTTGGGAAAGAGGCATGGCTTCAACAAAAAATAAATGGGAAATATACCCCCCCTGTGCGGTGTGCAGTACGAGGCATTGCTTTCCTGGTCTTTTGATGTCACTGCATTCTTTCAACCATAATCTGATGGTAAGAAAAAAGAAATAGGGGTTGAGGAAAGGAGAGAAGCAGAGAATGATGCAGCAGCAGGTGACTCAGTTCCCATCTGCCTTCAGAAGTACAAGTCATTTGCTGTGGCAAACCACGCAGACTTTTGACCTACATTTTGGGTTTGCCTAGTGACAGACCTAGGTTATACCCAGAGTTCATTCAGAATGGCTTTGAGAAGGAGCAAAAAAAAGTATCGTGTTTTTTGTTTCCCTCGGTCATGACAGCATATGCAGGAGGTGAATCTTGTTATGCAAGTTGGAGGGTTCTGAGTGTAAAATAAAGGTATGGGGCAGAGGAGGAGAGAGAAAATTATGCACAAAATGCCTTTCCTAGAGAACTGTTAGACATCAGTGTAAAAAATAATATTTTTTGTAGTAAAATCTTGACACGGTTCACTTTGATCACAGTGTCAATTATGTTAGAGGCATTTATGTAGTTTTGTTGACTGTAGGATAAAGTAGCTTTGCCAGGAGGAGCCTGGGGTGGAATTGCAGCATGTGCTTTTTACTGTATTTAACTGCGCTTTGCTGCATTAATTAAACCAAACCACAGGGAGAGGTGAGCAAGCTATGGGTAGATCCCAGCAAGGCTGTGAGACTTGAAGGTTCACCCAGGATACCACAACCGCTCTAAAAAGGGTAAAGATGGAAGGGACCTGAAAGCAGATGACAATCAGTGTGCCTGGGCTGCAGTGGGACGGGAGCAACCACAATTATGAAGCAGCCGAATCTGCCTTGTTAACCTGGAGAAAGAATCCGTGAAGCCAGCAGCTGTCAGGCCTTCTTTACTCCTGGAGCTGGCTGGTTGTAATGAAACAGGAGGTAAAGTGGGCAACAAAAGGATCAAACGCTGTTTGGCACTCTTGTGATCCACCTGGGTGAAGGTGAATGGGAACTTCTGACTGGGTTAATTGGGAGCTTCCCAGCGTGGCATGATGGGCTGGCCAGCTCTTAGGCCACGATGGCGACGTTCCTTGAGGGACATTTGAAAACCCAAGAGTCCCTTTTGTCCGAATGCACTTCTTCTCCCAAGTGTGCTCTTGAGTGGACTTGAATAAACTACTTGCCTGTGTATGGTTGCAGTGAAGCAGGTGAAAATCTTCAAAATGTGGTTGTTGATTATCTCTTGTGAGAACATCGCCAAGGAGGTGGATATCTTCATCCTCTCCGGCAGACCCACCAATTTAGAAACAAACTTCTCCTGTAGGAGGGCATTACTTTGCAGTTTTAAGCTGTGGAATTGAAAACGGCAATTAATCATTCCACACATGTATATTCTGATGTGCTTTTCTCTTTGCATCAAAGGTGATCTTTGTAGTCTTTTATTGGCAGTAGTTGTTTCCATCCCCTGGGGCTTGACAAGAGCTGCATGCTCTTGTCAAGCAGCTCACGTGGTATCATTCTGCCTTTGTGTATACTGCTGTGCTGCAGTCACAAAATAACGCTGAACTTTCATCTTTGTCAGTGATGACCATTTCTACCAAAGATCTGAAAGGCCCAGATGATCTCTATGAAAATGGGGTTTCATTGAATGCTAAGGTTGTGGTGACATCAGGTGTTGGGTACTTCTCATGTTGATTAGGCAAATGCTCTCCTTCCTTCTCTGAGACGGAGAGGAAGATCTAACAATAAATCTGATGGAAACAGGTCTGTGGTTGTTGTCCCTGCATGGAGGACGTAGGGCTGGATGCTGCTCTCAGTGTATGCCATGAATCTTGCACTCTGAGCATCAGTTGTTTCCTAAGTCCAGGGGCAGAGGGGAAGGTGGAAGGGAGTGTGCGGGGGGATCTGGGTAGCTGGCAAGCTTGCCAGTGCTGAATTAAACACGAGTGCGCCAGATATATACAGCTGTAAGTGTCTCATTAATTACTGGTGCATTTGCAGAACATACGATGTGCCGATTGATTGCTTTGGGGGAGGGGAAGCATCTCACTTGCATAGATATCACCCCAAATTTTCCACTGGTGAACCAAAGACACGTGGAGAATACGTTTGCTTTCCTCAAGCTAAGTTTTACCATTTTTATGGCTTTTTTGTGTACCACTATCTGCAGGATGGACTCTGGCTACAAGGCATTAACAATTTGCAGTTGTTCTAGTGCTAATTTGGGAAAAGGATTCGATGCAGCTCTGGAGAGGTGCCCACTTTGTGGCTCGTGTGCATGGGTTGATGCTGGAATAAAAGACTGAGCTGTCTGATGTTTTACGTAGCTGATAACTGAGTGTCATACACACCTCTGATGCACTGATGAAGTTGCCACATGCTGGCAGAAGACCAGCAGATGAGAGGTAATTTGATTTTTGACTGATTTTTTTTTTTTTTTTTTTTTNGAACAGAGCTAATCACCTCATGTTCACTGTGGGCTAGGAGTGTGTACTGGAGTAGTGACTTGTCTCATCTGATATGGTAATGCAGTTGTATCTGAGAGAGGCTAATTTGCTATTATTACTCATCAAAAAGGCTGGGTAGAGTTTCATGTGATGCTCAAGAGAGGAGCACTCAACTTTATCTTCTTTGTTTAAGAGTTGATTCAGGTTTGGCTGTTACAGCCCCTTAGAGATGCAACTGCTACCCTTATAACAGGCTCTTCAGGCATGGATTGAGTATGGCACGTGTGAAGAGATGCCCGAATGGGCTGCTAGGCTTCAAAATCAGAATTAAAATCATTATCACCTTAGGAGCCTTTAAAAATAACAGTTTGGGCAGAGTTTTAGTGCATTAACTTTCTAAGAACCCAACCCCCTTCCGCCAAATATCAGCTTTGAGATCAAGAAGACAGGTTGTTTTGACAGAGTTCTTTCGCTAATCTCCTGACTGATCCACTTTCGTGGTACGGCTTGTTTGACAGTGTTCAAACTCCTTTTTTTTCCTCATTCAGAAATTCGTGGTTCTCATGAAGGATGGCAGGCAGTAGCTGAAAGCATAACAACAGCTCAGCACAATCTATATTGCTTGCTGAAATGGTTTCACCGCATGAAAAATGGAAAATATAAGAGCCTAAAGCTATGTAACGTCAAGTATCTCCTCCACACTTATCTTCTTGACAGGGTTCTTGTAGAGTGAGTCTCTTCTGCATTTTCAGCGCAGATTTTTCAAAATGAGCTGAAATGGAACAATTATGGACTACCTAAAGAAAAAAAAACACTGAAGAGCCATAATGTTGTAAAGAAAAAAACTCTGCGCTCCAGTTCCCCATGACCATCTCTAAGCCAGTTTCCAGAATAAATGCTGCTTCGCTCCAGCTACTCTCTCTGAGTGATTCATGTACAGTAACACTGCCAGCACCTACATCTCTTCCACTTTCAGGTCTCTCACACTCATCCAGTAGCTCTTGTACTTGTTCTTGAACTGGAGTGATTTCACCGCTTGGCAAAATGACCATTAACATAAGGTGATAAAAACCTATTTCTTGGGCATCATTAGCAAAAATTAAGAATTGATCTCTTAACTGTCAATAGCTGCTAGACTGCTGATAGCTTTTTACTGAGAGAAACTATAGGGCCTTTTCCTACGTTAGAAAAATGCTTTAAAAACATGATTTTTATCATAGGTGTTTCAATTATGTAGTCAGCAAAACAGAGGACGAATAGCGGCTTGGTAAGTATTCATTCAGTGCTACATATTGGAGCAAGAAAACATGCTCCAGCCTCCACTTCTTCAGCTTAGCTTATTTACCTAACTATTTCTTTGAATATTTAAGAGCCAGACTTGTTTTTTGTTAGATATGAGGCTGAGCATTTCACATTCCACTTATTAAAACCCCAATAACCAAAACCATTCTGTGTAGCGGAAAAACCCACACTGTTATTAAGCCCCCTCTCTGACAGGCTCTTAAGATTTCATAATTTTTCTCTAAATAAAAAGATATTCTTGGTAATGCAACCTTTTGGGGTGTATTTCTGTTCTTTTGGTTGTTTGGCTTAGATATTTTAACAGGATTGGAGAACGTGACTGGAGAACAAACTTCCTGAAGGCTTTGGGGAGGTTTGGTCTCCTGGTGGGGCATTTTGGGTGGTTGCGCGTCTCTGGGTTGGGTGATGGAACTCCACGGATCCGGAAGTGTTTGATGGAAGAAACAGCTGTTTCTTATAATGGTTTAGAATATAAATTTTTGCCATGAAAACTTCAAGAGAACTGGTGAGTTTACTAAACTTCCTATTCCTTTGTTCTCTTTGGTGACCACATCCATCGATGTCCTTCATTTGGCTCCTTCTGCGGAGGGTAAGTGCATTTGAAGTGCCGGCATGTCATCTGATGACATGTATCCCCTTTCATCTCCCTGCTCCAGAGGAAAGTAGAAAATCATAGGTTCCTTAGAAGGGGGTGGGGGTGGGGGGAGGAAATGTGTAGGATTCATGTTAGTGGGAGAAACTTGTCCTGTCATTTATGTCCCATCTTTTCCAGCTCCGTAGGTATTGTTGTATTATTGCCCTTCTATAAGGATTCCTTCGTCTTGATCAGACGTTCTTTGTACTTTGTGCTCCTCATTTAAGTGGTCTCTCATTATACCTAAGCACCCTTTTTAGCTTGCATTCCTTACAGACCGCTCTGTGGCAAGAGAGAGATGTGCTAAAAGGCCCACTGCTGCAAGCCATTTTTAATGACGGTTTCTGCCGGCAGCTCCCGGGGTTGGCAGAATCCGGCCCTTTGCACGAAGCTCTGGTGGCTGGTGCGATCTGCGAGTGGGTAGGTGAAAATGACACACACAAGTGCACTGGGAGCCAATTTGCAGCAGAAGGTATAGACTGTAACATATCCAATTCTAAACAGGGCAGGCAATTCCCCAAACTGCCTCCTGGAGGGAATCTCCGCTGGAATAAAAAGGTTTCATTTGAGGGAATAGTTTCTCCTATAAAAACAAGGGCTGTAAAATATCAGCCTGATAAACAAGGATGAAGAGCCAGCTTGCTTAAAAGCGGACGTTTTCACTAGCTTGGGAGCGTCGGTGCTGAGGTTTAGCCTCAAACCAAAAGGCTGTACCAACTGCAGGGCATAATGATGTGGCTTTTGTCCTTCATCCTCAGGCTTCTTTCACTAATTTGTAGGATTGCATCTGTGTCCTCTCTGTGTCTGAGTCCCTTTCCCAACCTGTCCAACAGACCAGCACAGATTGGAGGAACAGATTGATGCTGGCATGTCAGCAGTGGTAAAAGTTAAGAGAAGCAGCACTCGGCGGCTATCAGATACAGAGAGATTTAAATCACTCCCGTTTTATGACACAGCTGCTTTTTACTGTGTGATTTTTGTACTCAGTGCTGCAGAAATGTGCATGGCAGAAAAGCCCTTTTGAAAGCTGATGAATATCGGATGTGGACAACAGTGTTCAGGCACCGGAGATCTGCCTTGGAAGGACTGCAGTAAAGTATCAGTGCTGGGGAGATTTCATTATGAACTTCAGGCTGCTGTAGTCTTTCAGCTTTTCCCCAAAAATGCCTTGTCTTTTTATTTTCACAGCTAGAATTCCCTGCACTAATTCCATGCTTGAACTACACTGCTGGCATGCCCAGCAAAACGTGTCCTTTCCGTTGTGTGCTGAATAATTTTTGTCTTTGAAAATGGGCTAGAAATAGCTATCAGCTTAATATCACTGCCTAATATCACTGCTCATCAGCCTAATACCGCCCCAAATATTGAAGAGCAGCAGCCTAGGCACTTCAATATTTGGGCAGTATTAGGCTGATGAGCAAGTTAGGATCAGAGCCCTGAGTTGCCCCATTTGTAGATTCATACCACTCTGTCTTAAAAACTTAGTATCTAAACAAGAAGTAGAATACAGTCTAAGAAATATGGTGATGAAGGTTCATTGTCCTCTTCTACCTCCCCTCCGTCCCTTTGGTCCTGATCTCAGGCTGGCACCCTGGCTTCTCCCTATGGTCCTGCCAGCAGAGAGAGGTAAAGAGCCACAGAATAGCAGAAGTGTCTGAAGGGGCTTCATGTGCATTGAACAAGGACTCTCAGGAGTGAGCGATGCTTTTTCTGTGCAAGGTTTTTATTTTTTAATGCCAGCATGGGGCCAATAAGAGGTTTAAAAACTTGTATGCTTAACTAAATGCAACCCTTGTATGTGTTAGTCGTACGGAGGTGACTCTGTCCTTAAATGTGCACCCACAGTAAAGATGGTAGCTATTAAATTTATCATTCCCTGAACTTTATATGTGAACTGGTACAAATTTGTTCTGTGCCCAGAATATTGCAAGGGAAAGTGCGATGCCATGGCAGCGTGAGCTGATCTAAGTCAGCACTGCCATGTCTCTGCCTCCTTTTCTCCCGGCCATGTGTTCCCACCTCCTTGCTGGCTTGCCCTGGCACAGCTGGTTCAGAGAGCTGATCTTAATAAAAACTAAAGCTCCCTTCCCCCACTCCCAAAATACTTCATTTTTTGACTTAACAGCTCCCTGTATTTTCTGTCTGCTCTGTGTTGTCTATACCATGTAGGGGATGGAGTGTACGCCCAGGATGGGGAGGGATGGTGGGGCTGTGGTACCATAAACATATACCAGCTTGAGCTGCTGAAGGTGAGGTAAGTCTGTGATGGAGGTAGGAAATTAACCCAGGTTTCATAAGACCAAGAGTGAACGTCTTGAGCTGTGGATCTTTTGCTGACTAAAACCCTAGTAGGTCCGAGTCACCAAGTGTTTATAGATTTTTGATCCATCCAGATCTTCCTCTTTGTCTGCTGTAGGATTGTAGGCTAATTCAGGCTGGAGGGGACCTCAGGAGGTCATCTAGTCCAACACAGGCCCCTAGATTTACTGCTGGAAATCTGACTGTTCATTTGATTGTGTGTTTACTTATACATGCGTGTTAAGATGCATGAATATCTATTTGTTAGGAAACAGGATAACAGGGAGACAGCTCTATTACTTGACTTTGTGCCCTTAGAAACTCCACCCTGAAAGCTTCACCCATTCAGCATAAGGGGGATGGTTGGAAGGAAAAAAAAACCCAAAACCCCAACCAAACCGAGCGATCTGTAGTGAGAGGAAAAATGCGTCTTTTTGAAATTGTCCCTTGGAGACAGACATTTGCTATTCTCCAGCCAGCCCCTTCCTGCGAGCGTTGGCGGAGCATGAACTGTGGTGTGTCAGTTGTGACTTCTCACTCTTCAGTCTTTCCAAATGCAGTTTTGGCAACTTGCTGTTTTGAAACTGTTTCATTTCTTCCCCATTAGTATCAGTGAAGTGAAAAGAGGCTCACCAGCTTAATGGGCATATATTTATTACTGTGTTCTTCCTTCAATCATGTTAGCAGCGGGAAGAGCTGCTCATGCTGTCCCAGACACAGCAGAGAACAATGAATCTATCAGAGTCTAAACAGCATCCCTTTTGGAGAATAATAGCTTTTCTTAACAGTGTTGATGAAGAGCGAAGAGGTCCATTTGCAGTAAACTGTACTTTTTTTCCCCTCTGGTCTCTTGCAGGATACAATAAAACGTAGATCTATCAGTTGTCCCGCTGCTTCCTTGTCTTTGCAAGAAAGTAGCCTGTTTGCTGGTCCAAGGGCTTAACTTGGACCTTCTCTCTTCTGCAATCTAAGTATTCTCTGTGGCGCTAAGATGGTCTAAGATGGGACAAACATTTTAGGCGTTATTTCCAGACCGTCAGAGAACAACAGGCACCTACGGAGCTTGGCCAGAAGTGTTGTAGGTTAATGCACCTTAAAGAAACCATGCTAAATGCTACTGTTGATGCTCATACTCAGTTACAAACTGGCTTTGCTTCATCTCATCATTTGAGGATTAAGACAGTTTATGTAGACTTACGTCTAGATTATAAATCAAATTAGATTTGCAAGCTCTGTATGGCTAAAATAAGCTGAAACCAATCTGGTCTTGAGCAACCTAGTTGGATTAGCATGCCTGGTTTCCAAAGCTGTACTTTAAACCATGTAATGGCATCCAAATACTTCTGCAACCCTGGTGCAAGTAATAGTTTTCGGTGAGTGCTTCTTTCTCTGCTTAAGTCTTTCCAGTAGAATGCTGTGAGGATTAATTAGTTAATGTTTATTGAGTGCTGCGAAGCTGCAAAGTGTTATTTAAGTGCTATCTTTTTTTATCAGTCGGGACTTGATTCTGTTTCCACCTACGCTTGGTTTTGTATCTGTGTATTGCACTGGAATTGCTTGTGGTTTTCAGTCTGGTTCCCAACACCAGAGCACTTGCCTTGCCATGCTGCAGTGCAGGCAGGTATCTCAGCCGATGCTCTTCAACAGGTGGACTTGTTTGAAGGTTTTATGGTTCTGCAGATGGGCAGCAGCTCATGGCACTGTGACTCAATGGTGCTTAGGATGGAGAAGGAGTTTTCCACTGGCATCCAAGAAGAGCAGTGGCTTCTGGTGCCTCTTCTGCTGACTTATTTCAGAGCCAGGTGCAAGGCAGAAAATGTATAGATACCCTTTGTGATTTATCCCATGCAATGGGTCATCTGAGCTTTATCTCCTTAGAGCTAAAACCTTTTCAGGATAAAGATTATTAGGAACAAGGTTGTAAAAGGTCTATTGGAGAGATTTGCTACTGAGGAGCAAGTGTAGACAGTGGTTTATGTTACTTTGTTTTCCATGTTTCTTAGTAAAGCCAGACACCACATTCCATATGTATTAGCTGGTAGGGTTTGGCACATCAGCTAGGTTTACAGACATTCAGGTGATATTAAATGTGGAACCAGAAGGTCTGGGACTCCACCATTGTAAATCTATAAATCTTGCTAAAACCATTCGGCCCTAACTGAATGCTTTGGCTGGAGCTTGTGGTGTGCATTTGTCTCTGTTAAGTATCACTTTTCAAGAAGTGGGATTTGGGGACTGAAGCTGGAGAGAAGTGGGAGAAAGCCATGCAAAGCATGAGTGATCACAGTCCTGGGGGAGAAAGTACGGGCGGAGAGTGAAGCAGAACACGTTGTAGCTCTGTTGGGCTGCACCAAACTGCCTTGAGTTTGGCACTGGTGTTTAGTTTTACTGAAATGCTAAAAATAGATAGATACTTACTTGTTTTCATGTAACCTACTGAGAGCTTCTGGGGATGCTGCCCGGAGTGGACTGACCACCATAAATGCCTATAATAACTAGGAAGGCAGTAGGGAAAAATGTGGTGCTGTAAGAGGATGATGTGTTGGCGAGTGTAGTGCATTGGGCGCTTGGGAGATCTTCTTCCTTATCTGTATAAGCTTAAAAACCAACAAAACCTGTCAGAAGCACAGTGAAATAAAAGTGAAATAATGTCAAGGAAAAGCACCTGCTATCTAGGGTGGACCTCCTATGTCAGTGAGTGGGGCTTTAGCAGTGAGGCCGTGGATGGATGTTCTTTTCTAGCTGCCTTGCTGCAGACTCTACCTTCTTGCCAAAAGGTCTGCAAGGAGGAGTTTCAAATGGAAGTGTCCCACGATACTGCTGGCAAAAGGGATCATGTGAGTTTTCCAGTAAGTTTAACCTTATAATGAAGATTAATACGAGCTAACCCTGCTGACGGGGTGTGGTGAAGCTGCTGCTGAGTGCTTCTGGTTCGAGCTGGTGGCCCTGGGAAGGGACCAGATCTGCTCAGCTAGATTTGTGGGAGATCTGTTTGGAAAAGGTGTAGTGCTTAAGTCCTGGATTCCTAAATGTTCTAACATAAAATCTTCAACTTTCATCAAATTCCCATTAGAATCCAAAGAAACCATATCTTTGCAAGCCATGCTGAAGTTGGTATGAGCTGCAGGAACTTGACGCTTTGGGATGTTTTTACGTCTTGAGCCAGAACTAATCATGTAGGTCCCATCTTAAAGTCAATGAGAGAAGCAAGCACTGCTGGAGTGAAGGTTGTGCAGCCTGTACTCTAGTTGGGATGAGTCGAACCACTGACATAAAGGAAATCCAGAGAATTTGCTGCAGTAGGTAGGTATTTATTATGCTGTAGATGTCTGTTAGCGGGGATGAGTCCCGCCTCCGGTGTCTTACTCTGGCCATTTGACTGTAGTTTAAGGGATCTAGAATGAAGCTAAAACTTGTTCAGTCATCACTATCGCTTGACACTAATGTGATGCCGGATCCCTGTTGCTGGTCTGAAGTGTTCCTCAGTAAACTTTCTAAGCACAGTAAGTTACACCTTTTGAGCAAGGGTTTCTTTTTTCTTTTTTTCCCTTTTTTTCCTCTGGTTTTGTATCATTTAAACAGTTGAGGTTGTTGGAAAGCGCATCTGGTTTGGGAAGCTGTCCCTCCAAATGGCCACACACATGAAAGCAGGTTGCTCTTCTTCTTCAGAACAAGCTTTGCTGCATCACGTTCCACTCCCAACACCCAATATTTGGAATTCAGTGTGCAATAGATAATCTGAGCTTTGCTTTAATAAACCTTGCAACTCCCAGAGTGTGAAACTACTGGCAGTTTCTGATGGGGTGCCAACTCCAGGCTGTTACCTTATTAAAATGAAGATTTCATGGGTGCAGAAGGGGTCTTGTGAAAGGATGAGAACCTTCCTGATGGAGTGGGAAGGGGATGAGTGGATTTCGAGATGGAACTCTGTGTCCACTTGGCTGGACAGATGAAATGAATTAACTAAAATACTAATTCTGAAGATTTCCTGTTTGACCTTGGCTTTACTAGGGGAATGTATGGGGTTTGCATGGCAAGGTTTTGGTAGCAGAGGGGGCTACAAGGGGTGGTTTCTGTGAGAACATGCTAGAAGCTTCCCCCATTTCCAACAGAGCCAATGCCAGCCAGCTCCAAGGCGGACCCACCGCTGTACAAGGCCGAGCCCATCGGTGACGGTGGTAGCGCCTCTGGGGCAATGTATTTAAGAAGGGGGAAGAAAACAACTGTGCAACTGCAGCCGGAGAGAGGAGTGAGAACATGTGAGAGACACAACCCTGCAGACCCCCAGGTCAGTGAAGAAGGAGGGGGAGGAGGTGCTCCAGGTGCCGGAGCAGAGATTCCCCTGCAGCCCGTAGGGAAGACCATGGTGAGGCAGGCTGTCCCCCTGCAGCCCGGGGAGGACCCCACACCGGAGCAGGGGGATGCCCAAAGGAGGCTGTGACCCCGTGGGAAGCCCGTGCTGGAGCAGGCTCCTGGCAGGACCTGCGTCCCCGTGGAGAGAGGAGCCCACGCTGGAGCAGGTTTTCTGGCAGGACTTGTGACTCCACGGGGGACCCACGCTGGAGCAGTTTGTGAAGAACTGCAGCCTGTGGGAAGGACTCACATTGGAGAAGTTTGTGGAGGACTGTCTCCCATGGGAGGGACCCCATGCCGGAGCAGGGGGAGAGTGAGGAGTCCTCCCCATGAGGAGAAGGAACAACAGAGGCAACGTGTGATGAACTGACTCCAACCCCCATTCCCTGTCCCCCTGTGCCACTGGCAGGGAGGAGGTGGAGAAAACTGGGGAGTGGAGTTGTACCCAAGAAGAAGCAGGGTGTGTGGGGAAGGTGTTTTAAGATTTAGTTTTATTTCTCATTATCCTACTCTGATTTGATTGATAATAAATTAAATTAATTTTCTCCAAGTTGAGTCTGTTTTGGCTGTGACATAATTGGTTGGGTGATCTCTCCCTGTCCTTATCTCGACCCATGAGCCTTTCGTTATATTTTCTTTCCCCTGTCCAGCTGAGGAGGGGGAGTGATAGAGCAGCTTTGGTGGGCACCTGGCCTCCAGACAGGGTCAACCCACCACAAGGAATTTTGCAAACTGTTGTGAGTGATGATGGTGCAAAGTCTAACACAGGTAGACCACTTAGTCTTTGCAGAACTGAAACTGCTGTGTTTTCTCTTACACGTAGAGCTCTTCTACCATGTGACTCCTCATTAGCTCTCTGAAAATAACTGTGCCTTGTCATTATGCATGTTCAACATGTGGTTAATCAGTAAGGGCTTTTCTCTGTAGAGTTATTCCTGACGTGGCATATCTAAAGCGTGCACCCATGGATTTAAGATCATTTCGTTGTCTACTACTGTATTGTGCAAGGAACTTGGATCCTGTTGGCGCGTACCATCGAGGGAGGAAGCGTTAGAGCATCTATTACAGATTCCTGATACCAAATTGCCTCTGTGCCTCCACTGACTGTAGGGACATGGTTGCTGGCAGTGCAAAGGAGTAGGTAGTGTGAGTCTGTCAGTGCTCTCCTGACCTTAGACACCCGAGGCCAACTTCAGCGATGTGGTAGGTGGTCTGGATACAGCCAACTGCGCTCGCGTAGGGTGGAGCTGGCTGCTTGTTTTAGCAGCATTGGAGCCTGCTGTAAACAAGGGTGAACAATTTGTAAACACAGATTTCTAATCTAAGTGAAACTTTGTGCAGTGGGTGGGGGAAATCCCATCTTTGAGTCCACGACCATGAAGTCTTACTGTATTTAATAGGAGGGAGGTTAATCTCTTAAGAATAACTGGTACCCTTTGTACTGTTTTTATAGTGGCAGGTGTTAGCTAATAGATTTGGGTTGGATATATTCTTCAAAGAAATACTTTTTCTAAAAACTGGCTCTAAGTTGTGATTCTGCTGCTAAATAAGGAATGCTAATGAATGTCCTGTCAACCAAACATTGCATCTATTCCCCAAGAGTTATTCCAGTCTCTAGCTCCTTACCGCAGCTTTGGTTCTCTTTAGATCATGGCAGTCTTTGATACCCTTCCTTAAACATTGTAAGCACGTAATGTTTCTGTATACCTGAGTTCAGTTCCTGAGTTCAGGGTTTTAAAGCTATCTGCTGTAGGTGGTGAGCAAAGTGGTGAGTATGTCTTCCTTGAAAAATTGTAGAAAAAATAGAATCCTGGGAAGGATGGATGGAAATCTCATCCATGAGTCCAGTGTCTTGAAATACTGGGAGCACTTGTGAATTGTCCGAGAGCCGATTCCTCCGTGACCATGAAGGACATCTCCATGAAGGAGAGCCGGATCTGTCCTGGTGGAAGTTTGCAATGGCCACAGGCTGGAGAAACTTGTCCATTGCTGCCTGCTTAGGTTGCTGGGCGGAGAGTGAAATATGTTCACAGTGGTCCAGTGCTCCTGCCCTCTTGTCTTCTGGTCTTCTTTGGTGTAAACCCATGTATGAGCAGGTTTGGTTCTTGTACCCAAATCTGAATGGTAGCAAAACCCCAATGTAGCTTTGAGCTAGTAATATACAGCAAAGCTGATGTAGAGGAAGATCATCTATTACAGGAGATCCACCCAGTACAGGCTGACTATATTTAGAGATCATGGACCTAAATCTAACAAAAATTGAGCACGAATCTGGAGTCATTCCACGTGCTCCAGTGAAGATGCTTTGGATTCACGCTAGTGTAAATGAGATCACAATCTGGCTGCTGCTTGAAGATGGCCGGAGAGAGCGTGAATGAAATCCCCAGCAAAAATAGAGACTTGCTCTCAGAAACGAGCCCCCCAGCTGGCAAGACTTGTCAGAGTACTGGAGCTATTGAAAAATGCTGCAGACAGAAAATGAATTAGAGGATAAAAAAGTGAAAATGAGCTGGCAGAATCTTTAGGTGACTCATCAGGTGCATCTTGTAAAGTCTCTTTCTGAGAAGTAATGAAATCGCATGTTCTAACAATATTTGCACTGCAGCAGAAAAATCCATAAATATTGGGATCAATTAATGAAATTAGATAATTTGACCAAAAAAGCCATAGCGCTGGCTCAGAAACCATCCCTCTTCCTTTTTGCTAGTCTTGGTGCTTGCAGTTGGAGAGGAAAATCCCGTGGTTTCATTTCACATCTAAGATACGTGAGCCTCGGGCAGCCATAGGGTTACTGGGACGCTTTGGGTAGTCACCTGCAGCTTGAGGACTTCTACTTTCACCCCATGGAAGTTCTCAAGCTCATGAGCAGGCAGGTGCAGAAGAGCCCTGGTAGCTCTCTGGGCGTGCAGCCTCCCACCCTTTGGGTTTTAGGATTGGTGAGGGTAGACACATCTTGCCTCTGCCAACCACAAAAATTGACTCTTCATGTCCCTCAACTTCTGTTTTTCAACTGTAAAATGGGGAAAAATGATTTTCCTTAAAAAGGGAAGTTTTCCTCAGGAAAGAGCCCTGTGGATATGTGCATCAGCCTGTGACATTTAGATATTCCAGTAACTCATTGCATGCAGTAGAGTTCATCACAGAGCTTCATTCCTGGAGTGAGAGCTGAATTTAAGTGAAATACTGGGGTTGCTGGTATCAGTGGGTCAATTTATGCTATTTACAATAGAATAGTTACCTTATTCCATAGTATTTTAATGGATTTATATTTGGAGAAGGTACTAAACCTTGGATGAAGAAGAATGGCAGAAAGGGGCTTAATTTATACCATAATAATGATAAAATCTTAAGTGTGAACACCTGTATTGCAGAATCTGTGCATGGCACTTGGGTAGGTATTTTGGTGGGTAATCATGAGCTCTCCAAGCAAAAAGAGCTATCGCCGTCTTCGGGTTTATCGACAGCAAGAGCAGAACTCATCAGGTTAGCCTACCCTTCGTTTGGCACTGGTACAACTTTTGTTGGAATAATTTGTCTGGTTTCTGGCGTCCTCAATTCAAGAGGATGTTGACAAATTGGAAAGATGTAAAAGAGCCACGAGGGTGGTTAAAAGATTGGCAAACACACCTTGCCAAAGAAACAGCCAGTCTCCTGGCTTGGATGAATTTTCTATTTTTTTTTCTTTAAGCGAAGGTTAAAGGGTGGCTTTAACAGCTCCAAGTACCTGCGTGAAGAACAAAAATAGACAGCACCAGAGGCTGTCAGACAGAGGTGTAACACAAGCCAGTGCCTGGAAATTCAAGCCAGACTTGAGCTGAACAGAACAGTTTTTAATAGTAAAAGCAATGATCTGTTGTGATATTTTACAGGAGTCCTGTTTTTTCATGCATCTGTAGAATTATAGATATTAAAATTGGGTTGGTTTTTTTTTTTTGAGATTATAATTTGCATTTAGGCGTAATTCATGGAGGAAAGCCGTCTGGCTTTATTAAGCAGGAGGCAAACTATGGGTTTATGTACATGCCAGAGCATCTCTTGATGTGCAACTACTCATTAGCTCTACCTGCACCTCACATAGGATGTTTCTTCCTTGGTTCTCGTAGATCTCCACTGTCTGAGCCTGATTTGAGGTGTTTTGATGCTGCTGAATTACAGTCAGTAAATAACAGTAGGCATTTGTGAGAGTTTTAAATGAGATTTTTTTTTCCTCTTCACAAGTGTTTTTCGGTGTAAGTGTTTCCCTCCTTGTGAAAAATGAAAACCAGTGGTTGGCTTATCCTGAATCCATGTTTTATTTGAAGAGATGCTTCTTCCATTTCCCTGCAGGGCTTGCTCCACCTTTGTTCCCCAGCAAGCCTCGATTTCCGCAGGAAGCTCGTCCAAGGAGAGGCTGTGCTAAATTTACCTTGAGATCTACGTGCGGCAGAGTTACCGAGATAATTCTTGATTTGTAAAGCTTATAGCAGAGCATGAAGTCTGGCTGTTGTTATTCTTTCTTACCATTCAATATAAGAGAGAATATCTTCTCTGCCCTGAGGGTCTTACTGGCCACACAGATTTGAAGGAGCTTGGTGTGTGTAAAGGATCTTTAAATACATCCTGGAAGGATGCAGAAAATGAGTCTGTTTTAAAGCAGTCCCTCGCATTTGTTTACTACAGCAGCTAAAAGATGAATATTTGGGGTTTGGTATAAAACTACACTGCTTGTTTTTTTAAATGCAATGTTCTCTTTTATTTTTCTAGCTGTGGGGAGCTCAAAAGATAAAGCAGGTAATACGCTTTTTTTATATTTCATTACTGCTTTCAACTATTGCTTCTTTTTTCCTTTTTGCTAAGCAGTGCTGTCCTCTTCTCCATTATTGACTTTGCCAGTTGCTGTTTTGTCTTGCCACAGAAATGTAAACGCAGAGAACACAGTTGCCACCAAAGAGTCTGATTTTTTTTTTTTTGTATTTATATATTGTGATGTCTTCATTTTCTCCTTCCTGTCTAGTCAAGAGATTTCTTGTCTCCAGTCTTTTGAAAATAGTTTGACAGTTCTTTGGTAAGGCTTGTAACTGTGTCGTACCTTCCTCCTCTGCAGTCCCAGATCGCTTGGGGATTGATTTTGCATCCCCAGCCAGTTAATGCCAGTGCAACCTCCTGGGCTCATTGTAAAATTTGATAAAAATGGGCCAAGTGAGCTTCTTTGTCTGTGTATCGGTAAAAGAAATTTAGGATTTCCGTGAAGGCTGGGCTGTCCACAGCCACCAGTGTTGGCTGAGAAGCTGTGGATACACATAAAGGTTGAATTATCTGGCAAACCCAAATCCTGTGGCATGTGAGGGGATTTTCTTTGGGTCACCCTTATGGTGACAGCTGGAGCAGACCATACCTGCACGTTTTTATCCCAATTCAGCCAGATCCTGAAGCAGCATTTCAGGCTTCCTACGACGTGCTGTGTGGGCTCATGCAGGCATACCTGCAGACAGGGAAGATGTTCCTCAGTCTGAATCCGTCCATCGTGGCTGAGCCACACAAGTCCTTACGGGGGTCTCCTGCAACCTGTTTGCTTCACAAGCAGCATAAAGTGATTTACACCCTCATTCCCTCCCGAGCAGGCAGCCCTGCCCTCCCCATCCCTCTGCCACAGCGAGGGCTTTTCCTTTCTTTCATAGGGCAGAGTTTCAGCCAGGACGTTAAGCTGCACCTCGGTGGAGATGCTGAACACAGGCAGGGACAGAAAATAGGTTTCCCTTTTCCCCTCCTAAATCTGCATTTCCCTCCCTGGGGTTAATGTACAGTGGTGGGTGGCCTTTGGGGACATTATAGTACCAAGAAAGAGCCACTTTCTATATTTCAGGTTAAATTATTTACTTCTAAATTATTAACTTATGCTAAATTATTTAAGGAGAGGGGAAAGCAGCGGTAGGGTGAGGTTTTGTGGAGGCTGCTGAACAGTAACTGCCTTTGGTCGGAGCTGCAGAAGCAAGGAGGGTGCCGAGACGCATGAAGTCCCCCTGTTCTCTCTGGTTGAAGGTGCTATTTGTAGAGGCTGAGTGCTGGCTTCGCTGCGCCTTGCCAACTGTTGCTGTGCCTTCACTGTGTCTGTCTGCTGACTGTTTTACAGGCCATCATCCATCCCGATACAAATGAGACCATCTTCATGCCTTTCAGAATGTCAGGTATAGTATGTCCTGATCAGACAATCCTTAATTTTCCTGGGAATTTGTACAAAATGTTTTTTTTTTTTCCTCCTGTATTTGAATTGCACCTTGTAAACATTTAGACCAAGATCAGAAAGTAATTCAAAAGCTTAAATCCCTTTGCAGTCAAGGAGAATTAAGATCCTAAATGCCTGTGTGAGATCTAGTGCTTAATATTTTCCCCTCCTTCGGATATTTTAACGTGGACTCAAGCTAATATCCTTTCTGGCATTTTTGAGGTATCCATCACTGTAATAGGCATTTTAACTGTGTAGTAAACAACAAAGCTTGATGCCTAACGAGCAGCTTAGGGTTTTACTCTCAAGGAGAGAATGGGATGAGCCCTGTTTTTCCATGTGCCGTGGTACCTAATATCCATGGCACTGGGAGCCCAGGAAGGATCAGCTTGTTGGTGGCTTAACTGAGCTGCTTAATTATTAAATTGTCACCTCCTCCTTCCCATTTTGGGGTGTCTCTCTGCCATGCACAGGTCCACAGCTACCTCTGCTGTGAGTCGAATAGCAGCTCTCTTGATAATGCAAGTGCAGCCTTGGTTCTTTCCCAAAGGACCTATTTAATTGAATAGGACCTTTTCCATATTTTGGGGGGGGGGGAATGTCTTCACCTGAATACTGGGCACAGGGGAAAAATAACAGGGTTGGTGGCTTTTGTTCTCCAGTTCTTTGAAGGAGAATGATGTTGAGGGTGAAGCGGAGGGAAGAAAAGCCAGGACCCACTGCTTTGCTGCCTTGTTCTGTATTTTTTTTTTTAATTTTTCTTCCTGTCAGGTCTTTGGCCTTTCTGACTGTAAATTGGATCCATGAAGCTTAATTCAGTAATATTCGTAAAATGCTCTGAGACCTTCTAGTGGAAGTCATAGAGATGAATTATAATTAGCACAAAAATTGGCAGGCTTAGCAGGGGAAAAATGTGAAGCATTTGATTTTTGTGGTGCTCAATAAGATTTGGGGTAAAGGCTTTTCGCTAATATAGAGAGCTTTAACTTACACCTATGATTAAAATAGTCCCCCTCTCCTCCATGATGCAAATATACTTTCTTCAGCTTATACCCTGTTCCTTTTTCTACTGACCTAGAAATAAATGAGCTCTCCTGGTAAAAAATCGGTAGCAGAGAGGTTGATAAAGCAGATGGTGAAAGAGGGAGGTCCCACCGATGGTGGCATGGTCCTGCTCCTTAACTGGAATGGGCTCTGCAGCTTGTTAGATGGCTTCATGAGCGTCTTCAGCATGCTATCCTGGTGGGACCAGGCTCAACAAGAGAGGAAGGGGCACAGAAAGCTGGGGAGTTTTCTCCTGGGTTAGCGAGGGTAGGTTGTGGGAGGGTCTGATGAGCAACAGAGCTGGCACGAGGGAGGGAACAGATTGCGTGACTGAGCCTGGGAAGGGGGGCAGGATCTCCCCCTTTCCGTGGCAGCAAGCCACTAGGTCAGCTCAGTTAGCACCAGCATGGCAACATCCACCTCCTCCTGGTACGGACTGAGCAGCTCCTGGTCTGAGCTCTCATCCCTTCGCTTCTGCTGATTTGCGGTTTTGCTGGCTGCCTAGCCCAGCTCAACAACATGATGCCCTCTGAAGGGCTAATACCATGTGCTGGCACACACTGGGGTTACTGGAGTAAGCTTTAGGGTCTAGATGTTATCGGTTTCAGGAAAACTCTTAGGCCGCAACCCAAGAAAAGCAAATAGAGGATGGGAAGGAGACTGGGCAAAAATCAGGAGGCTGCTCTAGTTGATGCTTGGTGCATCAGGTGTAGGTCCACAGATGTCCCTGTGGTGGTATAATGCTGGTGGAAGTGAGTGCAGCCTGTCATGCCAGGTGTGGCTTCTTCTCTGTACTGATAGATGTCTTAGATGTGATTTTTCTCCATCCCAAAACTGCATATTAAAATGCATGCATCTCTTTTTTTTTTTTTAATAGGTTACATTCCCTTTGGAACGCCCATCGTAAGTATTTTAACACCTCTCCCCGCTTTGTTTGTGAGTACCAAGGAATGCATTTTTTAGCACTTGCAGACAATTCTCCAAATTCCACTTTACCTCCTCGCGACATGTTCACACAGGGTTCCCACCTTTCCCGTCGCACATTAGCAAGGGCTTCGTCTTGTAAAGCCTGCCCTATGGATGTTGTGCTCAAGATAATTTATCTATTTAACGTTGTTCACCCAGCCCCCTGCAACATCTTCAGCTTTATCTTTCCCTTCTAGAAAAGGAGGACCAAGATGAGCTCATTGCCTGCAAAATGCAACTTCTGCAACTCTCAGATTTCATCTTTGGACACTTTTTTTTCATTTGCGTGTTTTACAAGTTGCTTCCCGAACATGACGAGCTACAGCACAGGGAGGCCGGTGTTGTGTGCTCTCGTCTTGATTAATTAAGACAGCGAGTGCTTTCTGTGGGGTTATTGCTAAGGGCATTTTTAGTTTGTACTTGTTATTGTGAAATTTGTAAGCATTTGGGTGCTCTTGATGGCAAAAGCCAGAAGGGAGATAATTCTGCCTGTCTTCCTAATGCTGAAACTTCAGCTTGTCTTCAGGAACTGGAATGGTTAATTAACCCCATTTTATGAATGGGGAAACTGAGGCATGCAGTATTGCCCAAAACCGCCCAAAGTTGGTGCCAGAAGGTAGTTGGTCCTCCTAGCCACCAGCTCTTGGCTCAGCTTATTAGATCACGCGTATTAAAATGGTTGAAGGAACAAATTCTGCTATATTTAATCTTCCTAAACCCAGTGGACCATGGCATAGTACTCTACTTAAACGTAATGATCCTTTCCCAAATGGCGATAGTGGGGTTGCTAGCACCTAAAAGCAGAAATCAGCGTGGCTGTTACTATTTGTTGTCATGCGTAAGGGTTTGGTGGTAACTTTGTATGGGGCATTTTAAAAGAAAAGGTTAAACAAAAATGAGTTAACGATCAATTTGACAATGAAATCGGCCCAAATCCAGAGCTGTCAGAGGAGCCGAGAGCTGTCAGATGAGCCCAATTTCACTAGCTGTAAAGGATAAACTGGAACCTCTTGTCATTTAAAAAAAAAAAAAAAACCCAAACGTTTCAAATGTTAAAATTAAAATGTAACATTTATGCCAATCGATCTGTGAAATTTAGTGACAAAATTGGCAGCCTGCTCTAGCATAAAAACAGTTTGAGTCTTGCATTTCACATAGGGGGATGGGATTTCCTCAAGAGAGACTTAATGTGCCTGCGGTGGGCTCTGGCTGAGCGAGCGTGGCTGTCCTTGCCCGCAAAGCCATGCCGGCGTGCCGTTGCACCCGCGCTAATTGTCCCGGTGTTCGGGGGTCAATTAAACACCCTGCATAGATACTGGCAGAGATGTGATCAGATTATGTATTAAGAGGTTTACTGCCTATCAGTCAATACACAATGCTGCCTATATACATCTTGGGTTTTTTTTCCCCTATACCTAATGCAAAATAATTCAGTATGGTTTAGCTCATTGTGAGAGAGATTAAGGTCTTGCTGAAAATAATCATTTCTTTTCTGGCTGAAGCAGCTACTCTGACACAACCAAATCCTGAGGCTGTTTATTCTTTCCCTGAGTTGCAATCATTTGCTTTTCTTTTTAGCCTCTATCCTTTCTGTGCTCAGGTTGACGGTCCGACCGCAGAATCAGTTGTCGCGGTAGAGTGGGGACAGGATGGGGTATATGTAAGCATAGGGAGAGTGTGTGTTTGCCCACCTAGATTTCAGCCCAGGAGGGAGCAAATCCAGGTGCTCGCATTATGTCTCTTTGCTGTAGGGGTGACACGTGCGAGGTAGCTGCTGGGCTGTAGCCTTTTACCCTGGGTTTGTGTTTCATCCCAAGGATGAAAGGCTCCAAGGAGGAAGATTTATCTGCATTTAGGAAATTCAGCCTAAGACTCGGGCAGTGAAGATGGAGCAGAAGCCGCGCTGCTGTTCCCAGCTGCCACCCACAGCTTTAAGCACCTTCTTTTCCCCAGCCATTTAAAAATGGGGGGATCTTGTTGAGGTTTTGAAGTGCATAGTGAAGTCCCGGGTGTTAATGTGAGGTTACAGATGACTCTCGCTGACACACGAGGCAGGACTTGGGGCTTGCAAGAGGAGAGCTCGTAATGCAAACGTGCCGCAAGGCTGCTCAGAGCTGACGGATGTCCGAGCGGCAGCTTTAGCCCTGGTTTTCAGGCCACGAAGGGCCGTTCACACCTGATAGGCAATTAAATTTTGTAGCTGGTGCTTTTCTAGTGTTTAGAAGCTTTTTTTATTTTGTTTTCCTTCTTAGTTATTTTTTCCCCTCACAGTAATTAAAAGTGAAACTGTACATTTCTTGACAGACTCTTGCACATATGGAGAGTTTGCATTTAAACGTGCCTCTTTCAGTCATACAGATTTTGGGTGCTCTTTTTTATTTATTTATTTTCCTCTTTTATTTTTCTCGGCGCTCAGCTTCAGCTGACAATGTAAGTAGTTGCCTGCAGTCTTCCCTCTCCTCCGGAGCCTCATTAGCCCGCTGGCTTCAGGCGAGTAAGTCAGTCCTGGGGTGAGGAGGTTCATCGCCTGTTGAATTTGTTTGGCTAAGACCGGCAATGGAGTAATTAATGACAAGATCCACATATTGAATGGAAGCGGTAAATTAGTGTAACTTGCACAGATTGGCGCTTGGCCAGCGTACAAAGTAGCTGTAACTTCATGAAAGGCTGTAGGAGGAAAAGCTGGAGGAGGAGGAGGAGAAAGGAAAGAAGATGTAAATGAAATCAGGCCTCCCAACCCTATTACCCTTTTGTTTGTTGTTATTTCTTTCTTATGTCCTTAAGTGTAGAAGTTGCCTCCTCTTCAACTGATGCTGCTGCAGATGTGCAGAGATGGCTTTAGCTTATCCCTCCTTGCAGCAGGCTCTCCATGCTCTAACAGGGAAGTTTTCTATCTTCTCAGATTCGGTAGGGATAAGCTTAAAGAAAATGGTGCAGAAGACGGTCTGAGTGTGGGAATGAACTCACAGCCTTCTTGCCCGGCTGCCTAGGAGACGTTTCAGTTCACATGAGTGTCCTGAAAATAAATGTATTTGGAATTAAAAGGAGTTGTTTAGTCTTTATACTCTTAACAAAGATGTGAGTGTGATTTTGCAACAAGAAGACTATCTTCTTGAGAAACTATCAGACATTTAAGGTGTGGAAGGGGAGAAAATGACAGTGATATTAGGAAGTATCTCATCTTACCTTTTTCTTACACAAGAACTCATCTTCCTGTCCATGTTTGTTGGGTTTATCGTTGGGAGTCCCATTGCTTTGCATCCCTTTCCTCTTCTTCAACTTCTTATGCTTTAAGAGGAAAGATTGCATAAAACAAGGTAGGAAGGAGTCTGGCAGAGCTGTGTTGTGTGTGAGAGATGGGGTCTTTAAAGAATTGCAGAAGGTGTGCCTATGAGGTATCTTGAGACATGTCCCAAGGATGTTCTCAGGACTGTAGAGGCAACATACACGTGTGGCCTCAGGTGCTGCGATAGGTGACCTTGCAAAGCCTGTGGCATCTTGCCTTTACGCAGCAGTGGGCAGCACCTGGCCAGAAGTGCTGGGACAGGCAGCCATAAACCTCTGGGAAATGGTGATCGTCCGCTTGAGCTCATAACCCAAGCAGGAGTTTTCACAGTTCGGAGTATGACACATCAACAATTCTCTTCTCTTAAAACAAAATTCAGGCTCCCAAACAGGAGCACATGTGCTTCCAGGTGGCATTCCTGTCTTCAGATGTTCAAATCGGATTTCTTTCTCCTGCCTGAAACAGTGAATGTGCCAAAGGAAAATAAGAAAAACCCCTTTCACTGCCAACAGTAACAACTTTGAACTCTTGCATTCATGCAATGTTTGTGCTGTCCTCCAGAAATACCTGGATTAACAAATTGATTATATTTTAATGAACTAATCTGTGGACAGTATCTGCTGCCAGACTCTTTTCAAGGTGTGTTGCAAGCAATAATTACATATGCAAAGCTTTCACGGGCACCTATGTTACCCACTTCACCACTGGAAAACTGAGAGACAATAGGCTGGAGGGAAGTTCAATAACTATAATGAAATAAAGCCATAAATGAAGATAATTTATGCAAGTCATTAGAAATAAGCTTGCTGTTTGCGTGCCTAGAAGAGCACTGAGAGCAAACCAACAATGCATTTGCTAATGAGAAAAATCTCTTCTCTTGCAGGTTGTTGGTCTTCTTTTGCCCAACCAGACGCTGGCATCCACTGTGTTTTGGCAGGTAACACTCGTCAGCCACCGTGCACTGAATGGGTGGAGAACATGATGGAAAGGAAAGCAGCAGTTGACTTGTGTCTAGAGGACAAACTGATGCACATGGCTCTTCTGCACTGGCAGTGCTTTGGTTAATGGGGAGATGATGTGGCTGGATATAATCAGGGAAAGGTTTGGTAGGTCTGGAATGGGCTGTAAGCAAACCATTGGGTCCATTTTCCAGTGCCTGGCTATTTATGCCACTGCAAGGGAGATGCAAACAGCCCAGGATCTCAAAATCAGCTTTTTGGACCCATTCTGTACAGGTGTAAATGATTGCACAGTGTGTACTTCCGTGAAAATATAAGCCTTTAAGCTCACACAACTGCTGTTTCGAAGACACCCTGTCAAATAGTTGGGATCTTCCTTGGTGAATTCCCGTTGGAAGTGCAGCATGTGCGCAGGGCTAGGGGCAGCAGGAGGCCCCATGCCCAGGAATTTTGGGAATAGCTGTGCATTGCAAAGCCAAGAACCTCTGCGCTCAGTATGCTACGGGGGCTTTGGGGAAAAAAAGTCTGTGTTTAAGGGGGTGTTGGTGTTATTTCCAATTAAAATTCTGAGAATTAAGAGTAAGGGGAGGAAGCGTGCACGTGAATGAGTTATATCCATAGTAAACACCCCACTTAAGTATAATTTCAGCACTAACTGAAATGAAAGAACAAGTTATTTTCAGGCTTATTTTTAGTTGCAAATGTCTTTTTATTGTCTATAGCATAAGTGATGATAGAGAATTATGCAGTTAAGAAATATGAAAGCAGAATGGGATCTGCCTAGTATGTTAGAAAGATTGCAGAACCAAGAATATATTGGGACGCACCAATAACTTGTGGTTTGGTGTGTTTAGCTATAAGTTGTGGCCGTGTGGCTTTACATGCTGGGAGTGAGATAGTGGCTGGGGTCATCTAGACTCGTTCATATTTTTGAGGGCAACTTGCCTCACCTTTTTTTGGATGTTTGTGATGGAAAGAGTGGGCTTTTGGAGAAGTTACTCTTGCATGAGTGAGGAGCGAGCCAGCCTGGATAGCTAGCTTGGGCTGGGTGCCTTGTAAGTGGCTAACACGAGAAGCTCTTATTCCCACCATCACAGCATAGCTGGGAGAAGCTTTCAGCTTTAAAATTATTTAAAAGTATGGAATAATCCTTTTAAAATCAGAAAGAATACTTCAAATGCAGAACCAAAATGAGCCTGCTCGAGAGGGAGGTCATAGCGGGCAAGTCCAGCAATCAAAGCCCGCCTGGGCCACTGCTGCTTGACGAGTGGTGCTCAAACTCTTCCTTCCACCATTCCTGCTGATGGGCACATGGGTCACCCCTTTCTGAAGAATGCAAGTAGGAGGAGTAGCAGCCTGGAGAGGCATCACCCAAAAAGCGCAGGAGGGTGTCAGACGGCCACCTAGGAAGATGATGGAGTCAAAAAACGGGTAGTGGGGATATATTCAACCTAGAGATGGCTTAAACTCTAGATTAAGGACAATATCTGAGCAGTATGTCTACATCTCTCTGAAAAGGAGATTTATCCAGGTAAATAGCATAGGATTTAGGGACAGTGCATATTACTGCATTAACAAACACTGAGTCCTATAGGAGCAGGCTTGTACAGTGAAGCAGTTGTTGCTGATGCCCAAAATGTACACGTCTCAGGTCAACTCTAGCCTGGTCCTCTGGACCTGCTAATGTAGATATGACCTGTGGGGATTAAAAATAAAAACACATCTGGAAAACTCAGGCAGATTTCCAGCACATATTGGCAAGCTGACTTTGTAATATTTTTTAAAGTTATTATTTAAAGAAAACAAAAAAGCGAGGTTTGCTATGTCCAAAGTTCCAGGCTAGAGAGCTGGTCAGCAGGAAAAATGTGCTCTTGGGCTGTGAACTTGGCAACGTCTGGGCTGTTGCCTGTGTTTTAGTGCCTCGTTTCACTGTCTTTCCTCACCCTCACTTCATTCCTCCTCCTCCGTCTTAGTTCTGGCCACAGCTGGAGAGGAGTCCAGTTCTGACATGCTCTGAACTGGAAACATGGTGTTTTGGGGACAGAAAATATGATTTTCTTTACAATGCCAGCAGCTGCTGTGGGTAAAACCCTTCAGGAGTGTGGTGCTACTCATCCCCAGCTGCTGCCACACTGCTTTGGTGACAAATCCTGCTCCAGAAACACCAGTTTAGTGGCATCCATATCCCTAAGATGGTATATCTGCTCATCTCCTGCTCCTCAGCTGAAGCCTCCTGTGACCCTCTGTTTGAGAGTCAAGGAGCTTAATAAATGACTGACAAAGTGGCTGCTGGACTTACTGCTACGTCTTAACAGCAGTATGGATTTGTTACAGGCGAAAATAAAGACAAGGTGTCATGTGGAGGTGGATTGGGCCAGGAGAAGAGTTGCACCTCAAGTGTACGGGGAAGTAGAGCTGCCCTCTGGTCACTGGGTGCCTTAGGATTTCTGTCCCTCACTTCGAAGGGAATTAACTGGGATGTAGGAACCTTTGAAAAGAGGTGGCAAGTTGCAAGCCAGTCCAAAGGGAGATGAGTTTTCCCACAGCACTCCCACGTTTATAGATTTTTTATTTTTGTGAAGTTATGTTTATGCCTGTCTCATCTTGTTTCCTCTTTAGTGGTTGAATCAGAGCCACAATGCCTGCGTCAACTATGCAAACCGCAACGCGACAAAGGTGAGGAGACCCAACATATGCAGCACATGCAGCACGTTAGGTCTGTTTTGACACGGAAACATAAGTCTTGTCTCTTCACTGTTAATAGAAACTCCGGAGTCGGCACTGTGATGAATTTATAGATTGGCCATTCTCCTGTGTACGCTTCCATTTTAAATCTCAGCTGTAAATGGCATGAGGATCTCAAAATCACTTGAGGCACATAAGTAATGTTCAGTGCCTTTAAACTGAACCAGGATATAGTTCTAACTGGTATGAAATGGTTTAGTTTGACCTGTAAATGAGCAAAAAGCAAACTGGTATCTGGGTTTTTGGATAGCAGAAGGTGGCTCCATGATCACGCTGCCATCTCCCGAGGACTTTGTATGTGCTAGCAGCAGTGGTGCTGGGAGGTGGTGGGGCTGTTCCTGCTCTCTTCCATCGCTTAGCCTTCATTCATCCCGTGTTGGGATGTGGGAAGCTCAATACGTGAAGCTGAGTTGGAAACCATCCAGCTCATTGAGATAACGTTTCAAAGACAGATATTTAATGTGGAGAGTTTGGGGTTCATCACTAGCATATAAGAATGCTAATTTTGTACCATTTGCTGAATTTCATTCACATACTCCCTTTAAGCTGCTATTATTACAATTTTCTGATGCCAATTAATTTTCCATTCCCTTTAACCTTGCTCATGAGGCTACAATTTTCCTTGCTTTTGCCGCTGCTAGATGACAGACCATGTGTCACAGAACAATATGACAAAATTAAACCTGTCTCTGGTTAAAACAAATAAAACCAAAACAAACAAAAAAGCTTGGTTGCATTTTAATAACCAGAAGTTTGTTTATTGAAAATATGTTTTGTTTTTCTTTCCAAAGCCTTCTCCAACATCCAAGTTCATCCAGGGCTACTTGGGAGCTGTCATAAGTGCTGTCTCAATAGCAGTGGGTAACGCTTTATATCTATATTTCACTACTAAGTAACTGCTCCCTTACAGTAGTACTGCAGTGCTTTTGAGATGTTTGTTTGAATTGCCAAGCATGTTTTATCTTTTAATTGACAGAGTTCAGTCTACATAACCAGAAAATATTTTAACCGTGAGGTGTTTCTGTCCATGCATGCCCAAACTTTTCAACAGAAGGAGACTTCTACCGCTGATGGCTTCCAGCACATCCTGCACTGTGCCCTGCCTGGGTCTCTGCACTGTGGCTTTGCTGCTGGGTGAACTCAGATTATCCGCACGTGCATTAACTGGTGGTGAATTATCCTAGTCCAAATCAAAAGAGTGACTTTGGGGCTGCAGAGTGATAGTGTGGTGGCTGACATGCTGAACAAAGGCAGGCTTTTGGAGATACTCTCCTTGAACTGAAAGAACCACAGCACTCGAAATGACATCTTTCACTTGTGGACAGCATTCAAGCTGGAAACAGTATTCAAGTCACAGCTGAAGTAATCTGTAAGAAAGGAGCTTTTAACACTGCTAAAGTTGTGGTCTCTTGGTGCGGTCATCAGGCTTTTAATACTCTGGTTCCCCAGAAGCATAAGTTGACATCTTTAGCAGGGTCAGCTAATTCCCAAGGAGGCAGGTACATTTTTTCAGGAGCAACTTATGGGAGTTATTTCTTATGTTGGGTTTTCAAATAAACCTCTGAAATGTATGGTTTTACCTTTTCTGCTGGAACATTAAAGATCCCACAGCAGTTTGTATTTTTTTCCTCTGGCCAAGATTTTTTTCCTTTTTCTCAAGCCACAGACATCCTTTTCCAGGCATTTTTTCTGCAAACAGCCTGTGCCATGGGAGGAGGTCAGCACTCAAGTCTGCTCACCACACTGTTAGTACCCAGATTCCCCGATTCACCTTCAGCAAAAAGCCGCATCAGCTTGTTTAGATTTCTTTACAAGGTAAAATGTTTGTCTGGAGCAGACTGGAGGAGACTGTTAGAACTATGGAGGCTGGAGCTCCTGGCTGGGAACTGGCAGTGAGTGGTTTGGCTCATCATGTCCTCAGTGGACAGCAGAAAGTCTGCAGAAGGCATACCTCTGTGTTCTCGTGCAGCTGCCAGACAGCTTTGCAAAGGGTGTAGAGTTGGTGTGCAGTTTAGAGTGGAAACTGTCTGTTTTATTGGATACACTTCTGCTTGATAGTTTTCCGTATTGCTGGCTTGGCTTGCTCACTGGTTGCCATACTGCTCCTCTGTATCACCCGTATTATCACTTCACTCCAGAATTAACCCAGACTGTGCACACAGACCAGCCTTGTGTTGGTGTGAGCTCCCACGCTTCATAACCCCATAAAGATGTCTACACCAGCTCCATGCTTTTGCAGCTGAGTCCCCATCCCACCAACTGCAACACTTTGGTTAGCAGCCGTTCGCTGTCCACTGTTTCCCAGTGTAGCATGGGAGAGCTTGATTGTCCTTCTTGGTCCTTAGTTCAGAATTTTTTCCACCTTGTGAATAAGTAAAGTGAAGCTCTCCAGCTTGTTGTGCTGCTGCTGCTCACAGCCTGCCTTCCAAGCCCCAGCGCAGCTGCTGCAGAGGGATGATGACTGGTTCCATGTTGTTGGCATTAATGCTCCTCTCCATTTTGGCAACAGGGGCAGATAGAGGGCAGGAGACACGGAGAAGTGATGTTGGCAGAGTTTTGTCACCCCGAGAAGCTGACAGGCTTTGGTAAGGAAACCACTTGGGCGGCGTGCGGAGATGTCCGTGTTGGGACAGCTGATGCAGGTCTTTAAAATCTCTGGTTCCTCCTAGGCTGAATGCAAAGGAGCTGAAGCAGAACGATAGGTTCAGAGTGCAGAAGTGACCGTCAGTGATGCTGTGAGAAACACTTGTTCTCTGAAGCAGCGTGGAAAACTACACCAAGACTTGTAGATAAAAGAAATTACAGCAAACCAGCAGTGGCCCGCTGTTACTGCAGTGTGTCTGTCACCACTGGTGACACGTGGGTGGCTCATCAGTCTGCTGATGGTAGATAGCTCTTCATCCCGTGGTGGTTTGCGCCTTTGTTAGTTGTACTGTTTGCTCCCTGGTGCTGAAGGAGCTGATGGTCTGTACAGAGCAACAAGCTTTGAATAAATGCAGAAACTGAAACAATGCTGGGATTTATCTGTCCACTTAACTTGTAGGTGCATCTCCAGCAGGAGCCCCAGTGCCCGGTTATCTTGCACATCTCGGCTGTCCATGACGCGAGAGCTTTAAAAGCACCACAAAAAAAGACAGTGCCACAGTATTCTGTACTTAGAGCATTTCAAGCTTGTGCAAGGCAAGAGGAAATCTTCCTTCAGTGGTGTGGATGCTGAGAGGGTGTTTCTGCCTTCTTGTGTAAATGCCATGATGGCCCCACCAGACTGGGCTTCCACTGGGGTGCCCTTAGTGTGTGTGAAGAGTATCATGAGCTTTGTAATGGCAGTGGTTTTATAGCTGTGGTGCTCTGAGGATCAGGATATTGTTATGGGGAGGCAGGAGCTTTTCTTAGATCCATCGATGTAGTTGAGGGAGCGGGGAAGGGCAGCAGCCTTCATGGATACTTTCTCCTTCCTGATGTTGGAAGGAGATCTTCTTCCAAGTGGAGCATCCTATGGCACATAGGGTGTGCAAAAATGAGACGAAGTCTCTGTGCACTGATGTCCCCGTAGCGTCCCCCATAGACGAACCGTTGGGGACACTACTGATGTGTGTGTTAATGCAGAATAGCTTGTGTCCTGCTAATCCATAGCAATACTTATTGCGTGCTCAATTCCCAGTGCAGAGCAGCCTAGAGAAAATCCTGCAGAGCAGGGAGTGATTTTTATATTGTAAATATCTGGACTAATAACCAGCATCTCCTCAAGCGTGGGTTTTTTTGGGGTTTTTTTTTGTTTGTTTGTTAAATGATGATGACAAATAATATAAAAAGAGCCCTGAGGTTCATTACATTGGATTGTAAGGCCTCAGCCCTCATTAACTGATCTCTGCTGTCAGTTAGCAACAAATCACCTCCCAGTGTGAGCCTATTAGGACCAGATGACCTGAAAACAAGTGCCACTGCCTCCAGTGGTCTGCTGAGACCCGGTATTAATTAAAGCGAGCCCCTTCCATGTTTGCAGTTGGCAAGCGACACGGGGAGAAGGCTCACAAAATGACAGATCAGTTGACTTGTGATTGTGCTTCCCATCGTCTTCACCCTCCGTGTCTTTATCTAACAAGAGGGATGAACAAATTGCTTTCTCACGTGTACAGAAGAGCAGATTTTGGCTTTATGCTTCTTCCATTTAAACTAGAAGTCTTAGCAAATCTTTGCAAATAACCTGATTCTTTTCCCATTTTAGAGAAAGAGGAATTGCTGTCAGGGAGAGGCAACGCTTCTCTCTTAGATCCAGTGCTACATCTGGGACTCCTGATTTACAGCCCTTCAGAATGAGTTTTTGGAGGAATCAATATTCCTTTTTTCAATATTCTTCAATATTTCAATATTTTTTCCCCAATATTACTTTTTTTCCCACCTTCTCCCAGCCCAACCTGATTCACAGCATAGCTTCATGCGAGGAAAACTATGCCAGGTCC
Organism: Pandion haliaetus; assembly: GCA_013401275.1. Classification (NCBI taxonomy): domain Eukaryota; kingdom Metazoa; phylum Chordata; class Aves; order Accipitriformes; family Pandionidae; genus Pandion; species Pandion haliaetus. Next base: position 109,908 of record VYZV01044421.1, read on the forward strand.
AGAATTTTCCCTCTTCTCCTGTGCGGTACTCAGGTGAAGCAATCACTTGAAGTAATGATAGAAAAGACATCAGAAGGGATAATGGTAAGACTGAGTGTGGGGAAAGAGGTGAAAAGGCTGACGTAATAGATCTCTTCCATCTCTAACTTCTTACATGACACTTCTGAACTGTCTCTGCTGCCAGGCACGTGCCGAGACCTGGGCTACCCGCTCTGCACGAGCGTACAACATCTCCGAGCTTCGCTTGCGGCGGACAATATGTTTAGAGGAGTCTGATTACCGTTAAGTGACCTAGATTTCTGTTTCTCCTTCTGTGATTGTAGTTTATTTTTATCACATTCTCCATACACCAGCCTCCTTCTTGCATTTTCTTTTGATTGCTCTCGTTTTACTGCTTTTCCGAATACTGAGCGGTAATTGTTTTGGTTTTTTTTTTTAAACAATTGAGTGGATTCCTGTGATTAGGCCTTATTTTCTGGTATCTGGCTGCTGTTCATGATAGTGGTGTATGAAGTGCAATTAATACCAGCTGGTTTTCCTAAGCAAGGCAAACAAAGGGAGAGAGTAGTAAAAAGGCTTGAGAAAGACCAAGCAGATTTGAAATGTTTGGGGTTTTTTTTTCCCCAAATATTCTAGCGCCAAGAGCTATACTGATCAGAGGGTCTGTAATTATACAGAAACCCTTTCCAGCATGCAAGCCTGCGCACACACACACACACACTCTTGCTTTCTGTTAATTTTGTCATGCTTTTAAAAGGTTAAAAAAGCTACATAATCAAAACCAACTTTTTTGTTAATAACTGTTTTTTAGCCTATTTTGTAAGTAGGTTTCTTAATTTCAGATCCAAACTCAATTTGCTACTGTATTGCTGATCTCTTTTGCTTCTGACTCAGCTCTTCAGTACTAAGGCCTTAGACTGTAACTTCAGTTTGAGGTCAGAAGTGATTTTTGCGGCTGCAATTAAATGCCTTCAAATTAAAACAGATCCAGACAAGGGCTGTGAGGAGCCGCTCTCTGGTTTCTGTGTTGTCACTGGTGCTGAGCCCTGCAGACTGGAGGCTGGTGGTGTTAGCCCAGGGGTTGCCTCACCTGGAGCCCATGGTGGTGAGTCGTTGGGTTTCTGTGGACGTTCTCCTTGAAGCATCTCACAGCAGTGGTGGTATTGCCGTTGGTTTCCATAGTCTTTGGATCAGAGTCTCATACATCAGGTTTTTAATTTCCATGATCACAGCTTCAGGTTCTGCCAAGACTAGCTCCAAATCTTGCTCCTTGTGATACTGAAGACCCCGTGCAGACTCACCAAGGGGTTTCTTTCTTCTGCCAGTATCATTTGGCCACGTTTCTGACATCTCCCAGTAAGCAGTGCATTGTCGCTCTGCTTGGTGCCCAGGTCATTAGCTCGTTGTCCATCTGTTGTCCACTCCATGTACCCTGGAGGTGCCATGTACATCAGTACTGCTGGCATTGTCCACCCCTGTTCACAGGATGGGCTCTAATTAGACCGCAGCAAGCCTGGCAGGCATACAGAGTGCGTTTTACATATATAGGTGTATGTAACTTAACCAGGAAACATCTATCGTGACTGCCTAGGCACGATGGCACTGAGCTTCTCCCTTGTGACAGCGGTTCGATTCTCCCGTGATGAAAGGGGAAGCAAAAACACGTGTGTGAGATCAGGCACCTCTTAAGCGGAGGGACGGTGGGGTTTACCCCAATTAATAAAGTGGCCAAGCTCCCTCCTTCCCCTTTCAAATATTACCAGGGTTTGTAACTTCTAACAAGGTTTTTATTAAGTGCAAGTTTGGGATTTATGGTCTTGTCAGTACAGAGGCAAATAAATAAGTTGTTCTCCTTAGCAACCTGAGCTAAATTCTGACAAAAGTAGGTGTTTTGTCTTCTTTTGTATAAGAGAGAGAGATGCAATGTCATGTAACCATGACTGCCAGCCAGGCTGTATATTTTGTGTTGATCTATGCACATAAAGTGTACCTGCTCAGGACTTGAACGTTTCCTTTTGGCTTACCTTACTGGGTAACCTTGGGTTAAAAAAATCAGGCCATTTAATGCATTAATAACTTTGGTGCTATCAGCTACTAATGGCTCACCTTGGAGTCACTGCTGGTCACGGCGTACAGGAGGGTGTTTAAAGCATCTCTTCACAGGCAGATCCAGGTCTTTTCATTTTAAAAGTGCCTCCCTGCTTCCTGACCCTAAATCCTGACTCCGGTCAAGCCAGCGGAGGTAGGGAACTGATGCCAGTATGGTGTACTGATGCCCTGGCTTACTGTATTACTGTATGGTGTGCACCCGGTGCTTTCGCAAACTGTGAAAGTATATGGAGTTAAACTTGAATATGTATAAAAACAAACTAGGTTAGAACTGGAGAGAAGCAAGACAGTTTTAATGACCTAATCTGGTTTGCTGAGGTACCCATGATACCTTTTTTCCTTGGAAAAATTGCAAGGGAAAAAAACATTCCTGCTAGTCTAGAGCTTTGTACAGATCAGTTTTAGGACCCCTGACACTCTTGACCTTGGTTTGTGGGTTTGGATACATTTTCATCCAGCGCACTGCTGCAGCAGTTGGAGATGTTACCTCCCTTCAGCTGCTTGTCACCGTCTTGCCCCTAGAGTGGCTGTGCAGAAATGGAGTGTGCGAGTGCTTCTTGGTTTTGGGCAAAGAAAAAGATGGCTTAGGTGGGTCTGTGGTCACAACCAGCAGAGCCAAGGTGGAGGTTTGTCCTTCCAGCCGCTCCTGCCTACCTGCCCGCTGAAGGCTAGTGCCTCCGTGAACCCACAACAGGAGTTCAAAGAAGAAACCAGCAACAATCTGCTGAAGTTAAATGCAACTAGACCACTTGGACAGGAGCAAAGGGCAGAGCTTTCGCTATGGAGTAGCGTATGTGCTGCAGTAGCCTCTGGCACACTGTATGGGAGCCCCTGCAGATCTTTGGGGTGCCCCTGGGAGGTTGGGCTTGGCTCTCAGCTCTGTTGCATGGCTGGGAAATGGAGAGAGAAGCTACATGACTTGGTGTCGGGACCGATGTAGGAAGTTCTTCAGAGCAGAAGCTCAAATCTAGATGTTGCAGGACTCAAATTCCTGCTTTCACAGTGGGAAATCGCTGCTCTCTGCTGCAGGTGTCTTAGTAAGTCATTGTCCTGGTTTCAGCTGGGATAGAGTTAATTGGCTTCCTAGTAGCTGGTACAGTGCTGTGTTTTTGAGCTAGGTATGAGAAGAATGTTGGTAACACACTGGTGTTTTCAGTTGTTGCTAAGTAATGTTTAGTCTAAAGTCAAGGATTTTCGGCTTCTGATGCCCAGCCAGCAAGAAAGCTGGAGGGGCACAAGAAGTTGGGAGGGAACACAGTCAGGGCAGCTGACCCAAAGTGCCCAGCAGGGTATTCCACAGCATGGGACATTTATGAACTGGGGGGGATCACTGCTCAGGGACTAACGGGGCATTGGTTGGCAGGTGGCGAGCAATTGCATTGTGCATCACTTGTATATTCCAATCCTTTTATTATTACTGTTGTCATTTCATTAGTGTTATCATTATAATTATTAGTTTCTTCTTTTCTGTTCTATTAAACCATTCTCATCTCAACCCACGAGTTTTACTTCTTTTCCTGATTTTCTCCCCATCCCACTGGGTGGGGGGGGGAGGAAGTGAGTGAGCGGCTGCGTGGTGCTTAGTTGCTGACTGGGGTTAAACCACGACAGTCATCCTGGGGCAACTTTCTTCTGTACAGAAACCTTGCTGATGTTATTTCCAAGAAAATACAGCTTTTTCGCAACTCCTGTAGTTACTGTAGGGTTTCTGCAGAGCTTCTGAATTCTTGAAACATGTTAATTTGTTTTTGAGGTTTTTGGTTGTATTCCCACGGGGTTCATAGGTTATAATTCATGCAGGAATCTCAGCTGCAGTTGGAATTTGTTGAGCACAGAGGTTTCACAAAAATTATAACTCCTAAATTTTGTATTTAGCTGTATCAGGAAAAAAAAAAGTTTTGTAGGAGTCTAATCAGCAAAACCCAGTGTGGGTCTGAGAGATCATATTAAAGCAGAGGCTGCTTTTGGACAAATGGACCTTGCAGAAATGGTATTTTTAAACAAGCTGGATTTCCCTATCAAAAAGGGGGAAAACATTTAGGTTAACGTTTTGCAAAATCAAAATATGCTTTGTCTTGAAAACATCCCTTACAACCCAAGAAATTCTCACGATCACAGGATTTCAGCAGAAAGATCTTGTTTTTCTTCTCCTAAGGAAGATGAGAGGTGAAGACTGTTCAAGCCTAAGATTATCACTGTAAAATAATACTAGCATTGTAATGGCTGCATCACAGCCAGCTTTGGCAATACCTGCCCTTGCAGCCCTGACTCCCACAGCTCAGCGAACTGTATCGCTGGTACCATTTACAAGGGATACGTTTGCTCTGATATGCAGATTTAAAAATCTGACGCTGGGGAGTAAGAATAGTAAAAACTTGTATTTACAGCTCTGTCCTTTAAAAGAAAGCCAGGTGATGCTTGGGGGTGTCTAACCAAAGCTAGAAGGAGAATCTAAGAACTTTAATTAGATGAGTTAGAGTTGTGCTGGCTCATTACACTTATAAAATTCATGAGCAATAGAAAAAACAGGATCTTGGGGTTTTTTTCCCATGTTCAGGAAGGACAGGAGCTTGTTGGACCAAGTTTTGTGTCGACTGCGTTCAGCTTGGGGCAGGGAGAGCATCCTTGCACACAGTGCTCCGTGGCAGCAACCCTGCTCCTTCCTGTGCCATGGGTGCCACCGGCCACTGGTTGTTCCTCCTTCCCTGTTCCCATTGCACACTTAACTCACACACACACACACGCACGCACACTCTCTCCTCTCTAGGTGGAGGCGCCCCTGTGGATTTTTCTAATCCCAGCTCCTTCTTCCTGATAATTGTTTGTGAGCCATGTGGAGCGGCTGCATTGACAGCCTGTGAATTTGGTGTGATGCCCGTAATCAGCTTGTGAGACGGCACGGGAGGCCACCCACTGCCCTCAGGACTATCTGCCACTTAGGGCAGTCAAGAAACACTTAGAAGCTGGAGGAAGTTGGTGCAAGGTAGGGCGAGGGATAGGAGGGGATGGAGCATGGCTGGGCACCTCCTCAGTGGTGAACCGTTGCAAGGAGCCAGGAACAGGAGGAAAATTACAGTAGATTGGAGGAGCTGGTGATAGACTTCTGTTTGCTGCTTAAAGTTTTTAAATGAAGTGGTGCCCAGCTCTAAAATCTGGATACCTGTGCTCAAAAGCTCCTATTCCTGCACCTCCTCTTCTCTAATGATTCACGGATACCAAGTCCAGATACCAGAAGACACCAGAAGAGAGTGGTATGATCACTCAGACTGGAAACCGAGCCCAGCGGTTTCTCCATCGAGCCCGTAAATCGTTGGAGCTGTAGCAGCCATTTCCCAAAGGCACAGCCTTGAGCCTTTGGTGTAGTGGAGGGAAAGACAAGATATGCTCTGGGGAGGCACCCAGTGCCTGTCACCCTGCCTCTGGGCTCAGGAGTACATGGCAACTGCTGGGTCCTTGTCGACTGCTGCCTTTCAAACTCCTTGTTCTTCTCTGCAGCACTTTCTCTCTTGTTTCGCTGGTGTTTCTTTGTTTCCAGCAAATTTGTTCTTATCCGTGCCCTTTCCTTCTGCCCCAGCCCAGCCCCACAGCGCCCAGGTGTGCTGTTGCCTCTGTACAGGATCCAAATGCATGGAAAACTCGATGTTGGAACAACCCCTTGTCCTGGGCATGGGACCCCACCATCCTCCTCTCCTTTCTCCATCATCTGCCAAATCAAGTTTGTCTCATTATCAGCATTAATCCCCTCTTTTCTTGCTCCTACCTCTCCTGCAGTCTTGGTTCTTTCTCAAGACTATGCCGTTTTCTTCCATTGAAACATCTAACTGTGGGGCTACTGTGCTCATCCCTTCTGCAGTCATCTTGGGTGTGACTCAACTTTCCTCCTTTCTTTACTCTTGCTGCTCTCGTAACTTCCTTCTCTACTCAGATTGTTATTGCTTTCCCTTCCCTTATACTCCTCCATTCTGTTCTCCTTGACTTGGTAAAGCTCCAGTTGGTAAAAAGCCCAGTTTTCCATCTCTCTGCCTCCATCTTCACCTCTCAGCCCTAATGAATGATTTTTTTCCTTCCTTCTCCTAATGCTCTTTTCTTCAGTTTGACTGTATGGGACTCATCAGATCCAATTAGTGTTTTAATTCAGCAATCTGGTGATTTGAGGGCTGAGGGATAAACTTCTTTGGAGCCAGTCCCTCCTTCCAAGTTGACTTTCTAGGTTGCTTGGAGCAGCCAGCTCCAACTGCAGTGGTCAGGGTTGCCCCAATGCTGCTGGAACCTGGAAAAGTTGCGTCCCTTAAATCAGTGGAGATCTCACCAATGCAGTTAATGGAGTCTAGAGAGCTGCTCAGCGACGTTTAGGTGGCATCATCTACCGACCGATGTCCACCTTGCTCACTGGACTCCTAAAATTCCTTTATTTTTAAAAAATTCCCTCTCAAAATTAAGTGAAATAACTTCCTGAGCTGCTGTTGTATTTACTGCTCTAAAACTGGTTTAAGAGGTGTAGGGTTAGACCTTTATCAAATGGCTCGGTCGTTGCCAACTTCAGGCATTCAAAAGCCATCTCTCAGGCTTCAAAAATCTTAATAGTCATAAAGGAAAAAAGATAAAAATAAAGCAGGGATTTTTTTCAAAAAATCCTGTGCTTTTAAAATCCATGTCTTGGTGGACATGAATGAGGTCAGAACTTTTTGAGACGAGAAGGAAGAGAAAAAGAAACAGAAATCTTGGTTTATTATTACACAGTCACTCTGTGACAATGTCTGACGGTATGGCTTCAAGTACAGCAGCATTGCAAACTGTCCTTCTGCTGAGATAACATTGTTGATGCTGAAAACAAAGCCGGTAGCAAAATAAATAGCAGGAATTCTTGGCACTGGAAGAAGAGGGAGGGAGGGAGGAAGGGCAGTGTGCTGCTGGAGGCTTAGTAGAGCCCTCAGTAAGGTTGCTCTCCCATTGACAGTGTTTGTCCCCGGTTTCGTGTTGCGAGACATTAGCAGTCACGGTGTAATGTATCCCCCGTGCCCACCTTGTCAGGATACTGTGTCAACGAGATCAAGGAAGTGCTCTGGAGGAAGAAACCTCAAACAAATAGGCAATTTGAAAAAACTGGATTTGTCCCCTAATCTGGGTGACAGTGCAGGAATATCCCAAACCAGTACTGCACTGAAACCAGTGTGGCAAATCCATGCCCAGAGCTCCCAGCTGCAAGGAGGAGCACTTGTTTTGCCTGAGTTGAGACATCACCAGCATAGATATCTGAGCTGTATCCCTGGCCTCCTTTGATAATCAGCAGGGATGAATGGGCACTGTTGGGAACATTTTACGTGAGCACCTGTAAATGTCTGTCTTGGGAAGAGAATAAAAAGCCCTAAAAGGGCTCATTTCTCTGTGCTAGGCTGCAAAGGGAGCCCCATACGAGAAGAGGAAACGGCATCAAGTTGTGCCAGGTGAGGTTTAGATTGGATATTAGGAACAATTTCTTCACTGAAAGGGCTGTCAAGCACTGGCAAGGCTGCCGAGGGAAGTGGTGGAGTCACCATCTCTGGAAGTATTTAAAAGATCTGTAGATGTGGCACTTAAGGACATGGTTTAGTGGTGGACTTGGCCATGTTAGGTTGACGGTTGGACTCGATGATCTTATAGGTCTTCTCCAACCTAAATGATTCTATGATTCTACGATGTTTGGTGTGATGAATCCCAGCTGACTCTCTGTTATGTGTTTGTATAGTGCCAGTGTTGTAGATCCCAGATCTGTGACTCAGGCTGTAGGCAGGGTGATGATAATAATAATACTCCTGTGGTTGTTTTCTTAGTGATGAATTTGCCTCCATAGTCAGTGTTCTTTGGCCAGCCCCTAGGAATTAAACTCATTAAGCTGTCCTTGTTGATGGCCCTTTTGCTCACGGTGGTCTGAGGCTAAGGAGTACCTGCCCGTTGTTGGATGCTCTCCCTGGCCTGTTTACCCTTATCCCACTTCGTGACCTGCGGGAAAGAGTTCACAGATTGGCTAAAGCAATTTCAAAACTGTAAAAAACAAACCCTCATTAGTTTCTTAAATCTAGTCCTCGTGTTGGGAATTTGGGAGATTGGATTTAAATCTATAGCAACATTTAATTTCATATTCACAGCGGGGTGGTTGCTGTAAGTGGAGGAGCGAGTTCATCTGCAGCACCAAATTGAATCTGAAAGTAAAATGCTTTTATTACCACTAGCCTCACAGCGGTGTCTCTCCCAGACTGATCTTTTCAGTTTCAAAGGCTGCTGCTCTTCCACTTCACGGTCTAATCCTTCCATCAAACCTACAAGCAGAGGCTGCAAACCCAACAAAATTTATCACCTACACAGATAAACTGTATCCAGGCTATAAATACCCGAATCCATGGGGCAGTACTAGCAAAGCCAGGCTTAAGACTGTCTTACCTTTACGCTTAAAGCCACCCATTTTAGACTGCTTTACAATTTCTGGAAGCATTCAGATTTTGCAAATAGGCATCCCAGCACTTGGAAAATGTAAAAAAAAAAAATCATTCAGTCATTTTTGAGGGGGAAGAAGATTAAGAAAAAACCCTCATTCTTGCCCAGACTGAGAAGAACCGCCGTGGCTCTCTTGGGCTCAGCGCTACAGTTGCAGTGGCTAAGGAGTGCAGGAAGGGTTCCTACGTGGGGCCCTGGTGAAAACCTCATGGGGCTCTGGATATGCTGCACAGGTTCTGAAAACCAGCACTCTGCTTATGCAGGACTTACCCAGCAGTTTCGCTTCTCAACATCTTCCTCTCAGCCTCCAAAAAGACGAGATGCACTGCCGATGCATGTATAATATAGCAGCTTGCAAAATATGTTCTCCCATGCGTTTCTTTTCTTTTCTTTTCTTTTTTTTTTAAAAAGCCCCCAAATCACTATTTGCTGGCAGGTTTTTGGCTTTGGCTGAAATTTTTTTTTTATTTTGCTGCATTTTTGGCTGAAAACTTTTTGGCCAGGCATTGCTAAAGACTTCCATTTTCGGCCTAAAAACCCCGGTTTGCGGCTGTTGGGTTTTGTTTGTGTGTTTGGTTTTTTTTGGATGGAAAAGAGAAAATATTGTGAGGGAGAGTAATTTGAAGACAGAAGTCATTCCCTGTGAATAGGTTTGTTTAATTAATAACCCCAGTTCTGCTTGAAACAAATTTTGGTGGAAATTCTCTGACTATCACTACTATCCAGCCACACTGAGGCTGACGAGGCAGCGACTCTCCTCCGTGCTGTTTATATTAACATATGCAATGGCTTAGATCCCTTCAAAACTGTGGAGAGCTCTGCATTATTCACGTGTTGGAGGAGGCAACAAAAAAATGATCCATGGTTATAATAAACTGCCTGCTATCTCTTGTTTCTATTAATAGCTCCTTTATAGCCCAAATGTTTGCATTGGGGTGGGGTGGTGTAGTTTGCATAGACCCTGGGAGGTGCAATGAATTGTGTTGGGCCAACCACCACCACTGATATTTGGCTTTTTCCTAGCTGGGTGAGGACTCTCAACCCAAATGATTTTGTGCTGCATGGGGAAAATGCCAGTGAACTGGGTAAAAATGCAGCTAGGGGCATTTCCAGAAGGACTGAATGACATTGCAGTGGTTTCTAGTTTGTCTTTTAGCTGGAAAGGGTTTAAACCCAATGGTTGGGTTCAACCCCACAGTTGGGTTCAACCCTTCATTTAAATCCAATGGTTGGGTTCAACCCTTCATTTAAACCCAATGGTTGGGTTCAACCCCACAGTTGGGTTCAACCCTTCCTTTAAATCCAATGGTTGGGTTCAACCATTCCTTTAAACCCAATGGTTGGGTTCAACCCAATGGTTGGGTTCAACCCTTTGTTGAATAAAGGGCTGAACCCAACACAGCTAAACTCTGCAGTGTGTGTGGGGTTTAGTTCTCAAACACTTCTGCATGGGGAGAGACCCCCGTCCATGCCCGTGAAGAGCTCTACTGCTGCCTGCAGCTTGTGGCATCTGCCCTGCTCCTTGTAGCTAAATCTTTATGCTTCTGTTTTGTTTTGTTTTGTTTTTTTTTCTATTCAAAGGTGGGCCTTAATGTTCTGGTTCAGAGAGCAAACAAGTTTACCCCCGCCACTCGTCTCTTGATCCAGAGGTTTGTGCCATTCCCTGCTGTCGGTAAGAAATAACACCTTTTCTTTATATTCACAGTGTGGGCTGTAAACCTACCGGTGGGTAAAAGCTGCTGGGATGGACACCTAACTCCTGCCTTCCTGCTTTATGCTGTTGCTGCTATGTCCCCTCAGTGGTGGGTCCCTGAGTTGGTGCAGACAGCAACGGGATGGTGCAAAGCCGCATTTTGGTGGGAAAACAATGCAAAGCTGCTGGTGGATACAGCTCACGTGGCATTGTCAAGCTGCACGTCCCACTCTCAAGCAGTTTAAAAAAGGATCAGTGTTGACTGGTCCTTGACTGTCCAAATTTGAGAGCATTTAATTTGCAAGATCTGATTTGATTCATGTCAAATTGAATCTTCAAATAAGCAGTGGCATTAGGGTTTTTTTACAATAAAAATGCAAAGAAACGCTCCTACTCTGAATATACAGATTTCTAAGAGCCACTGATTAAAAAAAGACCGAAGTATGTGAAGAATTAAGGCTGCTGCTGGCTTGTTGGAGCACAGCATAAACCCTTCTGCATTTTATCAGCTAACTGCTCAGTGTTTGAGGGAAGGGACACGCTGGACTCAGCCTTTGCTGAAGCCTGTGCTTACAAAGTTCAGCAAATGATGAGTTATTTTAGCTGTGAAGAAGTCGTCAGTGGCATTAGGATAATTTTTTATATAAGCTTCTTTATTTATAAAGATGGCACAAAAATTTATCCAAGCATGGAGGAAATCAGTAAACAAAGGGGTTTCGCTCGCTGTTGCAGGTCTCTTTTCAACCGTGTTAATGCAAAACATTCTTTTAAGCGTTTTCCTTTGCTGTGCAAGGGCCACGTCCTCAGCTTCGCTTGAGGATGCTGAGCCTCTTTACCTAGCTGTTGCTGTGAGTTTCTCTGCTCTTTCTGCTCCTTTTTTTACAGAGAACTGGTTGCTCAGACACTCCAGCCTTCAGTTCCCGAGTTGCTGGGTTTTTTTTCCCTTTTCTGCCAGAAAAACAGCTGCCTGCCTTGTCTGCAGCGCAGGGGGTGACAGAGATTGTGGTCTGTAGGTTGCACTTGATCTTGTTTCTGAGCGCTTTGCTTGTACATGGGGGATCTGTGGACATTATTATTGTTTTCTTGGAACTTTCCTTGAATATATTTTTAGAGGGTTTCAGCTTTCTTTTGATTTTTATAATCAGGAGGGCTCTAGAGGTCAGTGCAAGACCAAGGAGGCAGCTCAAAGGCTGAGTTTGAGTCAGATGCACGTGGGAAGTCTTTGCTGCCAGCTTGCTCTATTTTCATACCAAGGTGTAAGGAGAAACAGGTTACGCTTGTGTCAGCATTGATTGAGGACCCATAATTAATTTGCTTAGCCCATAATTAATTCTCTAGTTCTTATTTTATTTGTGTACTGTCATGCTTCGTTATGTGCCAGGATGTCAGGAATCCTCCCACTAATTGCCATTTTTTGGTTCTGAAAGCTGCAAGTTCCTGGTTTGCAGACCTGGACAAACTGTTTAATTAAGATCCGTCTTCCCATTGCTTTTGAACCACCAGCCCCCAGCAAAAGGGCAGAATTTCACTTTTTGTATGTGAAAAGCCAGACGCTGGTGTAAAGCCCTTGCTTCACTACCATTAAACAGTTTTCCCCTGGCCTTTCCTTGCCTCCCTCTCCCAGCGACCTCAGCTGAGCTGTGCTGGTTGATAGCAGCTGGAAAACTGGAGGTATGCACCAAATCTTTATGGTCTCTCATCCCAAGGGGTCATGAGAGATGGAGACTTGGGGAAGTGCAGCTACTGCTTGGGTGGAAGGCAACCAGGCTCCTAGCAGAGATGTTCATAAAGACTGTTGCAAAGCTTTGAGAAGCTGGGGTAGGCACTGGGAAAGCCGGTCTCTGGGTCTTACTGCCCTCAGAGATGCTCTACATGTTGTGTCTGTCTTCTCTGGGTCATGTAACAGTTGTCTTTGCCTGATAAACTAAACCATATCTGCAGAAATGCTGCCTGTAGGGCATATTTAACAAAAGCGGTTCCTCCTTGAAATTGCACTTTCACCATGGGACCCTGAGACGAGTGCAGGGCATGGGGATGTATCTGCAGGGGGCCTCCAGACCTCACTTGTGATAACACAGACTGTGGGCAGTTAGGAAAGCACCCAGGTAACTAGTGCAGGCTCCGATTGCTCCCATCCCCATGTCGCTGCCAGTGGTGGCACTGGAGCAGGGTGCTGGGGGTTGGGCTGTGCCCTCACTCGCTGCCAAAGGTAATTTGTAGTAGCTGAAAATCACAAGCTGTCCAACAAATCCTCCCCAGCCCCAGGGGACGGATCCAGGAAACGAACCCAGGTGGAACAGCTCGTGGAAATGGCTAAGGCTCTGCATAGCCAGTGGCTGGCTTGATGTAAAAGGGGATCATGCTTGCTGTTGGCCACTCTGGAGCATGATCTGGGTGGTGAAGTTGTACTCCGTGAAGGTTTTCAGTACAGAGGAGGGAAGGAGTGTGTCGGCGCTGTGTTCTGGCAAGCCGTGATTCCGAAATTTGAGCATGAAGGGGCTTGACCCTTTCTTGGAGATGTAGGTGGTGAAGGATATCAATGCCCAGGGTTATTGCAAGGAACCCAGTTTACCTGCTTCTTCCCAAGCACTGGGTGTGGATAGCTGTCACAAAGGTAAGGGGTGTCCCTGGTGATGGTGTGCTTTATACTGGAGATGCACGTGGCTAAAGAACCCACAGAAAATCCCAAAGGTTGCATCCCTAACCTGATCCAAAGGAAGTTAAAGCTGGTAGAAGGATACCCGTTGGAGGGAAGGGAGGTGAGGAGGATGAAGGATTTCTTCTCCTTGGGCTTTTTGTTTTTTTGTGGGTCGGGTTAAAATTGTTAAATGTGTTTAGGTGGTACACAAGGATGCATTTTGTGTGTGGAGAGCACCCTGGTTTAGAAAGGATATATATACACACATACAGAAGTAGGGTAATGGGTTGCTTTTGTATCTGAACCCAGTTTCTAATGTGTCACTAAGTGTTTTCACAGAATTAGTTTCCAGGCTATATTATCACAATTTCTTTCCAAATTCTGAAAATCAAGTTGTTTACACTTATATTTATTTATTTCTCTTTCCCTCCTGTATTTGAGACATCCATAAAATCCAAGTTTACCCATAATTAGCAGCATTTTCTGCTTTCTCAGAAAGCAGAACGGGAGCAGCTAAGACAGTTGCTTGTCTCAGACAAACAGGCTGGTATCAGGTTTTGAATTTGGGACCTGATCAATGAAACCCTAATAGGATCCAGAGACTTGGAGAAGCATCTAGCTGTGGTGGGAGCTTCAGGTCCGGACACCCCATCATGAGTCTCACAAGAGCCTTGTGCTGGTGCATCCTGGCCTGGCCAGAGCATCTCTGCTGGCGTGCTTTTATGTGTTCAGTCTTGACTGATAGCTAGAAGGACAGGACATGTGATTGTTAGAAAAAAAAGGGGGGGCTAAACTTGCTTTAAATGAAATGCCTGTTTTCTTTTTTATCTTGGATTAAGGAGCTGAAGGGTTGGTAACACAGATATTTTGATAGATGGGAAGAGTGGTCCAGTAGTTCGAATATTAAAGAGAGAGACAGAGTGTGCGTGTGTGTATGTTCCTCTTATTCTCGAGTGTAAGGAGCATTTGTCACCACAAATCATCCTTGATTGCAGAAAGCTGCATTCGTATAGGGCTCACCCACCCACCACCCTCAAAATATTAGACATTTGTTATATGACATGAATTGAGATTAATTAGCAAATATTAACCCATCAGGCAGTACAGAAACACATTTTTGGAAGCAGTGGTACTTGCAGCAACAGTGGGTTTGTGTTAGTTCTGGTTGGAAAGTTTGCAACAAAAAGTGTAGGGGGGGGTTGCTGGAAAATGCCAGTATATCAAAACCCAAACTTTTGTAGGAATTAGCAGCTTTTCCTTGGAAAAATTTAAGAAGTGCCTGGGCCCCGGAGAGGAGCTGCACCTGGGAAGGGTGTTTCTTAATCCCAGCTCTTAACATGTTACTTGAGGAGCAGAATTTGGGGTCATCTCAAGACGGCTACAAAAGCCACAGGCAAGGGGGGAATTGTCAGAAAGGGTCCCAGACCTGCTCCCACCTCTGCTGTGAATGTAGGACTAAGATCTGGGAAATGTCAGTTGGGAACCAGAGCCGTCCAAAGCGCTGCTGGTTTGTGTCATAGTTCAGGAAAATACCATTAAAGCAAAGAAACGGGTCTCTAAATCTAGAAAATAAGCCCGCAGAGCCATTTTCCCCCTAAAACATGTGAAATGGGCAAATAGTCAGCAGAACCCTCACTAATGGGATACGTGTCCATGGAAGCAACCCAACCTTGTCTTATTTAATTAAAAAGAAGAAAAATTCTGTCTTCTTAAGAGCTTGGATCTAAGCTGTGCTTCATAGCTCAGTGAAATCCCTTGCAGTGTCTTTCCGCCATACCTGCTAAAATCCGTTATTTAAGAAGAGTTTGTCTGCTGGCTTATTAAAGGGAGTTAAGACCAGCTCTGGAATGGTCAGAAGAGGCAGCTGTCAATCAGCAGTGCCTGGTTGGCCAAGACCAACTGGCAGCTGAGTGCAAGGACCTGTTTTGACTTAGTAGATTGAAATGTCAGGTGAAGGATCACTACGGAGGGTGGGAGCATGTGTGAACACCAACATCTGGAAATGCTGGTATTTCTTTGCATCAATACGTTTCTGATTGTGGCAGCAGATCCCTTTGCAAGTAAAAGAAAATTATCTTGGTTATTATTCTCCTCTTAAGAATCACATCTTTGTCTTGGTATAAGAGTGGCTCCTTGACTTGCAGAAACTTCTTGGCAGATTGATGCAAGCAAAGCTGAAGGGCTGTCACGGCGAACAGAAGCCTGCCATTTGGTATTGACCAGGGCTGCGTTGCTAATCATCATGCTTTTCTCATCCTCAGCTAGTGCCAATATCTGCAATGTTGTCCTGATGAGGCACACAGAGCTGGAAGAAGGAATTGATGTTTTGGACAATAACGGAAACATTGTCGGGTCTTCCAGAATTGCTGCAAAACACGTATGTACCTATGATGTTCCTGGCAAGCATTTGGGTGAGGCTTGTACACAACTGGCCTTCAGGCTCAACAAATCCCACAGCCGTAGGAATCGATAACTCAAAAGAGCTAGAAATAGATGAGCTTTACCCATCATGCAGGAAGAGCGAAGCGGCAAAACTTAATGCCTACGTTGTACCCACGTGTGCAGTTGTGTAGCCACAAAACTGAGTGTGCTGGTGGACACAGGCTCTTGTCATGCAGGCAGATTTGGTGGCTGACCGTGACAGTTTGGAAGGGCACAGATTGACATCAGGAAGATCCTGTACTACCCTGATGCTTTTGCAGCCTTAGGATTTCTTTGTGGAAACTTGTAAGCAGTTCATGTTGAATATGAAGCAAAGATAACTTACACCTTTTTCTAAATTAGGAAGACTTCATTTTTGAGCTGAGTAGCTTTTTAACCCTTGACATGTCAAAGCTGCGTTAACAATTGCCAACCAAAGCTTTGTGAGGGTAGCCAGATGTTTTTATCCTCATCCTAACACCTGATTTGTTTTGCCCTGTAACCTACTCTCTGCCATCTGCCTGCAATTATTCCCTTTTCTTCCCTTCTTACATAGTTTTGTCTTCCGAGCATCATCTGATTGTCTGAGGCATGTTGTTTCCAAGTGGGCTTTAATCTGAAATGTAAAGCATGTACTGAAGCACACGCCCAGGCAGAGGAGTTAATAATATAATGCTTGGCATTTCTCTCGCTCCTTCTGTCCAAGGCTCTTAAGGCACTTCATAGACAGCAATTAATGTACAGATTTACAGTCCTCGGCAAGAAATGGGAGATCTCTAATATCTCTCCATATTGCTGTTTAACACGGAGATTAAAACAATCTGGTGAAGGGCTCAGAGATATTTATTTGAGCCAGTTTTCCTCACTTACATTAACTGGCTTCAGGACCCAGCTTCCCCTCTCCATCCTAATGGTTGAGGGGAAGACAGACAACATAGAAAATAAATATTAAAAGTGAAGGTACTGTAAGTGTGATTCACGTGGAGTTTAAACATCAAATTTGGGACTTCTGAGAACTGCTCAGCTGCTATCTAATCCCAATGCTTCTTCCTGAATAGCTTAGTACTAGGTTTTGTCATGGAAAATTTGGCAGATCCTTAGTGTAACACATCTGTGCCTCTCTGAGACCTTCTCCCAGTTTGGAAGGATTGAGTGCTCCCAAGCCTGGCCGTGTGCATAAGTTTCAGCATTTCCATCCAAAATCTACAGTATCCTCTGCCTAGGTCTGCTGAAGCCCCACACGTGGTCACAGTGCTTGGAGCATCCCAGGTAGGTGCTGGCAAAGGTGGTTGGAAGAGGTAAATGAAGACACAGTGGTGTTTAAACACCTTGCTAGAGCACCCATGATCTTCTCTAGGTCTCATCTCGGCGTAATTTATATGTATCATGCTGCCAAGCTGTTCTGTTTGCTGCTTCCTGGTGAATCTTGCCAGAGAGAAAGCACCAGCAGAGGGACAACCGTAGCTTCACAGTTGGGCGTCTTCCTGGGAGAGGAGAGCCCAGTGTGTTACAGTGCTTTGCAGTAAACCACCAGTGATTAAAAAAAAGAAACAAGTCTTGGAGCAGGCAATAAGGTGCTGCATTCCCCCAGCACATAACTGAAGTTGAAACTCAGGTGAGGGAGGAAGCGTTGAAGCTGCTGCTCACCCCATGCTGAGATTTCACCTTACAACATCTTCCAGGCAGCTGTTTTGCCTCTCTTTCTTCCTCCGGGCAGCACTAACAAGTTTGCGTAAGAATATGACAAGATGTTGGAGCGCTTTTTGTCACATAAAGTGAAATCAGGGAAGCTATTAGGTGTCTGTGTTTGTTCCACTGCGACCGAGCATGGGCTCCAGCCCATCATTTGGAGCAACAGAGTGAAAATAGGTTGTATACAAATAGCTGATAGCAAAGTTGAAAGTGTGTGTTGATACATTCATTCACATATGCAACAGAAGAAAGGCCAGCCAAACCATTTCTGTGCCCACGTGTTGATTGCTCAGCGCAGGTACATCCCGAGATTTGTTTTACGTGTCTTGGGTTTGTTTGTTTGTTTTTCCTTTCCAGGCACTGTTAGAAACGGCCCTGACTAGAGTGGTTCTGCCAATGCCTATACTGGTTCTACCTCCAATTATTATGTCCATACTGGAAAAGTAAGTGTTGGGTAATACAAAAGTGGGGCTTTTCAAGGGAAGGGAGAAAAGATCCTCAGTGGGTGTTATTCATTGATATTTCTTAGCATTGGTCCATCAAAGACTTTTTTTTAATTAAAATTTTCATGTTCCATCATTTTTGACCATTGTTGTAGGCTGTTAAAGTGTTATATTGATGTGGTTATTTTAAATCACCTTTCTGAGATCCCAGCAGTTTGAATAACCCTATACTGTAGGGTCAGTGTGAGCCAAAACTCTCTGAATTCAGTGGAAAAGTGTCCTTAAGTTTTCAGTCCTCCACTTAGCAAACATTAGACCTGCCACATGGGGTCAGACGAAAGATCTTGGCTTGTGTTCAGCCAGCGATAGGGAGTGCAGGGGATTGTTGACCACGCGCCGCATCCAGACCACCTTGGCCACTGTTGGACTTGCTTATGCCCTGTTTGAACTCACTTGTACTTTCTTTCAATAACATCCTGTGGCTTGGGCTTCCCCAGAAGAATATGTGGTTCACATACCCTGCAGAGATTTGCTTTCCATCACTGTTTAAGCCAGAATCTCTCCTGGCAGATGTCTCTGTGGAACATCAGTGCTAGGAGAGTTGGCAGGAAAGGGCAGGGTTATTATTTCATGTCCAATTATCTCCTAGCAGAGTTCTTAATAGCAAAAAAAACGAAACTGCCCTGTCCATTGGCCATTCTCCCACCTTGCTTTCCAACACCTCCGCTTTTTCTTCTGCCCCCAGACGCTGTGAGCCTCTTTGGAGCTGTTGGGTACCTATGGCTCCTTAGGACACCCATCAGCAGCTGATTCGGTGTGAATGATCCATGGGGTAGGGATCACCTTGCCAACCTCTGGAGACTGATTAGTGCATTGAAAGATGGGGGTGCTAAATTGCTTGCTACCTTTGTCAAGATAGCCAAGCTGGAAGCACTCTTTAAACAAATCTGTTGATAATGGCTGCTCTAAAGCACTCCACTGACAAAGTAAATAGCAATTAGTATGATTAGGGATTGACCCATAGCTTTGGTTAGCCTTATTTGCTCTTGTAGAAACACCCCTGGGCAATTTTCTCTCCTTAATGGAAGGGTCAGGGCTGCTTCTGTAAATTTGGAGACTGATTTTTAACATCTAAATTAAAAAATATAGATATAGGCTGGTACCCCTCTGGCACCTAGAGGCTCTCACCAAGATTGATTCCTCCCATGGCCTGAGCGTGGGGAGAAACGGGAACAAACTGTTTTGGGAACTCTAAAGTAAGTTCTTTCAGCCCTTTTCAGCCAAAATAAACTGTTTTCCTCTCTTTTTCAAAGCGACTGTGGTGGTTCCCTGTGGCAGGGCAAGTCTTGGTAACACTTGCTGCAAGCCACTGGAGATGGCTGCTGGGGACACACAAGGACAGGGGGTAGATTCCAGTCCCCTTAATTTTGTGCAAAGGATTTGATTGTCACTTCATGCTCCTCCTTGACAAAAGCTCTGCAGCCTCTTTCCTGCTCCAAGACGCTGTGTCACCCACACAGTCCCCAAGTCCATGATCTACCCACAGGATCTGCTGGGGTGGTGCTCAGGAGCAACCCTGTCTTACTCTGGAGTACCTTACTCTGGAGTACCTTACTCAGGGCTTGCTCAAAATCATGTGTAAGAAGAACAGGGCCTGTCACTTATCTTTGTACCCCAGCGTCTTGGCAGCTTCCCTGCTTCAAATTCAGATGCGTGATTCTAGCCTTTATAATCTCATCAAAGCTGCTTTGCTGTTGTCAGTTGAGAGGACTTCTGTTTTCATCTGTCCACATGCCAGACACTTCAGAAATGCCACTGATTTGTGATGTTCTTACTACAGAGCGCTTTCTTTTTGCCTTTCTGTCACACTGAGGCTTTGCACCGAAGTGGCTGCATGTGTTACCACTGGCTTAACACGGGCACTGGTTCCAGTCTAACCCTACCTTGGTGATTAGCTCATCCAAGAAAGATCGCCCCAGAGGGCAAACTATTTCATTGCTGTAATTCAGAGGATGTTTGCTATTCTGGTTGTCAACATGAACAGACAAAAATCTTTATGTGCAAAAATTTAAGGTTTGTAGAAAAATGGTCTGTCAATGATTGTCCAACAGGAAACGCTGAGGACCATCATGGGTCTTGCTAAGCATCCACAAGATTAAATAAAACTAATAGTAAAATTTGCTTCATACTTGGGGGCATCATAACTTCTTGTATTGATATGAGTTTTCCTAAATGCACAGCGCTCTGTGGAAGACTTATAGAAACTAATTTTATCGGTCAAGCAAATGTGGACATACAGGAGATTGTTTTCAAAAAGTAATTTTAACTAATAGAAAGACTTAATTCAGGTTTGCGAGAGAATACTTTCCTTCCCACCACCCCCAAATGAAACTCTGTAGATATAAAAATATCTGGGCACTGCTTTTGCCTGCCTGAATTCTCCTTAGAGCTTTGTGCCTACTGTTTCACTTTTCCATCAAATATCTTTGGATTCCTGGAAGCCTGTGAGTGAGAAACAGCAGGGATAGGGAGTGGGGTGCGGTTTGGCCACACAGCTAGAGGTGGTGGTATCGCTGTAGGACATGGAAGCATCCACCTGACATGGAGACCATCCCTTTCCATAGCCAAGGGATTTGCAGTCTAGGTGTCAACTCAGAGATCTTTCAAAGTCATTACTGAAGGACACAGTCAGAGGTGAAACCTCATTTTGGAAAAAAACTTGGAGCATTGGCAGAAAAGTTTAATTTTTTTAATTTAGTAGAATTTTAGCTAGACTAGGGCGTTTTTAATGGAAGTCATATCAAGGCATGCATTATCAATTTTTTTATAGAAATCCTTACAGTGTCTATAAATGAGAAAGACAAGAGTGACGGGTTATTATTTGGAGGCTGGAGATCTGGAATCAGAAGTCACAATCTGGATCCTCTACTAAGTCGTTTGCATTTGGGGTTGTGGCAAAGGAGGAGAGCGATTCTCCCGCCTTGCGTTTAAGTCCGGGTGGAAGTGGGTGACAGTGCTGCAGTTGGGTGGGAGTTGCACCACCCTGGGAGCAAGCTACATGCTCCCAGCAGTGGTTTTCAGATTCACGAACAACTCGCTCCCTCGTTTTCATCTCGGTATTCAAAAAGTTTATTTTAACTGGCCAGTTCCTGGTCGTCGTCTTTCCACTTGGATCCAGGTCTTTCCTCTCTCTCAGCCATCTCTCCATCTGCATGTTTTAACTCCCCCAGCTGCCTCTCTCGTCTCTTGTGCCATTTTTTTCAGCTCTCTTGGCTTCTCTCGTCTCTTTGCCTGCTGTGTATTTTAACTCCCAGGGCCGCCTTCTCTGCTCTCCAAGTAATTCAATGTTACCTCCCACTGCTGAGCTCCGCAGCGCGCCATTCTTTCCCCATGTTTCATGCATTTCCTGCTGCTTGGACGCTCTGTTGAAGCAGCTAACATATAGAATCAATGTTTATTTTGAGACTACATATGCCATGCGGGGAACACGGTGTCAGTTATTTTGTGCAGATGTATTCTCATTTAAGTTTTATAAATAATATCTGTGTTGGCAACTTTAATACGGAAAAATATTGGTTTCACATCGTCTATGAGACGAAGACAACTCATCTATGGGATGTAGCTGACTTTGGAGCAGACAGTGGAAACTTCATTGGTACCTCCATGTCACAGATGTGTGGGGACAACTACATCCACTGCATTAAGTTGGACTTTTAGTCCCTCAGACATTTCCCTTCATTCAGATGCTTCTGTGAATCCTTTTGTCTGGTAGTTATGACGAAATTTGGGAAATGGTGCAGATTCTCCCAGCCATCATCCAAGACTTCTCCAGTAGTCTTTGTCCAGCTTCCAACCCCTTGCAGAGTTGAAGCCCATCGCACAGCTGGTCTATGCGTAGACCGTCCGGGTCTGTGTGTAAGTGCAACCTCAGGCTCCCCTGTAGGCTGAGCTCTGTGGTGGGAGAGCCCAAATCCAGTTCATGTGGCCTGGACAAGTGGTGGGCAAGCTCAGTCCAGCAGCAATGTCTGCTGCGGACACTTTCAGCTAATAGCTGGCAGTGGAGATTGAAGAACGTAAGCTCTTCTTATCTCTGTATCCTAAAGCCTCTTCTCTGCCTCATAGTACAAGCAACCTCCGAGGGTCTGAAGCACAATAGAAAGTCTGAGGATGGGCTTCAGGAGCTCATGTATGTCAGGCTAGACAAGAGGAGGCTCGAGAGCTGACTGTGCAGTCTTTATGGAGGAAAGATAAAGCTGGAACTTTTGACAGTGAGCAAGAGCTGAGAGAGAACTGGGGAGCAGAAGAGTTGTGTCCATATAAAAGAGCAGCGTTTCTACTCTTTCTTCATCTCCACATCATCCTGATCTTGTGGCGGAGCTGCCACAGCATGTCAGCATCCTCACACAGCAGTTGTCAGGGCTGTTTTCCTGTAAAGCTCATAAAATTAGGGTGCTCCCAGGCTGGATCAACATTACAGAGCTGCTCTGGCTTACCTAAGTCGGGCTAACCATGAAAAATGGATTCCCTTGATGGATAGCCAGTGCTCAGCCCATGATTCTGTGGTGCTGGAAAGGAGTTTTCTTCAGCTTAAACCATGTTTTTCACTGCAGAAATGAGTGTGAGGTAGGAGGCCCTCCTGGACCTCGTGTTCATGACCTTTTGCTAGAGATATTCTCCTTCTGACAGTGTGTGCAGAACGTTTCCTACAGGTGCTCTTCCTCCTCTTACGTGCTAAGTCTCTCCGTCCAGCTAAACCCCCACTGAAGTTTGTTTAAATAAAACAGCTGCCAGCAGTGACACCTTAAACTGCTGTGGCTGTTTCCAGAGTAAACATTGAAACTGCTCCTTTAATTATGTCAATCAAGCACAAAAATCCCCCAACCTCACTCTGTTTGCATCTGCTGTGTCCTCTGGAGGGGGCACGGGGGCTACAGCCAAAAGCAGGAGACGGCTCTTGGCAGGGACAGCGGTGGCCTGGCTGGACAGGACAGCAGAGCGAGCTACTTGTTGCTAGAAGAGCTCAGCATTCCCCAGATGACCCAAAATGAGTGAGAAAAGCTCAGAAACACCCTCTGCAGATAGCAGAAAGACCTGGCAGGCTCTCTGAAGCAGAGACATGGTATGGTGCCGGCTCTGGGAGGTTCTCAGCAGAACTGGGATCTGGGGTAGGACAACCACCGCAAAGTTTGTTTGCACATCAGAGGGGTGTTTTGAATCCCGGGCTCTGAGGAGCCTGTGATGCCTCGGGATACCCAGAGCTTCAGCTTCCAGTGCTTTTCTTACCCCGCTGGCATCCTCGGCGTCTTGCGATGTATGTATTAGCTTTGAACCTGTTTATACCAAACACTACAGAAACCCCACAGAATCTGTCAGCTGGGAGACTTTGGTTAACTCCTGTCATATTTAGCTTAGCATCTGACACCTCCTTCTAGACAAATACAGCTCTGGTTCACTGAACCTGATAACTCCTTTTTAGTACAGCAACTGACTTCCATATGGAATAAATTACAGTACCTCTTGAAAAATGCCAGAGGCAGCTGCCAAATTATGCAAAATTTAAACCACTAATGAACAATGTGATGAAAGTTGAATGAAGGTGTATTTACAAGATCTACAACACACTGTCTCTGCCGAGCAGATGTACTGTCTGTACAAGTATGCGTGTGTCTGTGTATATACCTACGTACATGCACACTCATGCATATTGAAATGATACCCGTAAGGTCTAGCTGGTTTAGGTATATCCGTTAACAGTAAGCGCTACGTACAATCAGTAAGCCAGAAGCTCCCCAGTGTGTTACTGCCTTTTTAATACCTGCTAGGCAAATTTTATGAAGGCAAATTGCAGCAAGAATAGGCATTCGGGGGCTTTGAAGGGGGATAAAGAAACAAATCTTTTTTTTAAAAAAAAAGAAGAAAAAAGAAAGAGGAGGAGGGAAGTTTTGCAAAAATGCATGTTCTTTGCCATCCGAAGGTTGATGTATAAACGTGGATCACTTACACTAGTGAGGCAGACCATTGGTGCCAAAAGTTTGACTTCTAAAATTGGGAACAATAAAACATACATATTATTGTCTTCCTGCAGATTTGCAATGTGAGACCTTCTCTTGGTGCAAACTTTTCAGTCCCATGTTGTCGAATCTGAGCGCCAAGGTTTAGCTCACCTGAGCCTGGTCAATCCTGTCCTGTGTACATGATGACGGTCTGTAAACCTACTGTTCTCATATGAGAATAACTTCAAGTACTTCTGCAGAATTACTGGTAGGGTAAAAATGGTATTTGCTCTTGTGATTGTAGCAGTCTGCTTCAGAAGATGCCAATGGCAAAGTTGGGCTGTCAAGGGGATCTGAAAGTCCAGACCTCCACCTCCCTGACTGAACCCCTTGGCAGGGCACACAGGACAATGTTGTAAACTAATTCACTCTTCAACAAATGGATATTAATATACTTTATTTTTAATCTGCTATAATACACTGCAATTAAACCCTCTGGAAACATCTAATCATTCACTTCCGATGGGGGGCTAATGGGTGAAAAGAGGGTTTTTGATTGCATTTGACAGCTAACAAAATGTAGCATGCAATATTTAATATTCTTCTGAGATCTGTGTCGAGAGCAAAGATGCTAGGTACAGAAGTGGACCTCTCGACTAATTATGAGTCATTTATTTGGAACCACACAAATTTTAGAATCTGAATCCCAATTAAGATGTTACACTACATGTGTTAATTAGTCCCCTCTCCTTTTTAAATCAAGCCATAACTCTTCTTAATTAGGAGGTTAGCCATTGTAATTTGAAGTGGCCTGAGTTTGAAGCACTCCTGGAAATCACACCTGGGGGCTGTACTGGGAATCATTTTAAATTGGTTGAGTTTTTACTTGGGTGATTATAAGGTCCCCAACAGGGCAGTAATTAAAGAGGGTGCAGCTTCCAAATTAAGATGTCGGGGTGGTGTAAGCAGTGATGTCTTGGTTCTAAACTGTACTCCAGGGAGGCTTGAAGGATGCTGGTCATATGATTTTCTTAGCAAGGGCTCTCATGGATCATGACAGCTTAAGCAGGAGAATAAATCAGTTCCAGGAGTTGCCCCTCTGCATCCCAGGGACTAGTTACCACAGCCTATTAATGGCAATTCTTGAAAGTCGCATTTGTTAAAAAGCGTGGAGCGAGGTAACCTGCTTCCCTGACTTGGACAAAATCCTTGTGGACTTCTGCAGGAGTCTTAGATTAGATCGTGCTCTATGCAAAACAAGGTAGCTAAATATTGGAGAACAGAAGCTTGGCTTTCACAGCACAAACTGATAGGATCAGCTCTGCCTCGATAACTTATTAGCGAGAAGCTGAGATATTGGAGGAGTTAAGGCTCTGGATCTTGTTTTCCTTCCCCACTTCCCCCAAACCTTCTCAAGATGAAGACAGCTTTCAGCAAGCATCATTAGCAAAGGGTGAAGAGTCTGAATGTTCAGACACACAGACAACGTACAGCAGGGTAACAAGTTCCCACACATCAGCTGCTCCGTTATAATTCATCAGGTGCGTGTTTGTAGCCTGCAGTAAACGTGGAGTAGACGGGGGTTGAGGTAATCTGTTGTCTTGCATTGGCTGCAGGCACAGGCTGCACAGGAAGATGTGCCTGCAAAATCACTTGTGCGTGTGCCAAAGCAGGCTAGCGGCATGCCCTGGTGTGGGCAGGGTTGCTTGGCTTGGTTTTGGTGGGCACCTTGTGAATGGTGCACACCGGATTAGAAATGCTTTTTAAAAGCCCGGTGATGGTAACTGCAGTGATGTTTAGCAGTTAGCGTAATCTTCCTTGACCAAAAGAGAGCTCCTGTGTTATCACCCCAGTGGAAAGGCATTAACTAGCAGATATTTGCCCATGTTTGATGGCAGGACACCATGAGGTGTTGACATCCTCAAGATCAGGATGGACAGAGGAGAGATGGACGATGGGACTAAGGCCATAGCTGATGACCCAGCAGCAAATCTGCTGACTCTCTACATTGCTAGTATACACTGAATGTTCAAACAAAACTCACTATCAGGTTGCTGGTTTATATTGCCAGTTGTTTCAGATTGGTAGAAGAAAGTTGAATGACAGGTGTCCTTTTGGTGTAAACAGCTCCAGAACAAAGCCCTCAAGAATTCCATTTTTCCCCTTAACATTTGTAAACTGTCTGAGGTACTGTATCCTGGAATATACTTAACATGCCACCTTCTACCAGCTAAATGTTGTCCCTGTCATTTGGTGTTAATTGCATCAGAAGGGTCACTTAATGGGTCATTATTGGAACCTGACCTTGCAGGTGTCTTAACATGTTTGCTGTTAACAAGTCTTGAACTCGTAAATATCCCCTGGGGACAGCAAGTGTTAAACCATCTTTATCACCAACTCTGCAGATGTTTGATTTTTAACAAATTAAGGTACTGTCAAGTTTACTGTTATTACCCCCCTAACAAAGTCATGTGCCTTTTTGAGTATCACCACCTATAGGGCCAACAAAATTCACAGTATCTCTCAAGAACCTAATTTCTTTCTGCTCACTCAACTTAGTCTCCAGAGTCTTAATGCAGGTGACACCTGCATGTGGCCAGATTATGTCGTGTGCCATTTACTCCAGCATGAGATGGTTTGAAATGGGGGAAGCGTGTGTGAAGTGATCCTATTTTAATTTACAAGCGAGCACTTAGGTTGGTGTGGGCTGTGTAACCACAGCAAATGCAAAAGCATAGTGTGCAGGACTCAGGATCTTTTGTGGGTGAACTTGTTGATGACCTACTAAGAAGAAACCTAGACCAGTTAGGGAGAGGGAGACGAGTGGGTCTGGGTGAACACCAGTGTCTGTTCTGATGATGGCATGCACTCACCTGGTCTATGAAATGGTCTAACGAAGTCTTTCCTTTCCAGAACATCACTCCTGAGGTCCCGTCCCCGGATGATTCTCCCAGTCCAAAGCCTTGTGTGCCTCGCTGCCTTTGGCCTGGCCCTTCCCTTGGCCATCAGTCTCTTCCCGCAGATGTCCGAGGTAAGTCCATGTTTGGTCACTGTGGTGGGATATCTCAGAGGGGCTTACCAGTGCCACTGCTTGTTTTGCCTTTCTGGATAATAGTCTCATTCCTATGGGGCCTCCTCCATTTTTGGATGAAGTCGGTTGCTGTCTTCCTCACTTGAACAGCTGTAGATTCACTGGGCAGATGATGGTTGTGTTAGTCCCTACTGTTAGGGCATGCTAGCGTAGCACAGATCAATATCACCTGGCTTTCCATACTTATAACCCGTGTTTAGATCCTGTGGTGGGAGAAACCTTTGTTTCACCCAGCAAACGCATCTTTTACGGGCAAGGGTGGTCCTGTGTGATCCTACTCCCTTCTATCACATCTGTTATTCTCCCACAGGGATGTTCTGCTCCAGGCCTCTCCCATGTGGAGGACATTTAATAATCAAAACACCATGGATCAGGGGGACAACCAGGTTGGAATAAGCTGGTTTTTTTAAATGTATGAGGATAATGTTCTGCCTGCTTGATTGCCAGTCAGAGGAGAGTCTCAGCAGGCACAGTGGATATCCTGTCCCTCTTTAGTGATACCTAGGTCAAATCTGATCAGATCACAAGTCAAGGGATATTGGTGTTTCTGAGTGATGACTTCTGCTCTGAGACTCCAGCTGGGTTCATCCTGTCTAGTCTGGGGACATGAGCTTAGCCAGACCTGAGCTGCACCAGGGAGAACATGGTTTGGCTCACTGTCTCCCATGACAATGGTGTTTCCTTGGTGCTAACATAGTGAAAACAAGTTTCTGTCCATTAAGCAAAGAGCCTGGGATATACGTTTGATGTGGATGTACTTTCCCAGAGCTTCTTTGAGGGTTTCTGCCTTTTCATCTTCTAGCCTGGCTCTGGGAAGACACAGCCTGGGGGTGAACAGAGGAAAACTAGCCAAGAACAGGCAGAATGACTAATAAAATCACTCGTACCTAAGTTGAACAAATTGCTAAGGTGTATTTATTTGTAAGTCATTAATACTGACCATTCGGTGTTTGGAGCTTATAGATTTGCAGATTGTAAATTTGTACATTTACAGGGAGGGTCACTATTACAAAGTGATAAAACCTCTATCAAACAGAGCAAAGGACTTCACTGGAGTTCTTTTTGTGTCAACTAGAACACTTGATCAGAAATTGGTATCACAGTCTCTACTGGTTAATTCATTTTTTTCGGTCTGGATGGATTTATCCATGACTTCTAGCCAGGGAATCTTGTTGTACACTTGTCTGCTAGACTGAAAAACATGTTACAAATTTTTTGTTGTCCTTCTAGCTGTTTACAGGCTGAGATAAAACTGTCCCTTAATCGTCTCTTTAAGAAACTGAATATAGCTCAATCTTGGAGTCTCTTGCTAAAAGACGTGTTTTCTGAAGCTTTAATGATTCATATGGCTCTTCCTTAAACTTTTTCTAATTAGTCAACATCCTTTTTGGAGCACTTCCATAAGAACCAGACACAGTATTCCAGTAAGAAGTTGCACAAGTACCAGTTGCAGGAGCAATGTGATTTGCCTGCTTCTACTTGAATTCATACATCCACAGAGCATGTTAATCATTTTGGCATGAGATCAACCTTAGCTCCCTGTCCATCAGTTTTTTGCTGTGATGCCAAGTTCTGCTCAGAGGTTTTGGTTATGAAAGACTGAGGGGTATTTCTGGGTCTCACACCCCTTCAAGGTACATGCCCAGAGGATGTCCAAAGTTCCTGTTGGAAGGAGACTTGGACATAGAGCATTGCTTATGCTCCTATTTCCAGGGAAAGGAGCTTCCCCCACCAGAAGGTAGCCATGGCCTTTCCTGGGAGGTCTCTTTTCAAGATAATCGGGGAAGCGAGACCACAACTTCATTTACCCCAAAGGTGACATGGCCACTGTTCCCCCAGAATGGTGCCTCGTGCCATAGGTACATACACTCTTTGTGCCCAGAGGCAATTTTGTGTTTGACCATAGCCTGATGCACACTGACTACTCTTCCACAGATCACACTTTGATACAGAGGTCTCTGTATCAGTGACCTGGGCTCTCAATTACCTACCACTTTCCCAGACTTTGTGTCATCTCAAGCCTTAAGTGGCAGTCATTGTGTTTTCTCCCTTCTTACTGACGGCACACTTGTTTAATAGCTTTCGCCAAACCAAACCATT
The DNA here is from genome assembly GCA_013401275.1 of Pandion haliaetus. Taxonomy (NCBI): domain Eukaryota; kingdom Metazoa; phylum Chordata; class Aves; order Accipitriformes; family Pandionidae; genus Pandion; species Pandion haliaetus. The sequence goes on from VYZV01044421.1 coordinate 138,559, forward strand.
CTTTCAACATAGACAGGAAACTCACCCCACAATTCTGTTTTGAAATTCAGCATTTTGTACATTTCCAGTATTTTTTGTAGGCATCACTTAGCATGGACTTCTCTGAAATAGTAAGTGCCTACTAAGGTCAGTGGGAATTACCATGGTATCAGAATCTGAGGCATTCAGAGTTAAACACTTTGGGCTCTACAAAAATAATTATTCATTGCCTTAGTTGCTTTATCTAAAAATGAAGCCCACAAGGTCGTCTTGCCTTTTGTATTTTAGCTTTATGGGTGACAGATAATTTATAATGTATAGTATCTGGTATTACAGCATGAAATACTGTGTTGATGCTAACAGCTGAATGAATTGTAGCCCACGAAGAAAATTAAGGTCTGGCTTCCTTCAGAGGATATTCAAATTGCAGGCATCAGGCAATACTGAAACCATACAGCATCACTTGAAAATGACCTTCTAAAAGCAGATGAAATGTTATCTGCAGTGTAAACATGAATCAGCGCTGATTAGTAGATCAAACAAAATGACGTACTCTCTGCCCACGCTTCATGTCAATGAAAAGAAACCATTGCAGCTGCTGGTATAGCTCATTACCTACTGGGATCTCAGCTCTGCTCAACTGGAGTTAGCTCCATGCGCACAGCTGGACCTCACATCTGTTGATGCAAAGGAATCAGATTCTTCATAGCAGCCTGGTCTGATCAGTCCTGCAGTTATGTCTGCCTTCATTATAAATGTGTGTGAGTGTGTGTGTAAAGGGCTTTCCTCCCATTCAGCAAAATCTCATTGGTGGTGACTGTGGGGATGCTCAAGTGAGCAGAGCAAGTGATTTATCTGCAACAATCTCTCCAGAGCCTATTCTTCACAGTCTTGGATAGGAAATCTGAGTTTCCTTGGAAAGAGTGTTTCTCAGAATGTGTGATTTCTTGGTCACTCATCACTAGTCCATGAACTTGTCAGATGACTAAGTTAACAGACTTTGAGTGTTTGAACATTGACCTCTCTCTGTATGTATATGCATGTGTATATACGTATGCATGTGTGTATTTGCTTTTTCTCATAACTGCAGTAGGTGAAGCAGCTATGAACATAACACGACTGAAATGATGCTGTTGTAACGAGCATTACCCAGGGAGTAAATTACTAACAACAAGTTGTAATAGGCGTGTTCTGTTCCAAAAATATGATTATGGTCTGAGCAGCAACCCTTTCAGGAATTGTAAATGAGCCAAATTCTGCCCTTAGTCACACATTTCACAGTTCTTTTTCTTTAGTCAGAGAGCAAACACAGAAGCTGATGTGTTAGTGAGTGCTTGTTTTAGCATGGGAGCTTGACTGGCCGTCTTTGATCCACTCTTCTAAAGGGGCTCAAACTTTCAATTAGTTTTCAAGCAGAATTGAAGCCTTGGAATAGATTTAATAAATGTGCTAGATAAATGCAGCCACCTTATCACATCAGCTGTAGCTGCTTCAGAATGATACCTGTTTTAAAATAACATAAGAGAAATCAGAATTCAGCTCTGGTTGCATACAGAAACACCAGTATTAGGTAAATGAAAATTCTGGAGCTGAACAACCTTCATGTGCTGGTAAGGATAGCACATCCAGATCTTCTGGGTCGGTATTTAGCCTAGCTAAGACCTTATGTGTTCCTTGATTTTGTACAGATGGAATCCACTTTGATGTCTGCAACGGTGCGCCAGAATTACAACTTGTTTCTAGATGTTATGGTTTTGAAGATCACCTTATAAAAATAAAACCCTAGTGTCAGCCTTGAAGACATGGGTCCTTGTGACTAAGCATGCTTAAGACGCTGAGAAATACACTTTTCATCCCAATATAGTGTTAAATCCAGTACCTAAATGCATCAATATGCATTAAGTAATTCACTGCTGTTAAGTTTAGGAGAAACATCTAGTTAATGCATTTAGCCCACAACCTCCAACTGCCTCTCATGCCCCCCGGGGAATCTCTTTTCTAACTGCCTATCCTACAGCATCCCCACTGACAACTCCTACTCAGCTATGCACTGCCAATAGAAACAGCTGTGACAGTTCCAAACTGAAAATGGGACTTGTGCAAATGAAATTCAGTGTAGCAGCAAAAGAAATAACCATGGGGTTGCTCCACTGATTTTCCACCCTTTGGTCCCTGCTCATCCAGATCATTCATTTCTCAGCATCCAAGAGGATGCTGTTGAGCTTCCAGGGTACTGCAAACCCACCGAAACTTGCCTCATCCCGTGCCCAGTGTGCTGAATCGTGCTGATAAAGAAGGATAAACCCAAGTGAGAAATGGAGCTGAAGCAAGAGCTGATGGCAGAGAAGCTCTTCCTCTAGCTGTAAGACACATGCCCTCACCATGGGTTAAGTTTAAAGGGCCCTGGTTGCTGGTTAGGGCAAAACAAGCCATCTTCCGGAATTAGGCTGATTTCAGCTGAAAGCCTTTTCTTAAAAATAATCTTCCTTTTGGATCTCCAGGACAAGGGGAATAAACAGCCTAAAATCCAAGGCTGAGCTATTGTTTTCCAATCTGTTTTAGCCTTCATCTTGTTGGCAGGCTGCTTTAGAAAAGCAAAAGGTTAATGAGCCAATGTGCAGTGGGATTATTGCAGTAAAGATGACAGTGAACCAGTAATTACTAATTAGATGCAGTTTAACAGGAGGAACAAGTGAAATCTCCTCTTCACCAACTGTCAATAATTAGCAGATTTGGTGAGGTTGAAATGTGTCCACAGTTAAAAGGCTGATTTTTTAATGAAATGGCACTTGACAAAAGAGCTGTATGGAGGTCACAGCCATAGCCCTCGAGACGCTTCCCTATACCATACTTAGGAGGGAAATCAGATGCAAGACAGCAGGGGGTCCCCATGAAACCATTTCTCCCTTGGGATTACATTGCACGGGGGGAGGGGAGCAGGAGGGATTCTCTGCAGTAATTTTGTCCAACTTGGATGAGAAGCAAAGGAAAGGATTTGCCAGCTGCCATGGGGAAAAAATTTTGAGAAGTGAGAAGTTCTGTGGTATTTCTTTGCTTCTGGGTCGGAGGAGCGGTTTCCTGAGTGTGGTAACCTGAGTGTGCTGGCCAAAGTCTACCCTTGGGATGGAGGTTGGTCTTGGAAGGAACTCCTCTTAGAAAAGAAGGGGCACAAGGTCCTTAAGGACTGGCGGGAGGCTGGGAGCACAGTGGTATGTGTCTCCCAAAGACCGCAGAAGATTCAAGCTGTGCCCCGAAGGTTTGGTTTCATACTGGCACACAAGTGACGGGCCATTGTGACTTCTGAAGCATTGAGATTCATCTGTGGTTCCCCTCCTATATACCGATCCAGTTTCTCTTCTGGCAAAGTAACTGTTGACATAAGCAAGAGTATTTTCCACATGAACTTAAAATGGAGAGGTGATCTGTGTGAGCTTCTTTAATGACCATGGAACATTTTACTTGAGCAGAAACCCCCAGGATTTATATGATACCAGGTGGTTGAATACTGATGTGGTTCAAGTAGGGCTGGAGAGAAAACCTATAGTATTTGGAAACGTGTTGAGCCCTGTTCTGACCTTCAGAAGAAGAATGGTGCTTAGCAAGGTTTGCATCTGGTGATCTTTGGTAAGGATAGACTCGTTCCTGTCAGAGGTTGGAGGACAAATCAGCGACCCCTTCCAGAGCGTAGTCCTGCGCCTGGAAGGGGAAAGTGATGGGAGGGGAGGTGGTGTTTGGGGAACAGCAGAATGATGCTGCCATGACTACACACAAAGGCTGGACGTGGTTGCACAAAACTCAAATGTAAGTTGCTAGCCCATCTTTTGTAATAAATAATAGCCTTAAGGAAATCATAAACTATGTCTATCCTTCTAAACCCAGTAGGGTCTGAGCACAGGCTGGGTCACTGGCCCATGGTGTCCAGCCTGGTTAATTGTCTGCATCTTCTCTGGATCAGTTTTGGCTTTGCAGCTAATGCTGGAGGGGAGCCCTCCCAGGGATTGCTCCCAACGAATAAAGCTTCCCTCTTTCAGGGAAGAGTTTGGCCGTATGGATGCAAGCTGTGCCATACCAGTTGTCCCTGAGCCTGAGCCTGGATTCTGGTTCATGTTGTTTCATGCAGCTGTAGCCCTGCCTGTCCCATTGCAAGAATTCAGGAAGTTGTGGTGCGGTAATTTTAGTCTGGAACCTCTCTAGGTTAATTTGATTTATGATTTATAGGGCTTAAGGACCATGGCCTTAGTATTGCATTACAGGAGAATCATGTCTTCCTGCACCATGACAGGACCATGCAGATCTCTTCAGCCTTTGCTTTAAGTGTCTGAGACTTGCACACAAAGCAAAGGATACATCTGTCCTCCCATATATCTGATGGAGCCTACCCTTGCTGTCAGTCTGGAGACTGGAGTGTTTGTCACCAGCTCTTTTTGTGACAAATCCTTCCCTGCTCCAAATGAAATCACAGCCTTGGCCATGAATCTTCATGAAGTCACCAGAGCAGCTCAAAGCACCGTGGGACCAGTCCCCAGTACTCAATTCTGCTGTCTCAGTAGCTCATGCAGAGAGATGGGACCTTAGTCACGCAGCAAGCAGGAGTCCTCACCTGTGTGTCTCAAGAAGGTGACCTTGCAGTAGCTGCAACCTGCTGAACAGGGGAAGTTGGCCTGAGGCTGCTCGCTGAGGGGTGAGCAGTGAACTTGAACCTGATTCTGGGCTAAACAGCCAATGTTTTTGGAAAGGTTTCAATCTTCCTTGGTTTGAGACAGGACTGCTTTTACCATTTGCTTCTCTGACATCTCCCTTCCTTCCCTGCTCTCACCAGCCCTCTCTGGTTAAGAGCATCAGGCAGAAGAGAAGATGATGTGCTCCTGGCTTAGCCCCCCTTCTCAGCCCCTAGCGCAGGTTTTCCTTCACCTGCACCAGCTGTCAGGGCAGGGTTTGCAGACCCGGCATGTGTTTCCCGAGGAGCCAGACTTCACACACCGCTTCCCCTCGGCCCTACCCTTTTGCTTTTTCTTTACACCTCCACTGCTCTCTCCCCTTGCCTGCCTCAGCAGCCTGGCATCTGCAGAACACCTTTCCTGTCAAAGCAACCAGGAAAAAAAAAGAAATATCACAGTAGCTTGTTTCCTGTGCTGTAGATTCCCTCAATTCACTTCACAACTTTTAGTTTCCTTCTAATTGCATTGCGCAGGAAAGTTGATGCCCAGGAGCCCACTGGCACGGAGGAGTCTGTGCATTACTGGAAGTATTTAGGTGGCCTGAGATGGTTTGGCTGGGTTTGTGGTTGTGCTTAGCCTTGCAGAGAGATGCACCAGGAGCTGGAAGGGTTTCTCCAGAGGATGGCGATGAGCTGTTATTAACTACCTCAGTAGTTGTTGGTGTTATTCCTGTGGTCTGTAGATGCCCATGGACTGTTCCCAACCCACTGTAGGCCTCCTACGCAGGTTCTTCTGTCAGGAGTAATCTATCTGGTGGAAGGTGTCCCTGTCCATGGTGGGGATGTTGGAACTGGATGAACTTTAAGGTCCCTTCCAACCCAAACCATTCTATGATTCCGTTTTATGGTTCTATGACTTGCTCTTGGCCGCAGAGATCTGCCCCAGTTCCTGCTCCCACCTTGAGTTTGTCTCTCTTTGCCATCCTCTCCGGTGTGACACAGACAGAAAGAAGCCTGGAGCTTTTGCTGTATTTGCTTTAGAGCTTGCAAGGTCAGACCCACTCTCCATACTATAAACTTCCAAGCCAAAGTGACAGCAGAGCTTTTTGGGAAGCTCTGGTGTATTCAGGGTAAGGACATAGGCAGGCTCGCATGCTCTAAAACTCCTTGAGCACATCTTCCAGGTGAAGGTATTCCTAAACACAGGGGGACACTTCAAGCTTGGTAGTCCTCTTCTCCACTGCCAGTGGTGCTTTAGCCTGAGTTGCTCAACCAACAGCCGCGAGCGCCCTCCTGCTTCAGGGAGGGCTTCAATACAGTGGTTGATGTTTCTGCAGAGAGCTTCTAAAAATCAAATAGACCCAAAGTTCTAAATTCTACCTGACTGTGATGGTCTTGTTTTCCCCCCTCATTTCACGAACCCCCCCCCAGATTCTCACTATTGTATCATAACTCCCCACTGCTACTCCACAGTGCTCCCACACTGCTACTGTGTGATGCTCTTTTAAGTTCTTTTTCTGGGACTGTAGCAGGAGGATAGGGAAGATGTTGTGGCACAGTAATTTCCTTCTGCCCTCATCTGGCTGGATGCAGCAGCAGTTCCAGATGCAAATCCATGGGTGATAATCTCACAGACGCAGCATCTGCCTCATTGCAGGGCCACCTCCTATTTCCCAAACTCGCAGCATACTTTGTTGCAGTGCCCTTTTGATTCATGTCCTGGCATGACTGAAACTCCTCTTGCTTTGGAGTCACTTACTTGAGACATGACCAGGAGAGAAGGAACCAGTTTCACAAAGCAAAAAATATTTCTGGATCCCCTTTCCAGGTTTTTTTTTTCCCCATGTCTTTCTCAAAAATCAAAGTATTTCCCATGCCTACTCAGTCCCTAATGGATTGAGAGGTCTCAGTCACTTCTTCTGGGAGCAAATGTCCTTCTTTTGAAGAGGAAGAGGAAGGATCTGGTATTCAGGGGGATCAGCTCCACCATCACTCTTTACAAGCCCGTAGGAAACGTTGGGGTGGTTAGATTTACAACTGCTCAGCCTGTTTGCACCTCGCAGTGTAATTATTAGGCTCAATGACATCTCTCCTCTGGGGAAGGTCACGAGTGAGCAGTGCTCTGATTGATTTGGAGCCTGTGTCTTTGTTCTCACGTTCCCTGTCCGAGAAGCTTTGATTTGTTACCAAGCTGGTTTTTGAAGTCTGCTCGTTGAGAGTGGTCCTTTGTTTCACTACCAGCATTCACGGGAGTCAAAGGTGCTGAAAACTTTACAGGATCTGGCCCTAATATCATAACGTGGACCAGTAGAGCTTTTTCTTGCTGGGAAGCGACAGCTTGAAACAAACTGTTATTTGTGGTCATTCGAGGTGGGTGTGGGAGAAAGGACCCCTTTGTACTGCCCAGGGGCTTCAGCAGCGGTGTCAGACAGGATCTGGTTTCATGTTTATATCTCTGTCCCTGGGATACAGGTTCAAGTATGTAAACTATCTATCCTGCAAGCACAGGCTGCTGCAGGTGTGTGGGTGCTAGTGGGCATAAAAAAACATTCCTGACACCATCTCTTTTGAGGAGTCTTCACCTCCTGATGGCTATAAGCCATTAGGAGTCAAAAGAAAGAGCTGACATCCGACAACTCCGGATAAACAGCTAAACATTAACCCTTAAAGTGGCTCGAAAAACATACTTAAAAGGCACTTTGTGGAAAGAAGCCATTTTTTTCCAGGTCTGTTAATTGCTGTCTTTCTTCAGGACACCTTTCAGCAGCACCTACTGTAAACAGAGTGGCTTGTCCCAAAGTACTTCCCCCAAGGATTCCTGCCCTGCTCGCTGAAGAGCCTGCAGAGATGGCCATCCCCATCTCCTCCTGCCCTGGGCAGTCCTCCTGCGGGAACTTGGTTTTGTTGGTTTCTTCCTGGCTTGAAAGCCAAGACCTTTCCTCTCTTGCTGCCAGCCCACCCTGAAAACTTGGTCCCCTTTCTTGGTTGCCATCAGCCTCTTTATTTGGTGCAACTGGGTTTGTCCTCAGCTCTTCCCCGGCTGTTGCCTGCCTTACCCCTCTTTTTCTGCACAGTGTTGGATATGTCCTTTTCTGCATACTCAGAGACAGTTGTTTTAGCTCATCTGAAGCAACTGTAGCTCAGACTACTGCAAGTGAGACGTTAAGGATATGAGCTAAGGAAGGCGGCCAGTCGTCCAGACTTGCCTGCCGTAAGCATGCTTGCTTACTGCAGAGAATGCCTTATTAATCACATTTCCCAGGCACAGGTATTTAAAATTATCTGTAATTGCTTTTGAAATCATTTGGATCTAGCAGCCTGTTTCTAGTGAGGGTGTCGGTCCTTCAAGAGAAGGAAATGTGTTGGAGGTTGGGATCCTAAGGAACTTGCTTAGCTTCTTTAAAGCAACAAGGACATCCCTAAATCCTGCAATACTCATCATGCTCTTCCTTCTTCATAGCAGGAGAATTGCAGGGTTTGATGTTCTCACTAAATAGCAACAAATGCTCTCTTCCTCGACAGAACTGCTGGAAGGATTCGTACCAGAATGGACCTAATAGCTCATTTTCATCAAAAGGGAAGCCTGCTACATTCATAAAGTCCATATTCAAAAGTAGGATTTTTTTCTTCCAAAAGAGGAGAGATGCTTCGAACTCTTTTTGTGAATGCCTTTCATTCCAGCAAGGAGTGGTGACCCTAAACTCTGCAATTTTGGGGGTTCTCAAGATCGTATTTTAGGTGGGTTGATGACTTTTCCACCCATCAGTTGGCTTGAACGTTCCCCCACAAAATCTACATCATGTAATGTGAGGCTTCTTCCTTGAGGCCAGGCAGAAGTTTCCTTTGCCCTATGTGCTATAGACCGAATGCCATGCACAGTGTGGGGAGAAAGTCCTTCCTGAAGAAGAGTCCTTACCCATGAAGCTGGGTGACCTGAGGTCAGAACACCTGTGTTTCTGCTGTGGTACCAGCCTAAGACATCCATCTCTCCAGAGCTCCTGTAGCAATTAATTCAGTGTGGCAGACTGAGAGCTTACCTCATGGGCACTTACCTCCTACACATGAACAGACCTTCTTCTCCAGAGTAAAGGAGAAAAGGCATCTTAGCTCCTGCAAAGGCCTTTTGTGTGGTTCTTCGCTTCTTGGAAGACACATCATGCGATGGTCTTAGCTTCTCTCCATCACAACTTCACTTCGATTCTTTGTTCAGTCTCGTACTTGAGCTTCTGCATTTCTCTGTATGGGTGGTAAGTTTGTGTTACTTGTGTCTTACCCCTTGGTCCCTTGCGAAGCATTGCAGAACAAGGTGCCATGCTCAGCAGGGACACAGGCTGGCACCTCCTGGATAGCAGTGACTGCGTGAAAGGAAGGAAAGCCCTTCGCCCTCCTGGGTTGCTAGAGAGAACTGGAAATGTCTCTTTTCTCAGGAAGACAGACAGAAAGAACTTTTTTTTTTTTATCTTGCTATTTGAAACCTTATGGTTTCAAAGCCTTTGTTTTGTGGGTTTTTTTAAATACTTGAGGTTTCTGGTGCTGTGGGCAACCCTCTTTCCCAGAAGATTCAAACCCACAATTTTGCAATGACTTGGAAACGGTGTGATGGGGGGGGGTTTGACCTTTCAATCTGTTTATAAAGCTGGAAGGCTTGAGAGGGTGTGAGAGCCGTGCAAGCCCAGTGCTAACCAAACTTAGCTCCTAGGAGTGGCTTTCATTCATCTCACCGTGTCTGTGCATCATTGATGTCATCTTGAGAGCCCAGAAGGGTTCCCATGGGGAACTGGAAGGTTAGAGCTGCTATCTTACTGGTGGACTGGTTTGGGGCAGTGAACAAACACAGGGGCCGGAGCACAGGAGTGAAACGCGGCTGTTGAACTGCTCTGCTACAGGACAGGTAGGGACATGCTGAGCAGTTGAAGCTACCTTGCAGCCTTAGGTGCCTGCTGTCATATATTATTATCCCATCTGCTGACACTGTTATCATCAGTCATTTCCAGAGCACCGGAAACAAACGTGCCACTGGCTGAGGGGAGCTCGTTGCCCCGTGGGCAGTTATGCTCTGCTCCAGTTTGGTTGGGCAGTAGCCTAAAATGCCATGTTTTCCTTCTTCCCATCTGATTAAAGTGTTGGGGTTTTTGGATATGCATATTATTTTTCTTTAGAGAAGCTGTGATACACTAATTTGCAACTCCTGAAGCTGAAGTTAAAAACTCCCACCCTTGATCATAGAATCATAGAGTCATTTAGGTTGGAAAAGACCTTTAAGATCATCAAATCCAACAGTTAACCTAACAGTGCCAAGTCCACCAAGGAGGTGCTGGAAGTTGCTGTCCCATAACTGACCCATAAATCCTGCAGACTCTTCTGCTCTGCTTCAGGGCAGAGCCAGTCGTTCCCATTTAAGGTGAGGGCAGTAACATCTTAAGCCTTGTAGCTGTCTCAAAAGCAATTGCACATCTCTATCCAAACATCTGTCGAGCATGAGGATATATTCCTGCTCATCTCGATACAGAAACCTGATGGCACCCAAGGTGCTGCTGACACTTTGCATTTAATGCTTTGCTAAAAGCAGTGACGTTTTCAGGGGACGGTGCAGAGGTGTCAGCAGATGAGATAGAGCGTGAATAGCTTGTGGCACTAATGCCGTCACTGACATACTTTATATCTAACAGATGTCATAGCAGGGTATGCGCGGTGCCACATTCAGACCCTTTCCAGCCGAGTCTGAGAACCTCTGTTTTCTGCCCTGTCTTACAGGCAGCTGGAGGTGGATGCTGGTGGTCAAAGCACGCATGGCAAAACCCAGAAAATTCTTCTGAAATGGATAACCATCAAGAGCCAGACCAGCCAAATACTCCAACTTTCCTCCTTTTTATTGTTTCAAGGAGGGGAGAGAAAATGGAGATAAAATTAATTTCAAGCAATGATCCTTTTTAATGCTAATTCTAGGTATGCCCAGCCGGAGGGTAGACAGCAGCACTGATATACGTCTTTGGTGTAAATGTGCTGGCCAGATGTCCTGTCGGAGGCAATGCATTTCTCTCTTGCACATCAGTGTAAGCCTGGTTTGCTGTCTGCAGAGAAATTACATATCCCTAAAAACTTACTGTTTGGAAACAGGGCTCTGAATTCAGAGCTGTTTATGTGAAATCCCCCACGAAACTACTACATTGCAGGGATTTAACAGGTTACCCACCTGCTAAATGCATGGCAGTAGTTCCAGATTTGCAGTCAAACAAGAAACTTTGCAAATTACCCGGTCTGCCTGGTAGTTCCTTACTTTACATATATGCTGAATTACATGTGAATCTACTTACATGGCAGTGAAAGGGTAGTATAAACCAAAAACACTCCTGAGCTTGTTATCTGCTTATTCCTGGGCTGTCTTTATCTGCTACTGGCTTTGCTTTACTTCCAAGCATGTAAGAGAGGAACCTCCTGCTCCATGAGTGTGTCTGCTCTCCCGGCGTGGTGCTTCAGGGGTTTAGTTTTATCCACGGTTGTAGGCTCTGATCACTTGGGTGAGGCTGTGCCATGACTTCATTAGAAATATAAGCCAGGCACTAATGGTAGTGGTTGTCTTGATGCAGGTGTACGGGACAAAGTTTTAATCTTTTTCCTAAATAGATGGGTCCAGAGCGCCAGAGAGGTTTAACCTATTTGTGCAGCAGCTTCCAGTTGTCTTCTCCTTCCAAAGCTGCTACCTTCCCAGAACATCTTTTGGTGAGCTCTTCTCTGCCCTGGACCACACTGTTGCACACCCCAGGCTGTGTGGAAGTGCCGTGCGGATGCACAGCCTTCGCAGCGCTCTGCTTGCACCGTGCACGGGCTCTGCCCGACCGGCAAGGCTGCTGCCTCGGCACAGCCCCGGCTGGAAAAGCACGTCTGCCCTGCTCCTTGCAGCGTGGTGGCCAGGGAGCGTCGCGAAGGCTCTTAGGGAATGTCAGTCCCCGGGTGCAGCTGCATACCTCGGTGTGTCAGACAAAAGGAGATGATCAAAGCAGGGATGGTGAGAAAGGCGGCTCTAACCCCTCACCGGGGAAGCGCTCGGTGCCGCCGCACCAGCAGGTGCGCAGCTCTTTGATCGCTGCGTTTCGGGGGGTCCAGCCCTCCCTCCCTGCACTGACCCCAAGGTGGGCACCTTTGGGGGAAGGTGGATGGTGTCAAACACATGAGTGGGTTCCCACCGAGTCACAGGGCTCTTGCATCCCAGGTGGGGCCGGATTCGGACATGTTGCGACCAGGGATGGGCGGAGGGACAGCCGGCTGCTGGGCTGTGAGCCGTGGCAGTGGTTTCCCAGGCCCTGGTCACATTTTGCTCACACCTAAGCCAGCATTAGGGATAGAAATGGAGTCGAATAACTTGTTTCCATGTTTTGGAAAAAAACATTTTCACTATGTTTTTTGACGATGTTTTTTCTTATGAAAACAGAATGTTTCTTTAAAAGTGGGGGGTCTAAAAGACTTGAGAGAAACAGAAAATGAAAAGAACTCTACTGGTCAACTCAAGTTCAATTTTTATTATTAATTTGAAGGAAAACCTAACAAAATTCAGGTTTATCTCAAAATCATTCTCCCCCAGCTTTGTGATTTGGCCAGCGAGCTGAGTATCAATTATTTATGAAGTTACTTGTTACTATGTACGTTAGTCATGAGACCATCTCTCAACCAGTGTGTCCAGTTTTGGAGTGCACAGGGTTTTTTTAACTGTGTAGAAAAACTGAGAAGTGGTCAGAAAAGAGCTTTAACACCAGTATTTCAAACAAAAATTTGCCTTGCAGAGAAGAAGCATGAGTTTTGTTTATACATTTTAACAAAGGTGATTTAATAATCTTTGAATACTTCCATGGGAAGAAGATTTCTGGCAGTGGAGAGCTCCTTAGTGCAGCAAATAGATGAATGCAAAGCTGGAAGTCTGAATTTAGAAAAATGCAAACCATGGGGATGGCTGGTGCTCTTTGAAGCAGGATACTGAGAGGTCTTGTAGCTCCGCTGTTGCTTGGACACCTTAACCAGAGGCTGGATATCTTTTGAAAAACATCTGTGATTTAATCGAAAGGTTTTTGGGTGGGATGGTACATTTCCTGAATTCTCTCATCTGTCAGGTAGCCTTCAGTTGGCCATAGGTCCGTTGCATTTCCAAGAAACACTCACTCCTTAGCAAACACTGATTTCCTTATGTCATTCCTTAGCGAGTGGATCTGTGGAGACCACTTTAATTTTTGATGTCTGGGAAAAGCTTTGGAAAGAGTTTATCAGAACAGAGGAGGAAAAAAGTCTTGCTGTCTTTAAATCATTCAGTATACATTTTCCAATTTTGGAAAGCCTTATAAAATTAAGCACGGTTCAGATTTGTGATTTTGGCCCCATCAGCATTCTTTCAGCTACTGTCAATTAAATGAAGAAAAGCAGATCTGAAATATCTGAAAGAAGAACATTTAGGCAGACTTACCGTGGGAACAAGACCATCGAAAACCCCATCAAATTGGTGTTTGACCCCAAGTAAGCATGTTAAACCAAATTTAATGAGGTTCTGCTTCTCAGCAGAGTTGCATTAGGTGACCATGGGCTGAAGGTGAAAGGAAGCCTCGGTAGGTCTGTAGCGAGGTCCTTTCACACCATGGTTGCACCAAGCTACAAGCAGAGGTGCCTGGTGACCATGGCGTGGCTGATGAGCAGTAGCTCATCTGTCCAAGGAAAAACATGTTCTTTTTTCACCGAGGATGCTGAGGACAGAGCAGAGTCTCTTAGAGGTGCTGGATGTACCCCACCTCTCCATCTAGCTGTGCACAGAGTCCACCACCGTGGCAGCAGCAGCTGCTGATCCTTCACGGTGCTTCATGGTGCCATTTATTAACCGTAGTCCTTGTTACACCTCACCGAGCTTCACTAGGGCTCAGTTAGCTTGGCACTGCCCTCAGCCCTTGCCCTGATGTCTAATGGCCCAGGAGGAGGTGGCAGAGGGCTGCTGGAAAGGCTGGGAGAGCCCTCCCACGCTCCAAACCGGGGCCACCACCAAGTCTTCTCGCTGGCACTGCCAAGGCAGCAGCAGAAGATGCGGTGACCAGCCTGATCCTCCCTTCCCCCACCTCCCGGTGCAGCATCCCTCAGTCCGCATGACCCTCCCCCTACCAAAATTGGCTGCTTTCTTCCTTCTCCCCCTGCCCCTCCCTTTTTTTGGCTGAGTGATGAGCTGTATGCCAAATCCATCTGCTCCTGTCTCCCCTAGCTGCCTTCCATATCATTACAGGATCCCTGGCAGCGAGCCTAGACCTATCTCTCTCCCTGCACTCTTAGGAGCACATTCCTTTCTACACCTTTTCCCGAGCTGGGATAGAAATGAGTATCAACCCCAAACAAAAAGCATCTGCTTTCTGCCTGCTTCTGCTTCACCGGACGCGCATGTACGCTACACTCGTGTCAGCAGCGAATGCAAAACACACACAACCCCCCACCTCGCCGCCCCGCATCCAACATGGGCTGACGAAACTTTGGGCGCCGGGAGCCTGCCTCACACCCTCTCCCTCTCCGTCTCCGCAGCACCAGCTGTGACCACCGCACCATTTGTTCCTCCAGCCCACGCCAGCACTCGGAGCCAGTTCTTTATCACCCCAATTAGCCTTGTCTGTGCTGATGAGAGGAGAGAGGCTTCCACTGCAAGGCAGAGATGGGGGGAAGAGAGCTGGCGTGCGGTGGGCACCGTGAAAGGCGATTCCCTTTACAGCGGCTTTGTTCCCTGGGAGGGATAGATTTCACTGGGTCAGGAGCACCACTAAAAAGCCGGCGCTGTCATCCCGCCTGCATTACCTGGGTGATGCTGGTTTATAAACAGTTGCTTGAATAAGGTCAGGGAACACTGTTTCTTGGTTTTTTCCCCTTTTTTCTTCATGCGCTGGGCTATGTGCTAGAGGGAAGAGGAGCATCCTCAGGCTGCCCCAGCTCCCAGGTGTTGCGACGGGATGTGGCTAGCACTGGCTACATTTCTGGATGGGTTTGGAGATGCACCTTGGCCGTGTCCCCAGTGAGGATCTCCCTGCATCTATAGCAAAGCTTCCAGTAGCCTTTGCAGCAGGGTGAAGCAATTCCCCCTTCTCCCGCTGCCTCATTATAGTGTCTCCCGTGCTGGTATGTCAGGATACCAAGTGGTCAATGCTGCACTGATGCTCATGCAGCCATCAGCCTGAAAGCCTGTCTTTTTCCCCCCAAACCTTTTAGGACTCTCTAGGAGTGGTGCTATACACCATGCTTCCCTGAGTGCTGGTCATGACCTTGCATCCCTCCTGGACTTCTCTTCGCCTGGATTCATCGTTGAAGGCCCTTTTCTGGTAGGCACCTCAGTGCTATCATCCTAGAGCCAGGAAGGGGATCCATCCTTTGCCCCAGCACAAGTAGATCTACCCCATTGGGAGGAAGAGGATGGAGACAATTCAAACCCAGTCCCATGGTAGGCACTCAGTTTGGAAGGACAAAGTCACCCGATATGGGGTGGGGCAGGTCCCATCAGTGTAATCCCAACAGGGTTGAACCTGTTCCTCAGAGCACCCTCCATGGCAGGTGTTTCTTGTTAGAGGGGTTCCCAGCATGGCCATGACCAAGAAGGACCCTGCTGGGCGGTCTTCTTTGAAGCTGAGACACAACAAACTTGCCAAGAAACTCTGTGGTCTCCAGATCCATTTCACAGTGCCATGTCCAGTGGAAGGTTGGCCGAGCAGGTCCAGGATGCTGGACTGCTAGAACAGCAGTCTACACCAAAATAGGTGAAATTCCACTTTCCAACAAATAACCCTGAGGGATTCAAAGACTGTACTGGTACAAAATAAGGTTGTGTCTCAATGTTGTCTTAATATCTCTAGTCTACTACCCGAATGCTTCTCCCTGTTCTTCTGCATTTGATTTCCCAGTGAGAGGAGTAAGTTACTCCTGATACATTTCTGAACGGCTTTATCAGTGCTGCTGTGGAGTACATCCCTCCTGTACCTGCCTGCTTGGTGCAGATGAACCCCTTGGAGCTCCTGTGGCTGGGGCTCTAGAGCAGGTTTTGATACCTGCTTTATTAAAGTCAGCCAGAAAGAGATCTGAAGAGATTGCTCCAGTTCAACCAGTCACCCCCCAGCAAATTTATTTCACATCTTCCCAGGCTTCAGAAAGGGGCTTAAGTGAGTTCGGTAATACGCAGCGCCAAGCCAATGCCTGTATCTTCTTTCAAGATCTTCAAAGGAGTCCCTGACCGTGTGTCCATCTTGCATTAGGCGTTCATTCCCTTGTCCCTCTGCTCAGACACCATAATCTGTTTCTGAACTATCACGCCTCCTTCCTGTCCCTCCTAAATCTAACAGCCTAAATCCCACCCCATCTACCAGCCTTGTGTACAGCCTTGCCATGAATGAAGAGCTCAGCCATGCAGGGAAAGGAGGCCGCTTCCCTCCTGGACCCATGGGAAGGAAGCTGAAAGGACCTACAAGCGGTTCTCTCATCTGTCTCCTTCCACCAAGACAAGCTGAATTCTGCTTAAACTATTCTTGATGGGTTTCATCTAATTTGTGCTGAAAACTTCCCACCACAGAGACACCACACCTTCCCCAAGCATTTGGTTGCAATACTTTACTCCTTCCCACTAGGATACTCTTCCTGCTGTTCAGCTTGGATCTTACTCGATGCTTTTTGAATTGTGTCCCAAGAGAGTGTGAACAAAACATTACTCCTTTCTTCTGTGCTGTACCCTCTTGCACACGCAAATACCACCGTGCCTCCCTTGAACTTCTCTCTTCTACACTCAGCACATCCAAGTCCTCAACGTTTCCCCATAGGTCTTGCTTTCAGATCACTAATCTGGGGTCCACCAAGGCAGCTGAGACTTTCCTTGGAGCTCCCACCTCTCCAGCCCCCATTGGAGAGGAAGGGACTGTGGTGGCTCTCCATTAGCTTTCTGAGGAGATGTCCCAGCAGGAGGTTGGGTTTTGCTCTGTCCAAGCTGCCCCACATCCCCAAGCCCTACCGACACTAGCATGGACAGTCAGGGTTGGACCACCCAATTCCAGGTCATTTTAAAGCACTTGCCACTTTGGTATTTTCATACCCGTGGGTGAAACCACCCAGTCCCGATGCCTCAGAGCTTTTCTTTCTGTCTCTGGAAGAAAAATAAGAAAACAATAAGGAAGAAAAGCTGCGTCAGAGCCAGGCAGATCGGAGTTAGTCCTTCCTCAAAATGGATCCCGTCAGTGCCGGTGTACGTGAGAATTGCCTTTCCTGCACCTTTGCTGGGTTCTCTCCCCGGCACAATGCTTCACTTTGTGTTTCAGCACAGAGAGAAATGGTGAAGTTGCTAATAATGGCACTAAAAGAAAATATGCTACATCTGTTATGGATAGCAGTACAAAATTAGCTGATCACACCTCTGACACCCAAGATGTCTTCACTTAAAATACTCGTTGGCTTACTTTACATAATTTGCTGATTATATTTGAAAGAAATACAATTTTGCAATTACTGTTCTTTCTGGTGTGCTATCTATGCATCATTTTCTTTTTATGTTTATATATTTCTCCTTCATTAGTGCAGTCTGAAGGGTGATTAGATCCCTTCAAACATTTTACAGAGGTTAAACGTTGATTAAGATTTAATTATTACTGTAAATAGCTTGGAATGACATATGGTGCAAAAACCTGACATATGTGCATTTGAATAAATGAAGTGCTATTTCCCATGATGCTTCAGTAGCTGTTTAACAGCTTTGCTGAAGGGTTATGTTGCACCTCATGTTAAGATTGCTTTGATGTTATATTTTGTTGGGTTTTTGCAGCTGAAAGCTAAGAACAGTTTTTCCAGTTTTTAAAAACATTGAATATTTTAAATACCTAAATTGTTTTGCACAAATTTTTGCTAATTTGTCTAACTAGGTTAAACATTTTCAAAAGCATTTCGATTTTAACGTGGGTTCCTAGCATTGTGTCAGCAACAGCATCAATTCAATGTATAGGATTTCTAAAAGTCTGGTCTTGCAAGGTGCCCTGTCCCGGTTGGGAGCCGGGATCTTTGTTTGCTGTGGGAACTGGGAGCACCACAGATCCCTCCCAGGGATGCAAAGGTTCGGAGTGATTTCAGAGCAAGGGGAAGCTTCTTGCAAAGCCAGCAAAAGGAAAAAATTAGGAAAGGGCTGGAGATTTTATGGAGACAGAGAAAGGGGTAGGTAGATTTTAGCTGTGATCCATCCCTGTGGGAGGATACCGAGCCCTGGTGCAGGAGCCGAACGAGGGTGCGCTGTCCCCTCGTGTCACCAGGCAGCAGCCCTTGGCTTTAACAGGTCCCTGCGGGTGCAAACCCCGGCTTCGGGGACTGGATTCCTTCTAGCACCACGTGAGAGGACCTTGGCTGTGGGAAAAGGAAGGAATGTCTTCCGGAAAATGATGGGTGGGATCCGTTTGATTCTCAGAGACGCTCTGTAATTCACTGAATATTGCAAGGCAGTGTGCGTGCATCATTTCCTGTAATATAAGTCGATGCAAACAAGGTTGTTTTGAGACTTGAGCAGAGTAAAGCACATTAAAATGACACGGAGAAGGCATTGTATTATTTACCTATTATACTTCTCCGCATTAATTTATTGATCTATCCACCTCCTGCTGCAGCACAACAATGCGATACCAATTCTGATCTTGCCTCCTCTCTGATTTCACAGATTGAGACATCTCGGCTGGAGCCAGAAATTGCATTGGCCACTACCAGTAAGACTGTAGTCTACAATAAAGGACTGTAAGTGGAAGCAGACCATCTCAGCCCAGAAGATTTGGGGAGGGAAAGGGGGAAACTTGAGATCCCGGCTGGGAAAAAGAAAATAACAACAAGAGAAAACAAATAATAGAGCTCAGCGATAGTAACGTATTACTGCTCCCAGCAAACTGGGAGTAAATTAACACTTGCAGAGAACTGACACCTCACACCAGTCAAAAAGATTAATATTAAAAGTTTTAAATTAGCAACAGGAGCAGCACCAGAAAAATCACATTCAAACACTTTAGAGAACTAGCTAAAGAAGAATCTCAGAACTTAATAGCACTGCATGGAGGGTTGTTTAACGACGTGTTTACATGGTTATACCTAACTACATGAAAGTAGGCTTCACTGAGCAAATTTTGTTTTCGATGCGAATTAAATCTCCACACTGATGCTGCACAAAAATAATTCCGTAGAGATCAACGGGTGCATGAATGTGAAACTCTTGATAGGGTGTTTGATAAGTGTCCTGTATTGGTTTCATGCCGATCCTGCCCCAGTGATCATGCACAAAAGCAGCCTTCCATGGTTCGACACGCAACACTCTGTTAGCACAGCGAAGGTCATAGCCTGTGCGCCCTCCATCCCTCCCTCCTTCTTCTGCAGACGGTCCTGGTGGCATCCTGCCATTCATTGCACTTGGAAGACTTTGTGTCACAGGAGCCTACTGGCGGGCACATCTGCAAGGGCTTTTGCCTGGGGTTCAAGATATTGGAAAGCCAACATGCCCACATGTTGAGTAGGAAGACTCTTACAGCAAAAATGTGATTGATCTGCTCTTTTCCTTTGCATGGACATGAAGGATGGAATTTATCCCACCTAATATAGACCCTCTAAAAGTAAGGTTGTTAAGCTAGCTAATTGGCTAAGCCACGCTTTGCTAAGCTAGTTGTCTAAGGACAGACTACGCTTTAACTATTGATCAGCCCTGAAGTGGTCACGCAGCTGGACTAGATGATTGTTGTAGGCCCCTTCCAACTGGAACTCCTCTCTCTTTTTTCTTCTTTTCTCTTCTCTTCTCTTCTTTACTCTTCTCTTCTCTTCTCTTTTCTCTTCTCTTCTCTTCTCTTCTCTTCTCTTCTCTTCTCTTCTCTTCTCTTCTCTTCTCTTCTCTTCTCTTCTCTTCTCTTCTCTTCTCTTTTCTCTTCTCTTCTCTTCTCTTCTCTTCTCTTCTCTTCTCTTCTCTTCTCTTCTCTTCTCTTCTCTTTTCTCTTCTCTTCTCTTCTCTCTTTTCTCTTCTCTTCTCTCTCTTCTCTCTTCTCTCTTCTCTCTTTTCTCTCCTCGCCTCTCCTCTCCCTCTTCCTTTTCCTTTCTCCTCCTTTTCTTCTCTGTCTTTGCCAACACTTTGAGCCAGCAAAGCCAACACTGCCCAAAGCCTTGTGCTGGTGTAGAGGAGGACCCAAAGCAGAAAACGGTGGGCAGGATGGCTTTGCCTGGCAGCTGTGCCAAGCTGATGGCTTCGTGAGACTGTAACCTCAGAGGGGTGAAGTGCCCTCTGGAGGTGGCTGTCTTGTCTGTCTGTCTCTTCAAGTGTTCCAGTTTGGGGTGCTTAAAGCGAAGTGGGGCAAGTTCCCCCAGCACTGCACCGAATCCTGCTCTCACATGGGTTTGGGGCCATAATTTGGCTTTCTGGTATCTTGTACCCAAGAGTGAACCCTGAGTGACTCCCTGAGGACCAGAGGAGTTAATGCGCATTTTGAACATGGTCACCAGCAGAAGACTGTGCCAACGGTGAGATCTGCCTCTGGGATCGCTGTAGGGATGGAGCCGTGGTGGTGATGGGCATGGCCGAACGCACATGCTGTCATCCTTCAAATGCTAATTTGTTGGGGGTTTTGGGGAGGGTGGGGGGGAGCAAGGGAAACCAAATCGCCACTGACGCAGAATGTATCTGAAGGTTTTATTGCAATGCCTGAAATCGGGAGGCCTGAGCCCCGCCGTGCACTCCTCCACTGCTGGCTGCTCTTGCTCCCTGCTGGAGTCAGACCTGTAGGAACTGGAGTCACGCAACGGTCAGGCCAGCTCAGGAAGACTGATTCTGTCCCTGTGCTGGTGTAAATCAGAAATAATTGCACAAAACAAATCAATATTGTGGATTTACATGCCAGTGTGCAGGGGAGGAGAGGCCGGCTCCGGGCTCTCCATAGCTGCTGTTGATGGGCCAGCTCCTGGTCCCTGACGATGGTGGAAGTGCAGAATGGGTCCAGTTACACTCATGGAGCTATTCTGGATTTACACCAGGGTAAGGGACAGCTGGATTTGACCCAACAGAGTTCTTCTAATGCACTAGATGAGATGAATGTACGCTCCGAAGGAAGCGAGGCCACCCCATCCGCTCTGGGTGGGATTTGGAGAGGCTGCAGAGAGGTGGCGTCTGTCCTATGGACGTTTTCGTGGGCATCTGTCCTACGGGCAGCACAGCGCAGAATCAGGCCCCGTATTTTGCCCTGGGAACGAGTAACTCCCCTCAGCGGTGAAAGAGCGGAGCAGACCTCCAGGAAGGGGAGCAGGGATACTTGCAATCAACTTGCCAATGGGAACCGCAGCGGCAAGGCTTCGGAGAGCCAGCTGGGATGAGCTGTGTGCGGGAAAAAGGGCCCTTGCCATTGCTGCAGGGTGTGGGAGGAGGTGAAGACCGCTGTTGGATGCTGGGGGTACAGCTGCCCCCTTGCACACACATCCACACGTGCGTGCAGCAGGGAGAAAGCTACTCTGAGCCTAAAACTTTACTTTACAGCTCCGCTGAGCCTGCAGAAGTTAGGAGCCAAGCCACATTGGGTTGCACGGAGGCACAACTTGCCGCCTTCCTCCTCCTGAATGGAAATGTGAGGCTGAGACAGAAACAGCCTCTTGTGTTGACAGGGAGAAGCCTCCTGGCTCCGCTGTCTGTCTGGGTGGATCATTTCCCTTTCCCCGATGGGTTTTGTCGCTGCTTGAACCATTCTGCTGCAAAGCTTGTTCATTCCAAGGTGGGTTTTTTTTTTGGGGGGGGGAGAAGCGATGGAGACTGCACTTTGCCATGAGGTTTCAGAGAGGTGGAGCAAGGAGGGACACGGTGATTTGGTTTTGCATCGTGATCACTGATCAAAGATTAGGGTGGCTGTGAGCTCCGGCTACCTGCCGGGCCTGCAGATGGAGTGAGGAATTTGCAGCGGAAGAAAGGAGTCAGGGCTTTGCTTGCTGTATTTCTTTAGGAGACACACAGGGAAAAGCACGGATTGAGCAAGTTCTGCCTCGGGAAAAGAGCCAATTCCCAATTTTCTCTGTGATGGGAAGCAAGTATGGGTGCTTTCCCTGCACACACATCACCTGCAGAGTTTTGGCTGCACAGGTCGTTAATTAGCAGGGGATGCTCATCACATTAATCCAGTGATGCTCAGTAAGAACTGTGTTGGTTTGGAGGAGAATAGACTGAGGACTCATTAAGCCACGTGGCTCCTGTGAATCACAAGGGCCTGATCCTGCTTGAGGGGGTGAGGACCAGCTTGAGAGATGTCAGAGGAGCCACGCTGTGAGATTATGGCTCAGCTCGAAAGCAGCTGCACAGTCGAACAAGTGACAATCAAACGGTCTAAATGAGTCTGGATTTATCGTCTTCCCGTACAAACCCCGTCAAACTTGTTTCACTTTATGTGTCATGAAAATGGGTCTCAGTCAACGCAGCAGAGTTTGTGCTGAGAAATAAATACATTCCGGGGTCCTGAGTCAGGCGTTCTTATCTCTTAAGAGCCGATAGCAGCCTCTGGCAGGTTGGCAACGTTTGCTTTCAAATTTTCTTCAAATGCAACTCAAAATGTTGTGCCCCCTGCGCAAAGCACTGAGAAGATGCTTCTGCTTGGAGCTGGGAAGGGAGAGCCACCACCTCACGGGGCCCAGTTCCCTTTTCTAACCTCTTCTGAAAGCATCTGCACGTCTTGGGTTGCAAGGTAGCGCTTGCATCAACGATACCCATGAGGTTGGAGACCCAAGGATTTGACCCCCCATCTCCCAAACCCATGTGCGTCCCCTTCCTTTGGACAGTCAGGATGGTGCAGACCCATCTCTGCTGCCCTTCCCCTTGCTGTCCCCTGGCTTGGTGGCGAGCAGGACGAGGTGCATGTATGAGGAGCACGTTTTGGTGACCCCATGGTCTCAAAGATGAGACCACGGTGTCCCCACGTTGAGACACTGAAGCGGTTCATTTTTTGAGCCACCACCATCCCAAGGCAGGGGCGTTGAGATGCATTTTTATTTAAAAGCAGCAGAATGGCTCAGCGGACACAAACCTCACCCTTACGGATCTTAAAGGACCGTTTCACTCGCAGACAGCTCAAAGTTGGGCTCCCTCGTGCAGCGGTTCCGGCGCCGGCTCAGCATGGTTGCTGCCATCCGTGGTGGGACCGCCGGCGAGCACCAAAATACCATGCTCAACTCTTCCTACAGCGTTAGAAAGGAGAAGCATGGAGCTGGGAAAGCAGTAGCACATTAGTACTGTTTATTAGGACAGCGAATTGTGCCAGAAAAGACTACACACAACAGCTAATGATAACATTGTGCACATTCACTTAATAGCTAATTAATCTCTTTGACTTTCCTAATGTACAAAAAGGAGCCTTCGGTTTGCGAGAACAACCCAACCATTTGCATTTCTTATTTCCTATAATTGGGGAAGTTGAAGAAATGGGGAGCGAAAAACCCACCACACACATCAAGTTGTTCACCTCAGCAGATAATAATAATGAGATGATCATCTCCCGTAGTATTTAATTAGAAATGTCACAGTTAATTGATTTCTTGGATATGTTAATTAAGAAATAATGAGGACCAGGTTGCAGCAAAAGGTGCCAGCAAGAAGTTTTGAGTCCCTCCTGGAAGATGTGCCTGTTGGCTGCTCCCCAAGCCAGCCAGGGGACAACCCCAGGGTTGTGTCACCCGTGTCCTGAACCCACCTTTAAGCTTGGGCACAGCTCATCTCCTTCCATTTTTGCTTGTTGCTCATTTTTCTGCTCTGCATCCCTGCCTGTGGGCAGATGCCCAGGTCCCGGCAGGACAGGCAGCAGGTCGCCCCGTTTGCTGCCCGTGCCAGCGCTGCGCATCGTTGGGATGCGGGATGACCCGGCAGATGCTGGACCCTGCCACCCTGGGACAAGCGATGCTGGTAGATCTCAGGGTTATACCGATGCCACGTAGCCGAGACATGTAGGTGTGTGTCACACACACACCCCCTGCCCGCTTCGGTCGGCTCCTCTGGAAGGGCTGTGATGGAGATCGGAGCCTGGGATACCCTTCAGTCACGCGGGGGGGGAGTGTGGGGGCTGCCGGCGTGTTGCAGCGAGACCCCGACAGCCTTTGAGCAAAGGTTTTTAGGGTACAAATAAGCTCACCCGAGAAGCCGGGCCGGCTCCGTGAGCGTTCCCGGTGTCGGGTGTGCAGATGGTGGAGGCTTGAAGTGGTCCTGGTGGTGGTAGATACCCCCAGGCCCGGGAATCTCCCCACGTCGCTTTAGGAAATGTCCACTTTTGTCTTTTTTGTTCCCTTTTTTATGGCTTACTTTGTCACCCAGCATCCTCAGCTGCCCCTTCTCACGCACTCACCCTCCAGCACCCAATCTGAATGCACCTTATAACCGCGTTCGTGGCAAGTCCCCTGGGACGCGGCGGTGGAGGTTGGGGGCGAGGGGGGNGGCACGTCTTCCAGCGGTCCCTCCGCCGGACCTCCGCGGGCATACGTACCCCCACCGCGCTCGGGCACCCTGCCACGCACACCGTCTCTTTTTAACCTTCTCGATCGAGTTACCGACCGCGACACTTTGTGTAACACTCAGACCTGTCTGGAATAAAAGAGCTTAAAGACTTGG
>VYZV01044422.1:5968-27519 GCA_013401275.1 Pandion haliaetus
CTGAGACTGTTGGGTTTGGGGGGGGGGGGGGGGGGTTTGTTTGTTTGTTTTTAAAACAGGGCTCTGAATCCCTTCCAGAAAGTCAGTGGCACTCTGTGTTTGCACATTATGTGCTTGCAGATACTAAAAAGAAAGAGAGATTCTCTTGTAGCTGTAAATATGCTCCTAGAATATTTTTTCCCCCTTTACCTTAAAACCTTTTAACACTTTCAAAGTTTTGAAGGAAGAGGAGTGGGCAATGCTCCCCCTTTCTAGCTGTATGTGAGCCAAATAGAGGGGTCTAGCTTATATGTGCCTCAAAAGATACTGCTGAAGGTAGTTCTCTGATAAAAAGCACTGTGTAAATGCCTGTATAGTATGAATATACATAGTGAACGCTTTTCAGAAAAAGAGAATAACCTCAACTTTTGTGTGCAATGATTGTAGTGCTTGTTTTGAAAAAAAAAAAAAAAATTTTTTTTGATACCTGATGAATTTTTCTGAATACCTGTGGAAGTCAGGATAGGATGAGGCTGGGTTACAGTTGAAAAGAAGCCTACGTAGGAAAGCTTTGTCTCCACTTTCTCCTTTTCTATATAGTCCAGTTTAAGTTTATCCTGCTGCTAACAGTGAAAAAGCCAGGAGATCCTGTAATACACAAAAGCCTTTGTTGTAAAATAATGTACACTAAAAATAGCAGTTCAGCACTTAGTGTGAGGAGCAATGAGATTAATGAGATAAACATACTGCATATGGAAATCTATCAATATATAAATCTTGTAATGTAAGCCAATTAGTTTTTCTCCTTGGAAAGGATCTAAAAGGATCAAAACTAGAAAGTATTGGTTCACCATGGTGTAACAGATGACAACGGTTATACAGGAGACCAATTGTCTTATAGTTTAGACACCAATTATTTATCGTCCTTTTCCATTTGCAGTTAAAATATGGTTGAACCTTGATTTTGTGTTGTGGACAATGTCAAAAGATGTCCTGCAGATTTCTTCTGATGATGTTCAGGGTGTGTGCACCAGTGTAGTTGCTACAAAGAGGGGCAGGGAAATGAGTTCTCTCCTTGTCCCCTGCTGTAGTGGACGTAGGTAAAGCATCACTCTTGACTCAGATCTGTTCTCTCCCACAAGTGCAGCTGTGCTTCCTGGGTCTTTTTCTTCACCTGTTTCTCTGAAGCCTATTTCTCTCTGTTTCTGGAACTATGCCCGGGAACATGGTTCAGGACTTCCTAGGATGGATTGATCCCATAGATCAGTCGGCTTTCATGTAACAGCTCTGTTTCTGTGGTAGGAGGCACCACCAAGATGTTTGCTCATTTCCTCTTTTTAACAGTGATCCCCGGTTGTAAAAACACCTTGGTGGGCAGCAGGTCTCCCACATTTACAGGCATGTGTAAGCATCAGGAGGAAAAAAAAAATCACTTCAGTGGTCTGCTGCTCTTCACCAGTTCTCATAACAGCAATTCAGTGGCTAGCGCAATGTTGTTTTCCAATGTTAGATGTGCTGGTGGGCTCAGAAAGGAGGTTTAAGGTAATTGTTTGTTCTGAGGAAAGCTAGAGTATGATTTTAAGAGATGGCTATCCTGCTTCCCAGGGGCCTCATTTTGTCGAACCTGCTAGAGTAACTGGTACCATTCCCTTAGCCCAGTCCATTCACAGGTTGCTTGACTTGTTCATGCTTGTCTGTTAAGGACCAAAAAGCTGATCCTGTAGAATACACCGCAGAAGAATTTTATGGTTGTCCATTGCCAAACATGGCTAAGTGGAAGTTTTTCCGCTGTGTCGTAAACTGTTTTTTACAGCACTGGCTTGGCTGATGCTCCAAGAGCGTGGCTCATCCATGAGAAAAGTACTTACTTGCAATGACAGGGGAGCAGATTGTTTCTGTCCTTATTGCTGACAGTATCTAGGTTTTATCTTAGTCCACCTCATTTTTTTCTTTACTAGGGTAAACCATGCAATTCCTTCAATCTTTCCTCCTGCATAACTTTCTAGAAATCGGATCACTCTCTGGGCTCTCTATTGCATTCGCAATTTGGGAGGGAGGCAAAGCAGTGACCAAAAATCTCCAGCTGAGAACTTACTTGCATCACCTATGGCAGTGTTAAAAGCCTTGTCTTGGTCAAAATACGCCTGCTGCTTCTCCTGTTGCCAGAAGGCTTGTTACCCTGTCTTAAAAAGAAATTAGGTTAATTTGTCAAGTCTTGTCAAACACATAGTAGCTGTTACTTGTCATCTTTGAGGTGCTTTCAAAGGGTCCTGATTGTCTTTTCAAACATTTGAGGGAAGATTGAAGGTGAGCTGGCTGGTTCACAATGTACCGCCACCTCCATACAAAAAAAAAAAAAATCAAAAAACCACCATCTGTTCTTTCCACAGTCTTTTGCTCTCCTGTGGTTCTTAGGAATGACTGCTCTAATCAGATCGGCTTCAGAACAAAGTTCATCAAGCCCAGCTAATTAGTAATTATTTTTTTTTTCCCCACTTAGTAAGCTTTCTCTAGATTGCTTTTTACCTACTCAGGCTGAAGTCGTACCTTTACTTGTTGGTCTTAATTGCGCTAGTAACTGTTCAACATCTGACCCTTTTGCAAAAGTTTGATGCAAATCAGCTAATACAATTTTTTGGCATGAACTAATGAGGTGATGGCTTTGCCTACCTGCTGGGAATTTTAACACCACTTTTCCTGTGGTTATTTGTTTATTTGGTTTTATTACTACTTTATTTATAATGTGACTTATTTTGAGGTTTCCTTCCAATTTCACCTCATTTTGTCTCCATGTAGTCTTGCCATTTTTTAAACTTCTTTTTCTACAGGCTTTTCCCTTGTATTTGATATCAATAAAGAATTCACAATTTATCCAAGTGAGTGGTCTTCCATAACTTCATTTCTCTCACACTGAAGTAGTTTGAAGCCATGCCCTTGATCCAAAGTTTCTAACTTGGTTTTCCCTTATATTTTTCAGCCTATACTCAAGTCCTTCAGGTACTGAAGTCTAGTTTTGTCAGTTTAAGGAAGGGAGATTGAGGAGTGTCCTATTTTGAAATAAGTTAGCAGAGATTTTTTTTCGACGCCTATATTTCTTTCTGTATTTTAGACTACTGAGCAAGCATATGAATCTTTGATAAGTAAATTGGCATTTCCATGTGTTCCCCATTTTTTAATAAGTTTTGTCTCCTATGATTGTATTCTGGTCATGATGCCTCTCAAATTATGCTAATTGACTCATAATCTTGTTCATTGTATTAAGACTTTCAGCTTTTTCTCATCCTTACTGTGGTTTTGTACAACTATCTAAGACTAGTTTCATTCACTCTTCTCTCTCCTTGCTTTACTGTGACCATATTTATAAAAAAATGTGTCTCTTCATTTTTAGGTCCATGTCCAGGTTGCCTTATTATCATTTTCCTCTGTGCCTTTGTCAACTGCCCCATTCAATCTGTATTTAAAATCTTCCTCACTAGGTTAAGAAATAAATGTGCTAGATGGAGTCTTTGTCTAATAGCTTGTCTAGGTAGGCTTGTCCCCAGAGGTGTCTGATATCAAAGAGTTAAAACCACTATATCTAAGTGTTATCAGTTCTGTGACCTCTCCCATGCCACTTCCAACAATAATTAACAGTGCTGTTTCAAGGAAGATTTAAAAAATGTGCCTATGTAATTGCATTGGATCGATACAGCCAATTTAGTTCACATTCGGGGTTATAAAATTCAAGTACTGTAGGAGCCCTACAGATTTTTTAAAAGGTCAATTGGACATAAGCTTCTGAAAACTTTTACTTACATTTGATTAAAATAAATGCTGGTTTTTTACTTTGTGACATGTTTAATATTTTGTCTTGAAAACGTAACATTGAACAGCGTCTTCTAAAACAGCTTTACTTTTTTGCAGTTTTCAGCACAATGAGTTCAGCAGGAAGGTCGTAGCTACAGGTGGTACGAACAAACTGTAGAGCAGACCCTGGTTCCAGGACAAGCTTGGCGTTTGATCTTGGGCAAGTCACTGAACTTCTTTGTAGCTTATGCTGTAGCACTGGTCTGTCAGGAGCACAACGATTTCATCCTTTTCTGTAAGGCACTTAAGGAGCTGCAATCAAAGGCACCATGTTTCAGTGGTAAACAACAGCTACAGCAGGGTTAATGCTTTAACTTCACACACAAAGAGGAGCTCTAACTCTTAGCCTGGGAACTGAATACACTGCAGCTGTACATACTTTTCTTTCAAAGCACAGGTTCCTTGCAAGTTAAAGTTTAACTTTGGTGAGGAATTAATTCCAATAACAACTGGCTGCAATGATTTAGCCAGTAATTGCCACATTAGAGAAATAATTACATGAAGCTTAGTGAGTTTTTTTTAAAGATTCTAATGATTGGTCAAAGCTATTAAAACTTGGCATTGATTTTCTGTTTCATAAAACAAGTGCTGTTACATTGTTCACCCCCACCCTAAATTCATCAGGATACTAGGTATTTTCTTTTGTCTGAATATATCTTCAACCACTGCTGCTTAATACTACTCTTCTAAAAAAAAGCTGCATTACCTGATTGCTCCCCATTTATGAGGGGGTGGTGAATATGCAAATATTCCCTAAAGGAGAATAATGCTACAGCTTACTGGCCCAAGTGTCAGAGTAAGTTCCTCATGCTCTTCTTCACAGTAGCATTCTCTCTTGGAACTGCTCCATCTTCACCTTGGAGATAGGATTTAATAAATTAATGTGAAACATAAGGATGGGGGAGGAGAAGAGTTACTCCATCATCTAGATTTAGGGATCTGACTCTATAGAGAAATAAATACCTGCTGGGATTTGGAAGAAGAGTGAGCTCTGAATGGGTCTCTGGAGGCTCAGTTGATGGTATAGAAAGCCTTGGCTCATATCTGAGCTGCAGAAATCAAATGCCTAAAGCTATAGTGTAAATCTCATCTCCCTAAAATACAGATTGTGCAGTAGTATACTGCAGAGCTAGTGGGAGAAATGGTTTTGTTACTACCAGCATTCACCACCACGGTATCTGCATGCTTTACAGGTATGAATATGAGATATGAGAAGTAAATAAGGTTGAAAGCATGTGTGGTTTAAAGCCTCCGGCTTCAAATTCCAAGGGAAAGCAGTTGATGGAAGAACTGCACGGCAGCGCCATGTGATGCCCAGAGTCAGGTCTTTAAACAAACCAAAATGCAGTTCTCTGCCGTTAAAGCTAAGCACCTAGAAGAGCTGAGGAGGTGCCTTCTACAAAATCTTGACTCATTAATAGTCACCTTTTTGTTATCTTTACTTTTGAGCGTGCAGCCTTCAGTGTTACTGGGGCTGTAACCTGCCTGCCGTGTTTGTCCGCAAATGGTGGGATGTTTGCAGGCAACCAGGGACGTACAGGAAATCACAGCCAGTCCCTTTTGTTTCAATTATATATTGCTTTTAGTTACTTTTAGCAGCAGAGTGGTTTGGGACTAGTCAATAATACTTTTTTTGACAAAAGAAAAGCAAAACTGTCAAAGCCAAAACTTTTTGTCAAAGTGTAGTTTTGATAACCGGTTTATCCTTGGTTTATCTTTGGGATCCCAAAGATTTCCCATCACTGAGAAATTATAAGCCTCTTTATTAAGCTAGAGGTGTCCTGAAGGGACACCTTGTATTTATTTGAGCTTCAAGTATCACCTTGGATTTCTTACGTTATAAGTGATTTTCCTATTCTTGGAATATTTTGAAGTAAAGTTCATCACACAAAAGCTTGAAATGGATAGATGTCAAAAGCTCTGTGTCTTCTAACGCAAGACAGAATAATTCCTAAGAGGAATGTTCTGCTTTGAGAGCATGTATTTTGGATAAGATCCTAAAACCCAATTTCTTAACCTCTTTTTCTTAAGGGTAGAAACGCAGCATTCAAATCCTGGCCAGACTCCAGCATCCTTTTAGTTCCCTACTGGTCACAAAAACAGATTCTACTCCTCTTACTCTGAACTAATGTAGGGAGTTGATAGCTGAACCGTTATATTGCAAGGTACAACTGATTTGCATTTGAGCTATAACTGTTGTTCCTCTGTGCCCTCAGCCTTGTACATTTGTATTAGGATTTTAAACACCTGGAAGGTGTCATGGAAGCCTAAGATTTTCTGGATTTAATGATGCTTCAGTTGCTCACTCCTGGTATGTTAGATGTGCTCGTTTTGATGGACAAGTATGCTAGTTTTCATAAGACCTCCTATAATCAACTTTCAGATGTAATTTGAATCGTGTGATGGCTGGGTGAGAAACAGTAGATGAAAAGTGCTATCTTATAAACTCATGGACTTAAAACCAGCTACCAGAGATGAAGTTTGCCCAGTGGCACTTTATGCAGTAGATCAACTTGCTGGGAGACTAAAGAGGAAATCAGGATTAATCTGCTCTCCTTGGTGAACCTTGGAGACTGTCCAAATTACGTCAACTGCAGTTGCTGGGCTGCAGAAATGCTGGGGCTTTGCTGGGGGGGGAACCACCACCTTTCAGCATAGTTTCTATCTGGTAGACCTGTGGACAAAGTTGAATGAAAGATGCCTATATTTCAATGGAGAATAACCAATAAGGGCAGACACACGCTCTCTCTGTGGCAAGTAACTTACTAACAAATAGAACATTGACTGCAAAGTGTAGATGAGAAAGATTGCCAACCAACCTAAGTGTGTCTCCAGACTCTCTGAGTGGGCAAAACTGGAGGGTGTAACTTGCCCAGCATCACTGGAACTTCTGTTTGACAGGGGCCAAAATCAGTCTCAGAAGTCTTGGTCACATACTTACTCTGCTTATCAGCTGTGCCCTCTGAATAAGAGTAATTGAAAACAATAGGTCTTTAAACAACTGAAAGCTGTAAGAAATGCATGTGCTCTGCACCTGCAAAGTTAGTGTGTGCATCTGCTTCCCTTGACTGGGGATTGAATAGCAAAATAAATCCTTTCCCTTCAATGGCTTTTTATGATGGCTGTTTAAAACACTGTCATGTCTTGGTACCCGAGGCAGCAATCAGAGGTAAACGCTCTCTCCTCTTTCCCCTGCCCCATGTAAGGCAACAGAGCAGAGCTGTTTTCTATTCAAATACAAATATTCAACACCTGCTTGTCCCTGCTGATTAGGGGGAAAATTAAACTTTAACCCATTCAGTTAGCAAACCCAGTTAGACTCTGTAGTCCTCTGGTAATCACGGGAATGCGCACAATGCCAAATTCCTCTGCTGCTCACAGTGATGAAGTTGGGAACAGCAACATCAGCTGAGGAAAAAGGGTTGTCTTTGCACTTGGGAAAGTAAGGATCATCTTGCAGATTAGCTTCAGTGTAGAACATTGAACCTTATGCTCCAGGTGATTAACTCTTTGAGCATTTAACTGTAAGGTAGGAATCCTGACAAGAAATTCATCTATTAAGAATTGCTTACAATGATGTAGCAAGACCAAAAGCCGTTGAAGAAAATCAGAATTCCTTTACCCAGCATGATTAATAGACATGCTGATGGGTATGCAGCAATGCAGCAGGATTATTAATTAACCCATCTTTGCAAGTGGGATAATTAAGCAAGCTAGGATTGCATTACAAACATAGTAGAACTAATGGATTCAAAAAATGTTTTTTTCATTTGTTGTTCAAAGCTTGCAGGGTGTCTTCCTGCTCCTGCCGTATGGTATCATAGGATTACCTGGGGGTAATTATATTTGAGCTTCCTTCACTGCAATTACAGCTGGTTGAACCAGTGCATTTGTGGTTTGAGAGGAGGTTACAGGATGACGGTAGAAGAGAAATTCTGCAGCATTGGTTCAGGGTCTCTTCCCTGGGATTGTACAGAGTGGGAGTGTATTACAAACAAATTGGCTGGGCAAGAAACGAAGGTTGACTGGATGCGGTTCCCATATGAGGGGGTGAAGCCCTAACAATACAGACCAGAAGCTAAAAGACCATCTGCTGACTGTATAGAAAGGGGTGGTTCATGGAGGTGATGCTGCTGCTGCAGGGGACCCAGGGCCCTGACTCTGAACTGGAGGGAATTAGGAGGGAAACAGGAGGCACACACGTGGCTGGGTGAAGCGTCCAGCTTCTTTCCCTGGGCCGTGTCCGAGGGGAACTGTATTGTGTCAGCATGGTGGATGTATAATATGAGTACCCTTGATTTGAACAGTATGTCTGAGGATACAAGTTGGAGGAGAGGCCCAGTTTTTCTGTCTTGCTGCTTTAATTCCCTTTTAAAACTCTTTCAAAGTGTCTCTGTACAAATAATCCTTTTGAGAAGTTCACTAAAGTATAAGATACCAGTCCCTAAATGCACGTTGTATAAATGCTCCTGGGGATGAATTAGCATGGAAATTCTTGTTTCAAAATACTTTTAAGCTTCATCTCAGTGAATTAAAGATTTTTTTTTTTCTAAAGTAAAAAAGAATGAATAGAAGAAGCATGAAATTGCTACAAATGTAGCCTTGCAGCTCCAAAAAGTGCCTTTAAACACCGTTTGTAGCTGCATAAAGGTCTCTAGTTTCCTTGAAGCTTCAGTCCTGTGCTTGAGCTCTGGGAATATGAGACTAATAATTAAGGTTAAAAGCTTGGCAGTCTTGGCAGAGCTGTGTAGATGTAAAAGAAGCTGGGACTTGAATCCTGAGAAGAAGTGATAGAAACCATTTACTTGACCTACTTGCCATCTCTTGTCCAAGCCAAGTGAGCCAATTTTCGTCACAGCATCTGGCTATTCCGCTTGAGTCTGCCAGTTTGGTTGGAGAGAGCCCTCCTCTCCAAAAGGAAGCAAGTGGGGAGAGGCTGGAAGGAAGCAGCTCTCCTGACGGAGACATTGCCCTGGGTCCTTGCCACCAGGATGGGGCCTCTACAGGTACTGCAATTCATCACTTGCAAAAAGAAATAATGGACTAGTGTAGCAAATAAACTGTGCAGCTCCCTTTCTCAGATGTTGTTAAGTCAAAATACTTGCAAAAACCCTTCCCCTGGGACAAGCACCCATTCAAATTATGAACTTAATTGCTTACAGTTATTATATCTCATCTGAAGAGGCTTGGCCCCCTTGAATGTGTTTCTACAAGCAGAAGATGGAATTACCTGCAAGTAGCATAATTTCATGGCAAAAAAAAAAAAAAGCTTTTTTGACAATGTTGCAGACTATTTTTACTCCCCCAAAAGCCTGGTATTTTAAGAATACTTGTGATATCATAGATTGCTTGTACTTTTAAAAGATCATCAGGAGGACTTATCAGCAACAAGTCCTGGTGTGAAAAAGGAGAGAAAGCAAGGAATAGATGGCTATCTCTGGAATATTGTTTGATATCTGGAGGAGCTTAACACTGTAAGATGTTAGTTTTGGGTTCAAATTTGTGATATTTGATCTCATGCCAATGCAGAAATTAAGCTCAAGAGACTGAAGGGAGATTGACATTTTTTAGCTATAGTGTAAGTCAATTATTTTTACGTGCTGAATTATTAAGCTGTCTTGGCTGTTGTTAAGTTTCTTGTGCCCACTAGATGTCACCAATGTATGCTGTGCCAGGTAAAAATTATTTTGTTGTTACTTAAGAGACTTGGGTTAACTGGAAGATTTGTTAGAATTTGTGGTGGTGGAGGGGTTGGTGTTTATTGATAAATAATACTGGTTTGAGTAAGGAAGCAACTCTTCTCCTCTGCCATGTGCTTTGTAAACACTTCCATCTCTTCCCTAATTCTTCCCCCGGACATTCAACAATTAACGTAATGAAAAGTGTGATTTCCTGCACACTCCTGATCATCCAGAATGGGCTGAGGGAGCGCATGTACAGGTTTAAAAGGCATTCACGCACTTCACTGTTACTGATTTTTACTAATCCTATATGCAGGATCGGGTAATGATGTTAACTACCTGCAGCAATGACAGGGAGCAAGCTTCAAAGTTTAAGCAGGGAAGTATGCAGTTCAGGCTAGGTCTCCTAAACAGCAAAGCTCTAGTCTTGGGCAAGTTCCTTTAGCCTTAGCTGCATCCTCCAGAGATTAAGAATGGCTTGAGGAGATGCCTTGAGATTTAATTATCTTAATTTTCCAGTTAGTTTCCCGTTGATTTAAAGAGAAACAGCGTTAGGCTCAAGGGTAGTAAAGTGCTTTTAAATATGGACAGGAATATTAAGTCCTAAGTATTTTTATTCAAAGGGCCTAAAAGAAAGAGGAAAATTGCAGAATTACCCTCTTTCATAAATTTCATAGGTTTCATAAATTTCTTTTGGTGAAGATTTTCTCCTACTTTTTCTTTAGTGAAGGAGAAAGAAGTCATCTTGCTGAAGCCCCTGTCTGGAACACAGAAGATGCGGGTTTACTTCAACTTCTTTTATATGACTTTGGGAACAAGGTTCAAGGAGGAGACTTTAAATACACTTTACAGGAGAAAAGAAACCCGGCAAGGGTCTGTTTGAGGAAACCTCATGCTCAGACTACTTTTTTTCTCTCAATGCCTTCATCTCCTGGCCTAACTAGTTCAGCTCAAGTCAGTCTCCTAGTCTTTGGCTCCTCTTGAAGCAATTGTAGCTATTCTTTACTTCTTTTCCATTCTACCAACAGAAAATTATCTAACGTTACTACTGTGTTGCAAAACTCATTCAGCTATGCAGGCTGCTTATCAGTGCCTGTTATGCCTTGCAGGTAACCCTGTATGTCCCGGCTACTCTGAGGCGCAATTTTTTCTCTCTATTGATTGTTGTTGCTTTTCACTCCTTTAAGGGCTTCTGCAAGGCTTTCAGATTTGCTTCATTTTGTGGACATACTGAAAAAAATGGACTCTTCTTCTGTATCCTCATTTCTAGAAGGAAGAAGGTGCAGGTACTTCTGTTAGACCAAGGTCCTAGCCTGTCTTATATTTTTTCCTGTGCTGAAGTTTCACATGGGCTGACAGAGGAAACCAAGTACTGGCCAGTACAGTAGATCACAGGATTTTTCTTTTGTATTTTGCATACCACTGTGACCTTCATCTGTCCTTAGAAGCAGGTCAGGCTGTAGTGCCTCTGGCAGCAATTTTCTCTCACCCATAAATAGCAAGCCAGCAATTGCAGGAAGCCATGGTAATTTGAATTGGTAATATAGGCTTGGTATATCATTCCACAGCCACCCAAGAGAGTAAGCTTTAATGACTTTCTGCAACTATGTCATCTTTTATTATTACTTCTGTAAATACATTCTACATTGTTTCTGTGATTAGTTAATTTTCATACATGGACGTTGCATGCCTTGTGAAATTTTTCATATGGTTCTCAAGACCAGATTGATCAGGTGCTCTTAGGAGCATGCCTGCCATCAGCAGCTAACCTTGCAGTTTATGCAGCGCTGATGAGCTGTACAGTAACAGTTAAAAAGGCCGGTTTCCTGGAGGTGTAATTCTTCTCTATGTAGCAGTATTGTCATTGCCAATTTTTGCCAGAACTGGTCTCCACTGAATATGCCTCTGCCTGTGTGCAGCACCACTCTATTTCAGTAAGTATTCTGGGGGCAGGTCACTCACACCCAAAGTTCTTGCATGTATTCTTGCACAAATACTGTGCCTTATGTTGCCTTTTGAGGTGTTTGTGGAAAACTTACTCTGTATTTTGCTGTAAAAGCATGCAAGGATGATAGCTTCATTTGAAGCCTTTTAAAGCAGAGAAGTGCCTTCCGAGGAGGGCATTCCAGCTCCTTTTCTCTGTACAAGGACATGGAGATGAGCACAGGCTGACAAGACCGATACGAATGTGCCTCCAGAGTTCACTATGCCTGCACGCCTCTGCATTAGTGTTATCTTATTTTCAGTCTTTTTCCTAGCTGTATTTATATGACCTTCAAGTTACGTCTCAAATTTCAGTTCTGCTCCTTGAGCCCCATCAAATGCTTCCTGCAGCCTTTCATTCTGATCAGTCCTTGTCCTTTCAGGATGCTGCCAATAGATATTTTGCCTTGTATTCCTTCGGGAAGTTGTGATACTTTCCTCTAGGGCAAAAAAGTACCAGGAATGGATTTTAAACCACAGAGTAGTCTGTAACAGAGTTTGCTCCCATATGGCATATTGGAAGTGCGTATTGAACTCTCCTTATCCAGGGGAATGTGTCAGAACCATCAAAAACTGTTTAAAAATACTGAGCTTCAATCATAACAGTAAGAATGTCCTGCTAGTTGGATGCAATCGTATTTATCAAACATTTCAAGTACCAAATATTTACTTCAATGACTTACTATTCCTCCCTGCTACAGGTGGTAAATTCAGTTAGTTATTAAATGGAGTTAGTAAACTTTTTAAAACCATTTGTAGAGTTAATGATAAAGGATATTCCTGGTGGCATGAATTACGGGGCAGCGGAGTGCTAAAAATCTACCTGTCCCATTAAAGATATGAGAATTAATTTTGTGTACATTTTTTGTTCCTTTATTGTATGCATTCTCTAAATCAAATCCAGAACTAAGCACCCTTTAAAAAAATATATATCTGATATTAGCTCTTTGTTCCCAGATGTGACAGACTTCTTTCTGAGCTATGATTTTTTGTTTGTTTGTTTGTTTTCTAAGTTCAGAATCAAATCATTCCCATACGTCGTGGTTTAACGCCAGCCAGCAACTAAGCACCAAGCAGCCCCTCACTCACTCCCCCTCCATCCAGTGGGATGGGGGAGAGAATGGGAAAAAAAGTAAAACTCGTGGGTTGAGATAAGAACAGTTTAATAGGACAGAAAGGAAGAAAATAATAGTAATAACAGTAATAAAATGACAATAATAATACTAATAAAAGGATTGGAATATACAAAACAAGTGATGCACAATTCAATTGTTCGCCACCCGCCGACTGACGCCCAGTTAGTTCCCGAGCAGCAATCCCTCCCAGCCCCACTCCCCCCAGTTTATACACTGGGAATAACGTCCCATGGTATGGAATACCCCTTTGGCCAGTTTGGGTCGGCTGCCCTGGCTGTGTCCCCTCCCAACTCCTTCTGCCCCTCCAGCCTTCTTGCTGGCTGGGCATGAGAAGCTGAAAAATCCTTGACTTAGTGTAAACACTACTTAGCAACAACTGACAACATCAGTGTGTTATCAACATTCTTCTAGCACTGAATCCAAAATGTAACACCATACTATCTACTAGGAAGAAAAGTAACTCAATCCCAGCCGAAACCAGGACACCATAGTAGAAATTGGATCCTTCATATCCATCCTCAGTTTTTCTGTTTTCTCCCCTTAATTCTATTTTTGCAGAACCTGGGCTTATCTGGATGTAATCCGCTTCTTGTGAAAGAGTTCATTGGGGTGTTTCAGCTCCTGCAGACAGGGTCCCCCCCCATAGAGGTCTGCCCTGCCACCTGTGCTGCCTCCTGCTCTACAGCGTTAGTGCATTTGCTGGGTGATCCTCACTGCGCATGGTCCCAAACAAGTGCAAAATAATTAATTTTCTTCCAGTGCTTTCCAAATGCTGGAGATACTCATGCTCCCATGTCTTCCACACTTTTTTAATTTCTCAATTCCTAGCAACTGGCTTTATCTTCTGAAGTTCTTCGCTCTGTGGTAACTCTGTTTTTCAGTTTCCTTTCTCACAGGTGCTTCTCATTGAGCATTTTCATTCTCTGCTGAAAAAGCCAACAGCTTGACAGCCTTTCCTGTGGAAAAGCTTCTCCCTTTAGCCATCTGGTCTCACCGTGAATCTCTAATACATGATTAAGGAATCTGTCACATCCGACTTAACTTGGTCACAAACACGTAGCTGTAAAAAGTTAAAGGGGCTTTTCTGTTACTGAACTTCCATCAGTTGCCTTTCTTTTGGAAGAGAGTACTTCTGAAACTTCATCCTGCAGGTGTCCCGGTGCCGCTGGCGCTGACTCCCAAAGCCGGCTGGTGATTGAGCCTGTTGCGGGGATGAATCACTCCATCTCCTCGGCTGAGTCCCGCTCCTCCTCCTGCAGCCGGCTGCTGCCAACAAGGCAAATCCACCCCATCCCCTTCCCTGCAGCCCCCCACCTCGAGCCCACCGCCCGAGACGTTCGGCTCCCTTTGGGGCTGCGGGTCCTGGTGTGGGGAGCAACGTGAGAAATCACACGTGGCCTCTTCGCTCTTGCAGTGTGCAGATGCTGTTAGCCTTCCCTGACCCGAGACTTACTGGCTTTGTGAAGCGGTTCACTGATGAGCGTAAAAATAATTCTCGTGTTGTTTAGTTAAAGCCAGTGGCGTACAAAATAGTTATGAGTGCAGCGTGCGCGTGCCAGAGGAAAAATGTTTTAATAGGTTCCAGAGCTGTGCAATGGGGGGGAATTAATTCAGCAGCGTGTGATTAACTACATAAGATGAAGACCATAAAAAGAAATGCAGCTTGTCTACAAGGCTTCTTTGCAATTTACAGCACTTTCTGTGTGGTGATAGAGAAGTCTTTTTAGAAAGTTAATTAAAAATTTATCTGTAACGGTATTTTTTTTGAAGGGCTTGGAAATCTTTGACTACTAAGACTATTGAAGATGTGCCGGAAGAAGAAAATTGTATTATTTTAAGGAAGAAATTTCTTTTGGGCATTCCTCGTGGACTCCTCTTTTGCAAATGTTAAAGCCCCGTAGTCTGGTTTTCCTGAGCACCTTGTAATAGCTTCACATGGCATCACAGCACAGTCTTAATTTGAGATATTAAAATGCACCTTTCCACAAATTAAATGGAAAATATTTGTTGTGTAACTCCTACATGGTTATGCTGACATAGTACTTTGGATTTTTAGTTAAACTGTTGAAAAGTTTCTAATAAGGTTTCAGAGCTGCTGCAAATAAAGTGGTTTGTTTTTCATAACCCTCTTTATTTTCTTCC
The DNA here is from genome assembly GCA_013401275.1 of Pandion haliaetus. Taxonomy (NCBI): domain Eukaryota; kingdom Metazoa; phylum Chordata; class Aves; order Accipitriformes; family Pandionidae; genus Pandion; species Pandion haliaetus. The sequence goes on from VYZV01044422.1 coordinate 20,736, forward strand.
CTTTGCTGTCCCATGCTACCTCCTCCCACTTCACTTAAAATATGCACATATTCAGCATACGATTTAATGCGTGCGACCTAAGTATGCAGCAAATTAATGAGTTCTTGACAAAATCTCCTTACAGAAGAATGGATACAGAACGCAAGAATCGGTTCATCTTCAGCCCAGTATTCTCCGAGGACATTTTGCTTCCCAGCAAGCACAGGAACAGCTGTACGAGGCAGTAACAAATGAATGGCATCAGCTGTGCCCACGCAGGCTGCCGGGTGGGACCCGATGGAGACGGCCGGGGCCGGGGTGCCCGTGGCTGCCCTTGGCCAGTGCTAAATGAGCGGGTGTCCTCTCTTACCTCCCTTGTGCCGTAAAGCCCCTGGTGCCATACCAGCATCTCGCAAAGGAGACGGTGGCATTTCTAAATGGCAGAATTACCATCTCCGCTACAACCGCTGCTGATATCCTCTGTGAATACAGTGAGATACACAGGGCTGGTAGATGTCAGAGGCGTGCAGGGGGATAGCGGCGTAGCCATTCCCCTATTTGCAAAGAAATGCACAGCCCCTGATAAGAACTCGGTGCTGGAGTGAGATAATTAGCTGCAGCAAAGTTGAAGGTTTGATGGAGCACTTGCTGGGGATTTGCAGTTGTTTGGCTCTCCCTGGCCCCGATAAAAGACAAAACATTTCTCAAGGAGAGCAGACTGAAGGAAACTTGCCAGTCTCTTTTCTGAGCCCAGCTATGCTTTTAGTCTCCACACTATCCTGGGACAGAGATTTTTGAAATTGAATCTTCAGTTACATAAACATGTATCCCTTTCTAATAATTTTAAACCTGAAGTCTGATACCATCAGTAGCTTTTCCATAATTTTGTATTCCGATTATAACAAAGCAGTCCTTCCTCGTTTTCTCTGGCCATTAAGAAGTTCAGGCAGCTCCACAGCCCACCTCCACCGCTCATTTTCCAAAACGAAGAGCTTCGTGCAAGCTAAAGCAATGCTGCAGAGGCTGGAAGGTGCAGAGCCAAATGCAGCTGGATAACGGCAAAAGCAGAGCTCTTTTTGGTATTTGTCAAAGCTCTGTGGCCGCAGAAATGCCGAAAGACGAACGAGCCGTCTCCGCCTTCCAGCCCCGTGGCAGGAGCTGCAGGTGGGATGCCCGTGCCATGCAGCGGCTGCACAGCCACCGTCTTCTCCTGCATCTGATGCAGAGGGGCAGAGAACTGGAGAGAAACACACTGCGAACCACCGGCTATGACCAGTCAATGAGCAACGTGAGGCTGGAGTGCCCTTAACGGGGACCTTTGGAGGGCTGCTGGCAGCTAACGTGAGAAGATGTGGAAGGATCAGCTGTCACCAGAGATGTGACAGGAGAAAAAATGCCATGAAGGAGACTTATTACCCAAAGGTTGACTGAAGTGCTGAAATCTGAGAAATGCCGTTTGCTTGTCAAATGAGCAAAAGCAATGCCGTGGGTTTTTTATTGACCTTGTTTTTAACAAAAACCTTTGTTCAGATGAAACTGGAACTCCTACTTGCTGCTTTGCAATAGTATTCATGACCGCTTCAAAAGCCTGTATCTTCTGTCAGATGCACAGAATCTAAATAGTAGTGGTGCATTTTCACAGCAGAGAATCATTAGATCTTAATGGAATTAATTTGTTTAAGGATTACTACGGCTGGCAACTGTCAGAGTGATCGACACTGGATTTTCATCTTTTGGGGAAAAATGCAGTTTATTCATCTCAGAGGAAGGGAGAAAATTATGGAACTGGATTTTCTTCAGGTGCAAATAAATAAGAAGATCAAGTTAAACTCCACAGCTGACAGGAACGTTATAGAGGCCTGTAGGACCTTCTTCTGCCTCCCTTTATCTCTGTGGCTGTCAGCGTGACGGGAAACATCTTATTTAAATGATCGTGAGATTTGAATTTTCTTTCCAGTCATTCTGCAATATATTTATTGCTATCTTCTAAAATGTTCTCCTTTTCCTGTAGAATGATTGCAGACATCGTGCTTTTTGACTGACTACCTGATGGCTTTAAAGAATCCCCACTTCTTACAAACAGGCTTTAAAGGCAAAGATTCCCAAGCCAGGTTAGGCCAGCTGTCCTCAACAGACCCCTGTTCTGTCCCCGTGACAAAAGACCTTCCACTAAACAAACCGAGAAAGGTTCTTCCCAAGCCTCCTCCGCCAGAGGCCAGCTGGTGATCTACAGGGGGAAGGCGAGTGTTACTAAAGGGAATAGGCTGACCAGACGATGCAAATGTTGTGCTTAATGTATTGATGGTTTTGTTTTGTTAAAATGGGAATCTTGCTGTCTATGATATAACGTGTGCTTTCTGCCACCCAAAGCTAATTGAAATGAAGTCAGGAAGCAAAATTAGAATCTTCCCTGCTAAGAGTAAAACTCTGACCCTAAAAAGGGCACTAAGAAGCAGCAAATATTTCACTGACTTCCATGGTGCATGACAAAGGCCACTGTAAGAAGCTACCCAATTGCAAAAACAACCCCAGATTTGGGAACGTTTTATTGTTTTCTAAACCACCTGGTAATATTATTCAATGTGATGGAGCAGAAGAGCATTAAAGGACACCTCCTTATTTTAAGAAAAGTGACCACTGTGCTGAGCCCGCCGTTAATAGACCAACGGATGGGGAAATAGAAAAAGGGACTGAGAAGAGGGTCGTTGTTTCAGGTAGTGAGTGGGGAGGAGGGAGCTGAGCTGCACCCAGGGCCACCCCCGACTTGTCCCTGGCAGTTTGCAGAGAAGGGAGAAGAGATTTTGGTGCTAGTATGGAATCATAGAATCATTTAGGGTGGAAAAGACCTTTAAGATCATCGAGTCCAACCATCAACCATGCCCACTAAACCATGTCCTGACAGTGTCCGGATGCCTGCCCTCGAGTGGGGAACCCTGGACTCCAGCCTTCCCCCAGTTCATCCCTAGCAAACCCACTCGTACTCCTGCATCACAAACGTGCCGTGGAGCCCTGGCACGGCTGCAGCTGGCTGCTGGAGCCAGGAGCAGGCTCAGCCCTGCGCTGATGGAGAGCCATCTCACCCGCTTTGGGCCAAAGACAGCCCATGCCTTGCAAAACTGCTGTTGCCACTGCCACACAGCCCATCTAGGCTAATAAAGGTGAGTTTTCCCAGCCTCAGATTTCATCACTACCTGAAGCTTGAAAGGTCTTGCTGAATAAGGCAGGAACTAATACGAGCATTAAGTGTAGAGTAAGTTTGTGGTCCCTGAAATGGGTGGTGTTTTTCTCCTGTGCTTCCAACTGAGCCAAACCATGGGACAGCACACCTGTATAACACTGTGCAATTCTTCAGCTGCCAGAAAGGTAATTTTTTTGTTGTTCTTTTACTATTGCTATTCAGTGTAAATACTAATGCTTTCAAGCAGATTTCTTTGCAGCACAAATTTTCTTTCTAGTCAATGTGAAGTAATCTAGCAACAGCAGGGTCTAGCCGAGGGGAAGGTGCTGCAAAGTAGTCATTAATTAGTCTAATTGAAACAAGGTTAGGCTTAATGGCCCATAGATCTGTTGGTGGTGGGTAGGGTTGACACAGCTGATGATTCTGTTGTTCAGGGTGTCCTTCATTCAGCTTCAGAGTCAAGGTATGTGTGCTAGTTTTGCTGGGCTGTGGCTTGGGGTGCTTGTCTCTTGTAGGTTCTTGGGTCTGTGGACATTGAGAGGTCTCTGGGGTTTTTGTGTTTCACTGAAGCTGGTGGGATTTACTGAGCTGCAGGAGTTTCGGTTTCCCATGCATCTCGGGAAGGTATGAGGGCAGCCCGGCAACTCCCCCACTGTTCCCCTGCTGAGGTTTTTTGTGACTTTGTTTTTCTGCTGCTAGTTTTAGGCTATCAAAGCCTGAATTCAATCCTCTGGGTATAAAAGCCCTCACGAGGGTGGGTGTCTTTGTGTGCACACACTTAGTCATGTATTTATGCAGGCACATGAAACTGTGTGTTGGTATGTGTGAATGCACACTATGTCTACAGCTTTTTTTTAATCACTTAAGGTTCTGAAAGGTCTTCTGCTACAACACTGCAATGAATGAAAAATACTCTGTTTGCCTGTGAAGGATCAAGTAACAACCTGTTATCCTGAGCTGGACATCTCATCAAAGGATAAGGTAATTTATTTATTTATTCTCCCTAAGAGTAAATTACTTCTTCTGATAGGATATCATAGAATGGTTTGCTGGTTTGCCTCTTTAAAAATGCTATAAACTCAAATGTTAAGGTGAAATTTCGAGAGAGAGAAAAAGGTCGGACAGGGGACAGAAGAGTGAAAGAAGCATTAGCAATTGCTGGCTGGCTTGTGAGCGCAAAGGGAGATGGTGTGTTCTAGTTGAAATGGTAGTGCTTGTACTCTCTTGAGTGGGCTTCAGGCTGGTGCCTGGATCCATGTGTGCTCTGCATTGAACCATGCTGGCTTCAGCTGATTGCTGCAGGGACCTCATTGCAGAGTTTGTGTGTGAGCACAATAGAAAAACACATGTTAAAGCTCTTGTTTCTGTTCACTTCGCCTTTCCTAGTTCAGGACCTTGTGCTAGTGGCAGATGTGCAAGTCTTGACAAAAATGTTGTAGACGAAGCCTTTAAACCACGTGTGCTTCTGCGAGGTGGGACTGGCAACCATCCAGCTCTTTGTGGGGTCATGTCAACATGTTTGTACGTTGTGTAGAAGAATGAATCTCGGTGGGATTGCTTAGGCGTTACTGCAATGCAAATATTGAATTACAATTACACTAACAAGCGCAAAAATGTAATAGATGCTTTTTTCACTTGAAACTGGAGCTCAGCACAGCTCCTGTCTTCAGCATGCAGATCACGCAACCGCTATAGCAGTACAACCTTTCTGTAGAGAGAAGAGGGAAAATGAATATTCAAAAATTGTTTTGGTTAAGTTGAGGCTACTGTGGACTCTGTTCTTTCTCTCTGGTTTATTCTTTGAAATGCAAATTTTTAAAAAGAGGAGAAATCAAGAGATGACAATCAATCTTTTTCTCCAGGGTAGGAGGAACTTTTAAAACATAAATTTTTAAACCTCTGTTCTCTTTAAGAATCTTTTTCTATGGAAACACTGATAATATTTGGGGGGGAAGGGTGTACAGAAGTATGCATGTATCTGGAAAAAAAATCAATTGAACTAGGATCAGAGCAACACTTACTAGCTATAGCTAGGAAGACATCTAGTCTTTCCCCTATCACCTCAGTGACTGCTCAAAGTTACTTTTCCTCAGAGAAACTCCAGCCAGTCACCCAAATGCTTCACCTTGTCAGCCTAAATAAGTGCACTTACAGTCTTGAGTTTAGTCCTTCTGCTATTGTCCCCCTCCAGGTTGCTGACCCTTGTAGGGGGACATATCCCTAGTGGAAAGTGATGGTTTCTGCTCGGTGTTGTCCTTCCCCATTGGGCCCATTGGCAGTGGAGGGGAAGCCCAAACCCAGGGGCAGGGAGCCTTGCTGGGGTGTACAGCCGGGGCAGCTTCCCGCAGTCAGGCTGTGCGTAGGTGAATTGTGTCCAGTGTGGGCTCACACAGCAAAGACGGCGTGGGCAAGCACTTGTTCGTTTGCTGCCAGTGCGACTGCACGTGTCCTCTCCTCTTCTGGTGCTGTGCTTGCTCTCTCTGTGCCCCTTGCCTGTAGGTGTTGTGGATGGCTGATGAGCATGGGCCAGCATTTCTCCAATATTTTTTTTTTGTCAGGCTCCTAAATGTGTATTTTAGTCATCTTAAACTAGATTCATGCTCACCATCTCTTCTGTTTCTGGCTGTGCTTTGTTTGTGTGGTTCACCTGGCCTTGCTCTTCGGTATCCCACAGTGAATAACCTTGCTCTGTCAGAATTGATGCTCAACTGTTAGCAGCTTCTCTCAGCTTGTTGGTTTCAAAATGACTTGTGGTCACTTCTAGGAAGACATTTAAGAAAAATGGATGCACAATGTTTTTGGTTCTTTCTCCAATGAATACAAATCTTTGTTGTAGCTAAAAGGGAAAGCAGTAGATGTCTGAAAAGGGACACTTGCTGAACTGTCTGACTTGTCTTTCATAATCCCAGGGTGCTTTACTAAGAAGAAATAGATATGAAAACTTGGCCCTTTGTCTCTTTGTCTGATTAGGTTACCCTTATCAGTGGATGTTGATTAAAACTGCATAACATCTGTTCTTACATATAAACATCTGGACTAACATTGCCTGGAGTATTGTGATAGAGAATAAAGATACGTTAGTCACTAATAATGTCTTGTGACCCTCTGTCTTGAAGAGATTCTCTGTTTATGGGGAAAAAATGGCCACGTTGGATGTGCATGTGTGGAGGTTGTGTTGGTAATAGTCGCTACTGGTTCTAGGTGCTGGGGAACAAGCTGCCGTTCCACCCAAGGCCAGCCTGATGTAAAGCAAAATGTTTCTTAAAAAGAAATATTTCATGGTAGCTTCTGAGTGTGATAACATTGTGTTATGGGTTTCTGTGGCGGGGTTTTTTTGATAGCGGGGGAGGGAGGGGGCCGCAGAGGTGGATCCTGTAAGAAGCTGCTGGAAGCTCCCACAGCTCCAAGTCGGACCTGCCTCTGGCCCAGGCCGAGCCCATCAGTGACGGTGGGAGCGCCTCTGGGAGAACAGATTGAAGAAGGGGAACCGGCAGTGGGGAGATTGGAATGTGAGAGGAAGCCCCCTGCCGATGTCAGTGAAGGAGGGGGAGGAGGGGCGCCTGAGGAGGCTGATGGCCCTGCAGCCCGTGGTGACACGGCAGGCTGTCCCCCTGCAGCCCAGGGAGG
>VYZV01044422.1:27657-55915 GCA_013401275.1 Pandion haliaetus
GAGGAAAGGAGCGGCAGAGACGATGTGTGGCGAGCTGACTCAACCCCCATCCCCTGTTCTCCTGCGCCGCCGGGGGGAGGAGGGAGAGAGAACCGGGAATGGAGCTGAGCCGGGAAGGTGGGAGGGGTGGGGGGAGGTGTTCTGATGTTTGGTTTCCCTTCCTAATGTCCTCGTTTTGAATTCATTGGTAGTAAATGAAATTGCTTTTGTTTCTTCCCCAAGTTGAGCCTGTCTTTTGCCCGTGACCATAAGTGGGGAGTGATCCCTCCCAGTCCTTGTCTCGACCCACGAGCCTGCCTTTGGATTTTCTCCTCATCCCAACATGGCCAGGCGAGGGGGTGGGGAGTGAGTGAGCGGCTGCGTGGTGCTTTGTTACCGGCTGGGCTGAAACCAAAACCATGACACATTGGTACTGGAAAACAAATATATAGTCTGCTGGTGGTGAAAAGGAGAGAGCAGGAGTGTGAGGAGAGAGTGTATCTTCAGGTAATGTGTCTGGCACTATGGCAATGTTCTCTGAAGTGCTGTAGATCCAAGGGAATGTCATGAATGGTGTTAGCAACTCAGGAGAATAAGCTTCTTCAAACAAGACAGACAAACTTCATTGCAGGAGAATACAAACCCAATGGGCCTTCAGTCTTTTCCCCCAAAATGTATTAGTAAGGGGGAAGAAAGGAAGGTAGGGAATTAGATGGCTATTTTCTGGTGTGTGTACAGGCCATGAGTCTTGTTAATCCTGTGTAAACTGAACCATGCTGTTTTGCTAGAACATAAAGCAGAGTCATAAAACTGGGTTTCCGGCTTTCCTTATGACTTTGTTCGGGTTATATGTCCTCTAAAGCACAGCTTTCTATAAAGGCATATGGAGACACTGCTCTTGTGAAGAAGTTTCTATTTCCAAAATGTCCCTTTCTACAGCATCCAGAAGAAACCCTAAAATATATGGTTGGAGTGCCCATCCTTCTGCTGGGTGTGCAGGCACAGCGAGTTGGGGAAAAGCGCTGAGGCGATTTAGCTGCAAGTTGGTACTTAGCTGCAATCACCCATCCACTCAGTCGCCGAAGGGACATCTCTGCTTCTGAATTTGGCAGAGCCTGTGTCTGTCTCTTGCTCCCGAGAAGCAGGGGACTGAAGGCTTTGTCCCTGCCTGTTCTGGAGTTTTCCTTCTGTTGTGTTTCTGACTTCTCTACCTTTCCTTCCCTAATGGCAAGGTCCACTTGGATGTAAGCGTGGTCTAAGTATTGCACTGCAGAAATCAAACCAGGAGCCATCTCTGACACTTGTAGGCAAGAGCCAGCACAGAACTGGTGAACTGATAATGATAGAAAGCAGACTTCTTGTTTTGTCATTAAAACTGTGATTAAGGGTTTCAGGCCAAATCTCTTTGGGCAATTACGCAGAAATTTGCTTCATTCAGTCTATTCCCCAGGACTTCCAGGCGCACACCAGCAGCCAATTTGTACCTCGTGCCAATTAGCATGCTGAAGGTTATCCTGTTGGAGCCTGCCACCAGAGGAATGCTATGCCTCTCCAAATCTATTTAACAGTCATACAAAAGGAACCCAGTGTACTGGGCTCATCTGCCTCTGGGTTCATCTGCCATCCACCACTTGTCTTAAGTTGTTCGAGAGATTATCATATGTTTTATTGCCCATGCTGGAGGGTACATTAAAAAAAAAAAAAGTAAAATAATAACAGGAACTGCCCTTGGGAAATAGGCGTGAAGACAACTATCTCCGCATAAAAGCAAAGAGGTGTAGGACTGAAGATTAGGCTAGGAGCATGTGGTTGCAGTCACTTTTCCGTGGATTATAGGTTCTCTCAGCTATAGCTGCTGTGTTTCCACTCTCTTGCCTGTGGCTGCTGGGAAGACTGTGTGCGCCAAATCTGGGGTTTGCAGGTGAGAGGGCCATCTCTTGGCCTCCAGAGCCAACTATTGTAAGCACCAATTTTATATCTAGGCACAGGGAAATTTAAGAGATGGCTAAACTTTTAATTAACCTACTCATCTAGGTTACTGGAGTTTTGAGATGAGGTCTTTGTTTTGCAGATTCTTCTGTTACACTGGTAGACTGGGTGCCTTGCCCTACAGCCAGTATCTTTCTATCAATGTTTGGGGGGTTGAGGGGGGGCCTCCCTTACATAAGAAAACTCATTCTTTGCACGGCAATGTCCTAGAAGAAAGAGACTTTCCCTAAAAATTCATTTCTGCCTTGACACATACGCAGAGCAAGTGGAAACATTTTTCCTGAGGGAATTGAGAGTGTTAAGTCTCGTGCACAGCAGGGCTGCATTCTGACCAGATTTAAATGCTGTTATAGTACTGTACCACTGTGACTATACTAAAGTAGCTGCTACAGAGCTGTATTTAATGCCCAATTATGTAAGGTATAACTAAACATTTCAAGCCATTATGAAGTTCCTGCAGGGCTTCCGAACTCTCAAAAATATACAATTGCTTTTAAAATCTTCAAGAACTAATATTCTGGAATTTGTGGGGTTTGTGGTGTGGTGGTGTTTTGGTTGATAGTTTTTGTTGTTTGTTTTGGGTGGCTTTTTGACCCAGCTATAGAATGGCTGCAAGTAGTTTAATGAGAGTTAGTCTCCCATGAATTTCTACTTGTATTACAGAAGAGAAGGAACCCAAAGTTTCTCTGCAGTACTTTGCAAAGCCATTAGTTTCCCTTTCAGACTTCAGGAGCCATTTAAAAGCCTACATGCATTCTAGCAGCAGTTGTACAATGCTGGTAGTAAGTCACATAAGCCTTAGTTTGAGTATATGGTGAGCAGCATCTAGAAAGGTGTCATTCTCTCTACTCGGGTTGGTAAGCCTGCAATCCTGTCCCGAACTATTCTGCACTTGGTATTTATCACCCATTTGCCATTATTCTCTCCTTGGTGCAAGGCAGAGGAGCTTCCCTTGAGCCTTTCAAATTCAGCTGTGCAGAGAAGCAAAGACTTGCCCAGGGTTTGACCCAGAATTTAGGTTCGGCTCAGTGCTCGCCCATGCTATCAAGGTCTGTCTGGTGCTTTGGCCACAAAACCAGGGCTCAAGAAAAAAAACCATACTAGGTGGCTTCTCATGCAAATTTTTTTAATTTCCCTGGATGTTTGGACAATGTTCTGATTTCTAAATGCTCAAGTAGTCTTTTTAATTACATTAGAACAAAATTGTTCCCTCTTTTTCTGAAAGTTTCCAAGATATTTGCTTTTTAGTCTTTTTTGGGAATGAAACCACACTTTGAAGTCCCAGGTTTTCCTCAGGGAGAGGGAAGCTCCTTTTTCAATTGGCTCTACAGAGAATGATCCTCTTGGAGCCTTGGAACCAACTCCCTCTTGTCACAGATGCAAACATAAAAGCAAAATTGGTAGAGATAAATTCATCATTTCATGGTCCTCTAATTAAAGGAAGTCTCCTCTGTCCCCTCCAGCCACTTCCCCAAACTTACTAAAATTAAAGCTCTTTGTAAGTAAAGTCTTGGGCATTAAGTCTTCGGTTTGCTGACCTTTTCTCTCTGTGCCATGGCCGGAGTACCAGGGCTGCGGGAGGTGAAGGCATGCAAAGTATCGAACCATTTTTTGGCTGCAGCTCTGGACTCTGCTCCTTATTTGCTCTCTGGAAAGCTTTTTGCAGGTTCATAAATGACAGGTCATGAGTCAAAAGCACAAATGTACTTGGCCAACATACAGAGGGTCTTGAAAGCAGTGTTCTTGAAAAATGATTCGTTGTACTTCTAACACCCATCACATCCCAAGTAGTAGCATGCCATCATGACTTTCCCTTCTTAGCACCTATTAAAGAGAATCCCTGGGCTAATCCTTTAGAGATAATGAGCAGAATGATGGTAGTCATAGAAACTGCTGCTTAAATATCTCTGTTTTGCACAAACTCCAGTGTATGGCTAATTATGCAAGTGATGGAAACCTGTTTCAGCCCTGTATGAAGCACTGCCATTTTATTAGCTCTAAGCAAGTTTGCTGTTCAAAAATGGTATAACTACATCTGTTCTTCAGCTGGGCTTGTTGGTAGTGAAATTAAGGGGAATTTCTAAACATAGTGCTTGCCATGTCAATACATGTAAAGGCCCTCTTGAATAAATCCTATTCAGGGACAAAAAATAATTGAGGTGGCCGTAGAAATAGGTGCCTCATACATATACCCATTCTATCATAAATAGGTTCTGTTTAAATGGGTCCTGAATTCAGTGCATTGTATTTAAAACTGCTTTTTCCAGTGAGGGTTCAGATCTGTTGCTCTGAGAGCTGTAGATCTTCTGGTCATGTGTCCTTGTAGCTTCAGGCTGGGAGAACGGACTGATTTTCATCATGAACACCAAGTTATGTTAGAGGATGCTACTTGGGGTAAACGAACATGATGATTGGGCACGTTTAATGAGCCCTTTGCCTGCAAGGACTTCAGACTTTTGGGGCTCTTGCTAAGTTTGTCTAGTTTAAATTCTCTTGCATAGCCCAGTACAGCTGACAGACTACTAAGTGTGGTTTAATACCAGTCTCCCCATGCCAGCTCAAAGGAGAGATCAACAAACTGGAAAGAGCCCAGCAGAGCATGGCTAAAGTGGCCGGGGGGGCATAGCATGGGATGTACAGGGAGAATCTGAGGGAAAGGGGCTAGCTCAGGCTGCAGAAGGGAAGTTAAGGAAGGGGCTAATTGCTGTCTCCCAGTGCCTGATGGGGTCATTGTAGAGGAGACACAGCCAGGCTCTTCTCAAGGGTGCAGAACAAAAGGACATGAAGCAATCGTCACAAATTGCAGAAGGGAAAAATTTGTCTGGAGGTAACCACTTCTATTGTGAGGAACTTCAACAAGTGGTCGGAGGGCGCTCGGTCCCTGCGAGCTTTCAAAACTCAACTAAACCAAGCCCTGCACAACCTGGTCCCACTTTGAAAGTAGCCTTGCTTTGAATAGGAGGTTGAACTACAAGATCTCCAAAGGACTAGTATGTATTTTTCTGTAACTGTAAAAATGAGGTAAGGAACAAGGAAGTTACTTCAGGTCACACAACAAAACTTATGTCCAAGTCAGGAAAAGAGAACATGCATCCCCTAACTTCACACCATTGTTGCACTGAGTAGCCTGTACTGCTTTTCTAGCATAACAGTATTTCCCTGATGAGCCTTACTTCAGAGCATTCATGATCCAATTCAACAAACAGCTTTTTGTTCTCCCTTGTAAAAATAAATAAGAGAATGGGGAAGAATATTTAGACTTCGCTGCTTCAAGAGTATCTTAAAGAAGCAATGCTTTTCAGCCCTGTGCCTTTCCCTATGGCTGTTGTGGAACTGTGTCTGTGTTGAGTAGGAGCCCCTCTATGTTCTAAGAGGGTCTTCCTTTTCTCCAAAGGCATTTTTCTTCAGAAAGAGTAATGGTTAAGGTGCATCTGCATTCCTGGAAATTATATTTCAAAGCAGAAATAGTAAGTATATTCAAATGTTAATATTTTCTGGCATGATCCATATCTTGATTACCTCTAATGATGCCACAGAAGTTTTTATTAGAAGACGGGAAACCTTTTTTTTTTTTTTCTTGTGCTTCATGAGGTGGCTGGTGCTAGCTCAACTGTTGCTGAATTTTAGTCTGAATGGGGTCTTCTAGCTGTCAACGTAAATCGCAACAGTGTTGGGTGGTATGTGTGGGGGGTTATTTTTTGCTGTACTGAAATATATCATGAAATACAGCCCCATGAATCTGGGTTAGTAATTATGAATATTATTGAAATTTATGAAGACATCTGGTAATAAATCTGCAACATCTCAAAGTCTTGGGGGGCTGGGGAAGAATCCAACAAAACCCCACCTGTATTGACTTTATTAATAATTTTTATTATCAGGTTCCTGCAGATGTTTCTCATAAATACATTTGCTGAATTCCCCCTTCACCTATAATACAAACTGTGTGTGTCTACCACTGCCCACCCCCTTTTAGCTGCCATAATAATTCTTACCCAACTGTCTGTGCTGATCAGCCTTAGGAAATATAACACAGGTTTGCTTTCTCCACCTTGGCAGAGCCTTTGGCTGCACTGCAGCGTACCCTAAAATAAAATAAAAATAAAGCATGAATTCTACAGATTAAAAGAAACTAAATGAAGAAATAAGTAACTTGCTTATTGGCTACAGCTCTGTGATCAGGCTGCAACCCTTGCAGCATTTGCTTGTCTCTAACGAAGGTCTCAGCCTTGGAAAGGGAGCGATACCGTGCACTGCTGTAAGCCTGTTGGTGAGGGAGGTGGTAGCAAATCTGGCCCTCGCCTCTTGTGCAAGACCAGGGATGGGCCAGACCTCTCTGTCTCTCAACCTGTCCTTCCCACTCCAGCTCTGGAGATGCCACGTAAGGTCAGCACACTTCCTTGGCTGCAGGGCTTTGAGCTTTCTGCAGCATTTAGAAATCTAACAGCTTAGTTGAAGTTCTCTGAAGGGATCTGCTGCATCTTGGGCCCCATCCTCCTGCAAGCACTTTTGCACCGCTCTTTAGTTAAGAATACTCAGTCCCTAAAATCTTTGAACAATTGTAGCTTGCAAGAATGCTAAATTTCTCCCCAGGACCACCATTCCAGCAGCTGGAAGGCACTCTGAAATGCCTTCTTGCAGGAAGGGTATATTCTGCATAGAGCGTAAGCTTTTGGGCTGAGACGTAGGGCAGCTAGCTTGGGTAACATCACCGAGTACTGCAGGTTTAAAGGTTATTCAAGATCACTTTTTGCATTGCTTTGTCTTCTCTGAAACTGTTTAGGATAAAGTCTTCCCTACCATGGATCTAAGCACCGTGTGGTGACCTGGAGCTTACTGACCTCATGGTTTTACTGCAGGGTAAATACTACAGAAATGGCAGGTATAAGCTGTGATGTTTAAAAAGCTAGACACAGCTGCATGGTGTCTAAAGTAAGCTTTCTCTTGATGTCAAGATTGAGGGCAGGACTTGATTTTTTTTTTTTTTTTTTTTTAAATCCCCCACAGATGATTTCAAGAAAATTGAATCCTGAAGGTGAAAGTGTTGTGGGCTTTTTAAATTTTTTTTTTAAATTATTTTAATTATTTTTGGTTTATTTCTCAAAGGGTGGCATGTGTGGTTTTGGTTATCCCAGTTTGCTGGGAGGGGCTGAACTGCACCCATGGCATCTATGAAATCCTAATGTTGAGTTGTTTTAATAACATGCATAATCACTTTAACACTTAGACAAATACAAATTAGGGGAAATAGATCTAAGCCTGCTCTTTCATGGGGAATAGCCCTTCATTATGGAGCAAACTCCTTCAGGACCAACTCAGTCAAACGTAGATAAGATACATGGGGCAGCCATGCTGAAAAAGAACTTTCTAATGGACCTTATTGGCCGCTGAGAAGTTCTCATCAAGCTACAGGCTATTCCCTTCGAGAGGGCACGGAATGGGAGATAAAACCACTGTGCTGCCCTGCTGAGCATGGGCACCGACTCTCGCTTCTTCTGGGGAGGGCTGTGGGCTAAAAGAGCTGTTGATATTTGGCCTGAAGATGTCTGCAAAGTTAACTTGTCTGCTTGGGGGATGACAGTATCCCTGTTCGCCACAGCCCGGCTCTGCTGGTGAAATGCTTGGGTCATCCCTCTGTAATTGCTTCAGTTTGAGATGGCCAAAGAGCGAGCAGGTCTGAGCTGAGGCTGTGTGGAGTGTCCTCTGGAGATACCTATATCCATACCTTACTCCAAATGCTGACCGCTGTGCATGTCTCTGCCTCTCCTCTACTGCTAGAGGTTACCATCCCCTTTGCTCTCCTGGACTGGCTGATGATGTGAACTTCCATCAGGCAAAATCAGCTGGGTTAGGCTAAACTTGGGCTCAGCTCCTCTGAGGTGCTTAATTGCCTTGGATGTTTAACTGCCTCATTACGAGTTTGCTATCCATCAACCAGCTACCGCTGAGCAGTGACAGAGCCACCTCTGCTGTGGTTATCAGCAGTTTTAGCACTAGCACAATCTCTGAAGACCTTAGCTGGGTTTTTAAAACCACCACCCCCCATCCCCCCAAATTATCACACTGGTGTCACCAGAGAAAATAAACCCAAAAGGTGGTCAGCCAGACCCCCAGCTTCTCTTTTGGAGGCTTATAGGAAAGGTTATGTCCAACCTACCATGCTGACTAGGATGAGATGCTTCTGCTGTCTTCCCCCTTCCCCCCTGCAAGTGGATGCCCTAATCCCATGTCCAGCAGTGACCTGCCTTTCCTCTGATGGCACAAAATGACTTCTGGCTAGCACTCAAACGCCTTTCTCTGATCATTAGAGGGATCAAAGTCATGTTTAGGCTGTTAACAGTACACTGATGTCCCCAGTGAAGGAAAAAATAAAAAAAACAAATGTTGCTACCTTGTCTGTAAAGTCTACTTGGAAGCACAATGTGAGGCCCACATCCATTGAAAGACAAAATTTCAAAAGTACAGCTCCACTGCTGAAGGACAAGAGAGGAATTCAGGTACGGAACTTAATTCCTTGAATCCTCATCCTCTCTTATTATATGTTTTGATAAGAAAGATAAGGATGTGTAAAGGAACAAAATGGAGCGAAAGTTTTTTGAAGTCTTAACTCTCTGGTAGCATGTCTATTAGTCGATGCCCAACTGATAAGTGAGGTAACTTTTGAACTGCACTTCATTAGTTGTGGGAAAGCACCTGAAACTTAGTAATGTATACCTTGGCTCTTTAAGACAATGTTTCCGAATGCTGGAAGGAAGAGCACATTTTTTTCCCCAGGCCTTTTATTATAAGCCTTTCATTTTTACATGTGTGAGAACCTGTTGATGGAATAATCCCTAATTACAATACACAGGAGTGTTTTGTAACTAGACTCGCTGGCTGGTAGTTTTCTTGTTGGGTTTTCATTTGGTTTTAATCAGTTCTAGAGGTACACCACCAAACCCTGGCTTGCCTACTTAGAAAAAAAAAAAGCAGGATATTGAACTGGAGGAGTCCACTTTAATAGTGATCTTTGCCCTTCAGAAAGTTAATGCTGCATATTATCTGGGATATAGTATTTAGCATCTTCTGTTAGTATCAGCCTGTCTGATAATGTAGCAGTAGTCTTGCAACTTCCCAGGCAGTTGCAGAATGCCCACTGATGTGCCAGTCGCTATTGGGAATTCATCTAAGCAACAGGCACAGCTTAGTGAAAATCGGGAAACCCGAGTCACAAGCCTTGAGCTAACTTTTGCTGAGGATTGTCTCCATGTGTAGCTAGGGAGTACTTGTGATTGCAATATATTTGTAAAAAATTGGCTAGTTGTAAGTTGCACTGTCTATTTTTTTTTTTTTAATAAATTCCTTTTCTCATAGCTCAACAATGAGGACAGATCTTTGCAGCAAGGAATTGGGAGTGCACAAAGTCTAAGATGGTTCAAACA
Organism: Pandion haliaetus; assembly: GCA_013401275.1. Classification (NCBI taxonomy): domain Eukaryota; kingdom Metazoa; phylum Chordata; class Aves; order Accipitriformes; family Pandionidae; genus Pandion; species Pandion haliaetus. Next base: position 37,047 of record VYZV01044422.1, read on the forward strand.
TCTTAGTATTCCCTTTGCAGCTTGCTTGATTGCAAGATTTACACAGGAGTGTAGGTCTTTGCTATACTTAATAAGTTTTGGAAAAGCAGGCTGTATGTAAGAACAGCCTGGAAAGGTTAGGCAGCTGACATTTCAGGAAGCAGCAAATAACACCAGTTGATAATGTCAAAGAGCTGGCACAAAGTCTTTTGAGGGCTACAGGTGGGTCCCAGATAAATGCTGCAATAACTGGTAACTTCAATTTAAAAATTATGTTTTGGGTAGCAGTATTATTTCCTGTTTGCCTGTGAGACTGTATTGGGTTTCCATGGCCAGGTTTTGGTAGTGGGGGGTGGCTTCTCTGAGAAGATGCCAGAAGCTTCCCCCGTGTCCAAAGGAGCTCTAGGATGAACCTGCTGCTGGCCAAGGCTGAGCCCATCAGCAATGGTGGTAGCACCTCTGGGAGAACAGATTTGAGAAGGAGGAAAAGTTGCTGCACAACAGCAACTGAAGCCAAAGAAAGGAGTGAGAATGCGTGAGAGAAACAGCCCTGCAGACACCCAGGCCAGTGAAGAAGGAATGGGAGGAGGTGCTCCAGGCACCAGAGCAGAGATTCCCCTGCAGCCTGTGGTAAAGACCACGGTGAGGCAGGCTGTCCCCCTGCAGCCCAGGGAGGTCCACGATGGAGTAGATATCCACCTGCAGCCCAGGGAGGTCCACGATGGAGTAGATATCCACCTGCAGCCTGTGGAGGACCCCACGCCGGAGCAGGGGGATGCCTGAAGGAGGCTGTGACCCCATGGGAAGCCTGCGCTGGAGCAGGCTCCTGGCAGGACCTGTGGCCCCATGGAGAGAGGAGCCCATGCTGGAGCAGGTTTTCTGGCAGGACTTGTGACCCTGTGGGGGACCCACGCTGGAGCAGTTTGCTCCTGAAGGACTGCAGCCCATGGAAGGGACCCACGCTGGAGCAGTTTGTGAAGAACTGCAGCCTGTGGGAAAGACCCATGTTGGAGAAGTCGGTGAAGGACTGTCTCCCGTGGGAGGGACCCCATGCTGGAGCAGGGGAAGAGTGAGGAATTCTGCCCCTGAGGAGGAAGGAGCAGCAGAGACAACGCGTGATGAACTGACCCTAACCCCCTTTCCCTGTCCCCCTGTGCCGCTGGAGCGGGGGGGTTAGGTAGAGAATCCGGGAGTGAAGCTGAGCCTGGGTAGAAGGGTGGGGTGGGGGGAGGTGTTAAGATTTGGTTTTATTTCTCATTACCCTACTCTGGTTGATTGGCAATAAATTAAGTTAATTTTCCCTAAGTTGAGTCTGTTTTGCCCATCACGGTAACTGGTGAATTATCTCCCTGTCCTCATCTTGACCCATGAGCCTTTCATTATATTTTCCCTGCCCTGCCCAGCTGAGGTGGGAGTGATAGAGCGGCTTTGGTGGGCACCTGGCATCAGAAATGTCAGACAGGGATAGTGATATTTTACATATGACATTTTTCTTCCTAGCTCTTTTCAGAGGTTGTAAAGATCTTCCTCGAGGACAGCCTGTGTTCCCTTCCTTCCCGCATTTGTGAGCAGGAGTTGCTTGCAGAATACAGGTGGGGTCTTTAGGCTCCTAACCTCCCCTCCAGTACTTGTGCTGACCCCACACAGATAGCTGCTCTCACTTGTGAAATGAAGAAGGTGCAGTGCTATCCAAAATACACCATCTCATTGAATGCTTGTGCTATAGTGTATAGCAGAGCAGCCAGCACATACGATTAAACATGGTCAACGCCAGTACATAAAGCTGGCTTAAAAAAAGAGCCCTGATAAGGATCCAGTGCTATGAAAGTTTGACAGATATCACTTTCTTATGCTGTACCATAGGATCCTGTGTTCAGCACGTAATTTTGGTCTTGAAAAGTGGTAGCTGAAAACTTGCAGCCTTTGATATAACTGAACTCAAACACTTGGGGATAATTCTGTCAGTGCTTAGTGAATTCCTGCCTGCCTACCCATTGCATTCAAATGTATTTCCTAGAAGCTACTAGAGATGAGGTGGGGCAGGAGACTTAAACAAAAGTGATGAATGGAAGGTGTGCGTTCATAAAAGGCAATCTCACCATAGTGGGTCAGAGTTATGCCCCTTCAGAGCCAGACACAAGTACCTTCTGAATGCCTGTAGCAAGGAGGCGATACTGCCTCACCTTCATGGGGCACCCATCGTGGGCTACGTTTGGTTCCAGACCTCCAAATATCTGCAGCCACTGGGTCCTGATGGCAAACGTCCCATGGGTTTCCATCAGAAAAGGCCCCCTTACTTTCAGGTCCCAGGGATGCTGATTTTCTCAAAGTTGCAATTGATACTAGCCATTCTGACTGATCCTTTGCTTTTTTCCTGTGGTAAAAGTTGCTATCAAGTTTTGAAGGTTATGACTCGGTAATTGGAGCCACCAGTTTCTGTAATTGACTTCAAATGCAGTAGATGATAGAGATCACTTTTTATGATGTCAGTACTTGTAATTGCAAAGCTTGACAGTTACTGTATTCAAATCGCTATGGCCAAATGCTCTTCCATGACAAAGACAAATTGCTGTGCTTGCGTTTGTAAACCACCTTGTCAGTTAAGCTCACTGTCTCAAATGGATTGCATGTAATACGCGAATGCCAGAAATGTGGACACGGCATCTTTTTGACTTAAAGAAACAATATATTGATTTCTTTTTAGTATATTTATAAGCAACATCCTCTCTGATAGGTACGTACCTATGTAGCTACCATGTAAATGCTGTTACGTGTTGCTGGGATGTCAGCAGTATTAACAAATTAGAGCATCTCCTGGCACTCTGTGGGAGAGCATTCTGGACTCGTGAAAAAGCTGGGCTTTGAGTATGAACTTCTGAAAGGAAGAGTTAAATTTCTGCTAAGTGCCACAGCATTGCCAGGTTAGTTTTTATTTTTGATTGCTGCAATTATTTTGTTTATCAGGCATTATGCACAAATGTGACTTTTTGATTATCAGTTAAAAATACAACAGAAAGACATAAATCTCACCAAGTGTTGTTTTAACCAGACTCATTGCTTCCCTCTCTTATAAAGAACAGAAATTACTTTCATATGGCATTTGGCTCCCTTGGTATTGGCTATAGCTGGTGCAGGGCAAGAAAGACGAGCAGTAGAACCCCAGAGATACAGGACTGGGCATCAGGTAACAGGCAGTGTCATCTCATGATCAGACAATAGCACGCAGCAACAAGTGGGTAAAATGCAAGTTCGGCCCCTGATGCTTGCAGGTCCATGTATTGGTGTAGGACCTTTATGCGTTTCATATGTTTATTAGCTCCTTTGGAAAGCATTTCCTTGATTCCTGGTGGAGTGATGCATGAAACCCTAACAAGATATCTTCACAGCAAGCAGGCGGACTAAGCAGGAAGCTCCAGATCAGGAGGAGTTCCTTGGCTTGTGCTAAAGGACCCACAAGTCATTAAACAACATGCCAAAAGGGCCTTTATCCAGACTTCCCCTTTTTGCTTTCTTGATATGTGGTCAGTCCCTTCTGCCTAGGCATAAGACGGCATAAACTCACATTCTGCAACCAGTGCTTCAGTTAAAGTCTTACAGCATTGGCTCTTTGAGAGCTGTTAACGTTGCTATGACAAAAACCTGCAACACTTGAACCAATATTGGCGTGTTTATGCGTTTTGTGGGATAACCTCTTGTTTCAGTCAGTGTGTGCAACTGTCTGTTTAGGAGTATACAAAAGAAAACAGCGAAAATGAACGTGACGTGGCTTTCTTGGTAGGTGTTGTGCACTGCACAGACTGTGCCTCAAGCTCTGCTGGCTCGCACTGTTTGTCACCTGAAGCAGTTCTGCCCCCTTGGCCAAACTTTGGTGTTAGAGCTCTGGTCTAGTGAGCGCCTAACAATTTTTTTCCCCGTTTTTGCTCACTGGTGGATATCTTGTGATTTACTGTATGTTCTGGGGCAGGTCCTCAGCCCAGATACTCTGCCTCATCTGGGCCAAGCAACTGAAGAGCTGAGTTTCTCTACTTTCATGGAGTCTCCACCTGTTCTATGGCCTTCTCTTAGCTGAGGGGTTAGGCTGGGCACTTGGAGTTTTTAATTGCAGAACTGCATTGTTGGATGACCACTTAAATAATGGATACTGGCCTAACTTAGCCTTACTGGTGATTTTGAAAACTCCTTTTGTCCTGGCATTACAAGATTTTAGGCACATAGGCAAGGTATGTCAAGGTATATAGTGTAGGTATATACGTGTTAGTTTCCATTTGCTAAAGTTCAAGAACTTTTTCCCAGTGAAAGGAGAGTCTGCCATGGAAGAATTATGTTACTGCTTTTGAAGGAAAAAAAACCCGCTTGCTCCTGCAACCAGATATTTTCCTGCTCTTGAAAACAACCTTTTTTGCTTATTATAGGCACTGATGGCAAGCCATGGTGGTGACTCAGCTAGCACATCAGTTGAAATATGGAATAGTAATGAGTTAAATAGATTGTCAAACAAAATAATCTGATTTCTGTGACAGGGCAAAGGGGGTTTTTTGTTTGCTTGTTTGTTTTTGCTATCCCAAGTGCCTAGGATACTCAGAAATCATGTCCTTGCATCATCTTTACCTGCTCTGGGGTTGAAGACAGGTTGTTGGCTAGCCCTCTAAATATTATGCTCTGCAATTCCCCAGCAAAGCTCACTGCAATAGCTCCTCTTGAAGGCCAGGTTGTTTGTTTGTCCTGTCTGGATCCAAGGCTCTCTGACACCCTTGGTGCTGTGCCACTTTTTTCAGGAGACTTCCAGTGCTCTTATGGCTGAAGTTGCGTAGCAGCCAGAGACAGGAGAATTTTGACCTGGAGAGGTGGTGAGCAAGGCAGTAACCATGTACAGTCTGGACCTGTATGTATATATTATGGACTGATATGGTTAAACTTGTTCAGTTTGTTGTTACTAAACAGTACTGAGCCTGTGGGGAGAAACCGGTCCTCTTACCCTTGATATCTGTATTTTTATCAGCAGTTACCCAAGTATGTTGCATCCCAGCACAAACTTTAATAGTCTTCTGGAAGCACAAGTCTGTGCTCGGAAAGATAAGAATATCTATTGTATTTCCAGTCCTTGCTTCCTGCACAGCCCTTCCTCCCAGGAGGAGGTAACCTCACACAGAGGTTCCCTGCTGATGTGGCCGTCTCCTGCTGCCCAGGTCTTCCGTAGCTAGTTGTGGGGGCTGGTGTCTGAGCTTTCCGTTTAGTGTCCCCTCCAGTCCTCCTTATTGTAAGTCTCTGATCTGCAGTTTGATACCTTCATTCCTACTGGGTGTGGGGGAGGTGATGTTTGTTTCTTTTCTTTTTCTTTTTTTGTTGGAGGTAATGCTTCAAGAACCAGATTGATTCCTTGGCTTATGACTCAGTTGAGGAGGCACGAACCTAGATGTGCTTGTCACTACCTTTTTATCCAGATAACAAATATACTTTTTTTTTTTTCCCCATGTTTGTTTGTAGAGATTCTGCTGTTACAGCTGTGAAACTGTTTTCAGTCTTAATATCTGAATAGTTCTCCATGAATGACATGATGATAACATTGAAAATGCTGCCTCCTCCTGAAACAGCATAGTTGAATCAGAACTTAAAGCTCACAGGAACATAACCAGATGACATTTCAGTTCTTTGGCATGTGGTAAAACTTCATCATTATTAATGACACAAGTGGAACTGACCATCTTCCAGCAGAAGATAACTGCACAGGCAAGACACCCTACACAACAACTCCTCTTTATATTTACTGTAACCAGTTTGCATTAGTCATTTGTAGTTGATCAAAAAGTTTACCAGTTCTGGAGCTATTTGTACTTCCGAGTCCTCATCGACCATCATGCAGGACACCTTCAAGGTCCCTTAACATGCCCCTGTTCAAAGAGAACTGTTGCTTGGTGGTGGTTTTGTTCTGGAACATGACAATGTTTATTGCAGGTGTTTCTGAAGTGATGTTGAAATCCCCTGTGGCCTGGGAACTCTCAGCTCCATGAAAGTCACAAGCGGTGTGGGAGCTGGCTGCCCTAGGACACGGCAGGGCATGGACAGGGAGCAGGCTGGGCTGCACTGCTTTGCATGGGAAGTTTTGGCAGGATGAACGCAAGGGCCAGAGACCATTTTAGTTCTACTGGATCAGCAGTTTCCGAAAGAAAACAATTCCCTTCTAGTCAGCTTTAGTGAACATTACTTCTGCTCTATCAAGTAATGATTTGAATCAGGATGAGGGAATACTAGATGCACACAAACACCTCTTTTTACTTCATAAAATTTGATGGTAGGATTAGTTTTCTTTAATGTGGAGAAATGAAAAAAATAGCTATCTCTTACAGTTTCCCCTTATAAGAAGCTCATGACCCTCACCCCAACATGACGTTTTGGAGTCTTCTATGAAAAAATAATTGCAAGAGGTTAAAAAAAAAAAAAAAAAAAAAAAAGATGAAGAAAATTGAAAAAGTCCTAAAGTAAATGCAGGAGCCAAAATTTTAAACAGTCCATTGCTGGATTTGGCATGTGTAACTTGGGACATTTGACATTCAGCTTTTCAGAGGAGCTCTTGCTAGTTTCCCCAACTCTATTTCACCCTTACCTGCCTTGCAGAACAGGCACATGCCACAAACATGAAATGAAGTGGTTTGGTTCATTCAGTCACACTATTTCAGCATCAAGCTGAAAAAACAACCTATTAATTCCACAGTTGTGGGATTTGGTAACGTGCCAAATCCACACTATGCAATGTAAGCCACTGTTCTGCATTGTAATCGCTTAGGAGAGTCCTGGGGGAAGATGAAACTTCAACTGAGAAATGACACTGCTCTTTTGCGTGCTCGGAGAAGTCACGTCTGCCTCTGAAGTCAAGGGTGTTGAAATGCTCCTGGTAGTGGATCAGTGTCAGCAGCTGATGCAGGGCTGTATCAGGAACTCTTCAAGAGAGCAGCATCACAGGATGCTTGTTCAGCAGTGATTTCTGACCACTGACAGATGCCTCTGTATTCTGACCTTCAGCTTACAAATATCTGTCTCCTAGCATTAATCATCTGGGTCAGATTTGGGACTACAGTGCGATGGGACTAAAGGTCAGTGCTCATTTCTCTATGGCATAGTTGACAGCACAAAATTGGACTCTCTGTCCATGCAGGCTTGATAGTAAATCCACCGTCATTTACTCTTAATGTGAGGTGCCTGGGGAGGTCAGTGAGGGGCAAAGGCAGCTCTTTCCTACCCTGACATCCTCACTCTGTCCATCAAGAAAAATACAATGCTTGTAGGGGGATGAACTGAGACAGCCTGCTACCCATCTGTAATGCCCTCGCTATCTGGTACCAGTATACGTGGCAGGGAGTCACTCAGTCCTGCTGACCTACTCTGTTCTCATTTGGCACAGCATCCTCCTAGTAGCTCCCTTCTTCCTTCCAATCCAGCTTTCTTTCTTCAGGAACTCCTTAACTGAATCCTTTCAGAACCTTTTCCAAACCTTGTCCAACTCACTCTGAGCTCAACAATATCCTGAATGTTTTATTGGTTCAATGTCAAAGTATCACCGAGCCTGTTCTTTCCCAGAGCAGAACAGACCTAGGTTTGGCAGTTCCCTATTTCATTCCCAAGCACATGAGAAATGTTCCCTTTGGGTGGTTCTCTGCCTGTCTTTCCTTGTACAGAAGACGTTTTATCACTAGTGTGTCACCATGGAGGATGACATGGACTGCAAGCCTAAGTCTGATTCTCTGATCATAGAATATCAGACTCCCTGATCACACAAGTTCTTGAGTGTCAAGGAGCTCGTGCTTTATGCAAAAATTCAAGCTAGCTCCAGCTGAAGCAAGACTTCAGCTAAACTGCTTCAATCAATTAATGAGCATTGGTTTACACACATTTGGATCACCATTGGGGTCTATTTGGTTGTATGGCATCCTCCCAGAAGTTGTTTCCTCCCATTTCAACACTTACATTTTGGATACAGATCATACTCTATATAGTTTGTGCTCTTACTTGTTCTTCAAGTACTGAGACAAAACAGTCTTTCAGTTGGAAGCATTACAAGGGCTGGTGGCCTTGGACGAAAGGGATAGATTGAGTGTGAAAGGCTGAAACAGGACAGAGAGGCTGAGACTGGGAGGCATATATTCCCCTTGGAGACAGGGTGTTGGAGCTGTAGGAAAGCATAGGGTTGAAGCCAACCCAGTCAAGACTGTTCTCAACTCTTGAGTAATGAGTGCGCCCAGGTGAAACTTTGTGCAGGGGCAAACTGCAAGTGGAATATTCTCTTGGAGAAGCAGAAAAATGTACCTTGGACAGCATTTGGATGGGATGTAAAACATGTAGGGAATAGAAATGGCTGGCCTGCATGCCTCTCTCCTGACTGTTCCTAACCTCTTTCCTTATGGGAGTTGGGAAGACATTTCACCCTGGGAAAAGATAGGAGTCTTGCCCAGCTCTAGGTGCTCCTTTAAGGGTAAGAAGCTGAGATATCAGGGGCTGATTTGTTCCTTCATTCATTCCAGAAGCTCAGCAATTACTGGTTCTGCTGCCTCTTGGAAATATATGGCATCCCCTTAAACAAATAGCTAGGACTTAGCAATCCAATGGCGAATGTGAATGGATTTGGCTGAGAAAGGAGATCTGCCTCTTGGTTGTTCCATGGCCCTCCTGAAAGAGCAGAACTGGAGGTTTTCGTGGGTTGCTTTCCAGCCTTTTGTTCTCAGCAGGGGCTGGCTGGAGCGCAGCATTGCCCTTCTCCCAGGGCAGACAACCTCTCCCTTCTCACATCTTACCCAGCTGCTTGGTGTCTGCCAGGTGGTGAGAGGAAGGATGGGTTTGTACTAGTTTTGGTGCAGTGGTCCTATTTTGAGGAGAAAAATTGTTCAAACGGTCCTCCAGAGCTTAATACCTCCCATCTGGCTAAGGCTGCTGGCACATATCTGAGTGAATAAATCATTGTGAGATACCAGCCCTGATATTCATCTCAAAATAAGTGTTTCTTTTATTCAATGGAGAGAACTCACAAATTTTCAGAGGAGGGAGAGGTGTCATGTTTAGAGGGTACCCAGTTGCTGAGAGAGGGTGGAGGAAGCAAAGACAGGTTTGGAGTGGGACTACAAAGGTCGTACAAGATTCTCTGTGCTTCAGGAAACGATGATGGACTGTTCTGTGTTATATACACTATAACTTCTTCATCAGGTTAAATAGTTTTGAATATTTTAACATGGGTCCATAAATACCTTGGTTAATGGAGGAATCCAGGGAATGTGAATGTATATTTAATGTGAAGAAACTAAAATAACTATTAAGCCTGGATAGACAGTGTCATGAATTTCAGTGAAACAGAAGCATCTTTCCTGGTGAGCTAGAGTATGTCTCTGTAGTGGTTGTCACTCTGGGTTGCTAAGGAGCTTTGTTTATCCTCATTTCTGCCTTTAACATTTGCTTTTATCCTCACACTTCATATGGAGCATTTTTCCTCTGTATTGATGCTGACCTTTTTCTTCCCCCTCATTAGTAGAAGCAACAACTGTGCTACATTTATCAACTGTAAGTCTCGCTTCAATGCTTGGGAACTAAAATACAGAAAACCTTTAGACCTGCTGACACTTAATGATATGGTCATTATGCACAGCAATACAGTAGAGAAAAGTGGTTTCAAAGGGAAGGGAGCTCTGCTTTTGTTATTAGCAGTTGTAGTGTGAGCACTTAGAAGAAATAACGTTCCGAGGCCAGATAAAATAATGTAATCAAAATTACTGAAGTCACAGAAATCAGTCTCCAAAAGAGATGTCAAGAGGCCTGCTGCCCTCCTTTGAGGTGCCACTAGCTTTACCTGTATAATATCTGACAGATGTCCGTCATTTTTACAGCAATGGTGGTGGTTAAGAAGAAATTCAACTAAATGCCTTCCTTTCCCAGGTGGACATGGAGTATTATTTATTGATTGCTGTCTCTATTAATAAAATCCCTTTTTATGTTTGGAGACGGTTCTTCTGTTCCCCTCTTGCTCTTCCTCTGGATATGTAACAAATCCAGCTCTTTCATCCTTTCCTTACAAATCATATTTCTGAACCTTTGATCGTTTCTGTTGCTCCTCTCTGGACTCTTCTATTTCTCCCCACATTTCATTAAGTGCGATTTCCCCAAGACTGGACACGTTACTGTATGTGCCCATCCAGTGCTGAGTAGAGGAATAATCACCTCCCTTATCTTGTAAATTATCTTTTCATCTCATGTACCTAAAATCAATCTACCTTTTTCTTCCAACAGCATCATTTTTGTTGATGCCTTTTCAGTTGGTGTGTATATATATATATGTATATATATATACATATATATATGAGCCTGGTATAACTCCTGTGCCCACACACTGTAACACTGCAGCCCAGAGAAGCCCTCCCCTTCCTTTTGAGCCCAGTTCATCCCCTTTCCTTCCCACTTTGATGTGGTATTCTGCACTTCTTGAAATCAGTTCCAGTTTGTTGACTTGAGATTGAGCTCGACAAATAGGATAAGCACTCTGAATTTTAATCCTGCCCTTAAACAGGATTAAGATTTGCTCTGCACTCTGTAGAAGCTTATTTGCTAGTCCATCACTCAAGTCAGTAGAGTATAGTAGTTTTAATAGATCTGCATTTGGCCTTTCTCCTGTCACAGTTAAGGTGACTAATGCGTAATTTTACAAGACCTTCTTTTTTTAGATTTATTTACTGTAACTTGATGGGAGAGCAAGCATCGTAACCATTGCTGTGGGACCTTTCCCATCCTCCAGAGTTCTTCAAGACTGTTCACAGAGCATGTTAGCTGTCTTCAGAGTAACTCCTGGGGGAATGCCATCTGGCACCTCAAGTAATCAGAGGAGGAACGCAGGCCAGATGGAGAAAGGAGATGTTAAACAATGCATAGGTATCTGGTCACTATTCTGCTTTCTCATGAAAACCAAAGCAAAGAAGATATGACAAATTCAGCCTTTTCCGGACGTAATTCCTCCATTTTGCAACCTTACAATGTTATTGAATTTATTTCAGCTCTCTTTTGCTCCCTAATACTGTCAGCTCCTCTTGTGACTTTTAATGATTTGTCCCCATGTACCGGTGTGAATATTTTAGAGCTGTCATTAATGTCCTGTATTTTATATTTTCTGCTTAATTCTGTTTAACTTTAAAAATCTCATTTAAAGAGTTCCTTGTGCAGCTAGATGGAGTGTGTGGTTATACTTTTCTCTTTGTTGGTTAAGTTGTTGTATCAGCTTTCCTGAGGGTGAACAACAAAAGCAGAACAACCAACCTCGCTCCTTGATTTCTGTGAAGTTTGCCAGTACGGCACTTACTTTCACTCAAGCAGCTTTTCCAATCCAGTTCGCCACAGATCTTTCCTGTTAGTCACAGTCAAATCCAGAACAGTTGCCATTCAAGGAACTTGATGACACTTGTAGCAGACAGCTTCTGACTTTTGGAAAGGACTCGACAGTCTGCAAACTCAGACAACCTTCTCTCTCTGCTTCTCTCCTTCCACTCGCTAGCCATGGCAGTAGCCCTTTACAGAAAACCTCGCCATAGGAAGTGATGCCAAAATCTCTCCTACTTTAACAAAATACAGTGATGTTGCACTCCCTAAATTTTCTTTTTCTGAACCAGTATAAACAAACAGGAAGTGGTAAAAACTGGAAGAAGGAATATTAGGGACTAAACCTGGCTGAAGAAAAGAACTTGTTCTGATACATCCCAAAGCAAAAATATTAATTCATGCAAGGTGCTTCTTCCTCGAACAGTTGCAGACAACTGCCCTTTAGAATGGACAAATATAGCAGCACAAGAAAATGCCAGGTTCCTTGAGCAATAAGGTGTATGTCTCCTGTCTCGTCAATCACACAGGGATGCTTGAAGGCCCTCAGAAGAGACTTCAGTTCATCTGTGCTTCACCACGCTGGAGCTGGACACAGCGCCTGGAGGTCCTGAGGCAGAGCTGAGAGCTGAAACCTCTTGCTGATCTTGTGACTTTCTTGGTCCCAACTCTGCTTTAAGCAGCCTGGGAGCTTTGGCATAGCTTTTTGCTCTTGAATTACTCACAAATCTAATGCTCCTGTGCCAGGACCCAGACACCTTAAATCTAGGCTGGTGAGGCTGTCCCAGCTCTGAAGCATGGGAGCCTGCAGGATCCGTAGCCTTTGAGGAGCACTGAAACACCAGCCACTTGAGCTGTCAAAATGTATTTCAGAAATATATCAGTGCTAACCTGCCTCCTCCTGGAATTAGCTATACTCACTGTAGAGTATTTTACAGAAAACATGTTCTTGTGGCTTGCAATGTTTGATACTCTTCAAAGGGCTCCTGGGAAACCTCCTTCCTCAGAGGCAACAAGGACAACCTGAAAGAGTGTATCAAAGAGGGCCAGTAGCATGTATTTCAAAGGAGTGTAGGCTGGAACACAGCTCAGATGTATAGCATTTTCATCCTTTTAAACTGCTGTCTTTCTTGCTCAGCAGAAATCATAATTCATCATGTGTCTTCAAGCTCAAACCGTGCTTTCTGAGTTGAATGGGGGAGAGACGGATTTAGGGACCAAAATCCAAATCCCATTGATACCTGCGGGAATTTCCATTGACTTCGAAAGGGGCACGGTTTGGTAGGCAGCTGAAAGTGGAGGTCCTCCATTTGCAAGTAACATGCTCTGAACATGCCTGTGTCCATCTGAGATGCACAGCAGCAGTGAGATGCCCGCTGAGAATTTATGGAGCACGAGGCAACCTCCAGGGTGGAGGGAAAGAGCCGCGGTTTTGCTGCAGGCTCCATCTGCTCCTGGGCACAGCATGGGGTGGGGGTTGTAGCACTGGGCTTTGGGAAGAGAAGCAGCCTCCCCTTGGCATGATTTCTTGTTCCAGGTCAGTCTAAGGGGGACTTGGCTCTGTCACTTCAGTGTCAATCTTCACACACTCTTCTCCCAGCTGTTTGGTTACTGTCACAGAGTTGGTCACCTCTGCTACCTCTGGCACTCGTAACTATATGTTTGCCCTTTACTAATGCTGGGTTACAGCTTTCTGCTTGGTCTCCTCGTCAGGAAGACCCTCTCTGTAACTAGCTACCAGCCATAGGCTAGCTGCATTTTTAGAAAAGGGCATTTTCAAGGTATCTTTCATTGAAGTTGTTTTCATGGTAGGTTAGAACATTTCCTTCAATGACATAAGAGCTCTTTTCTAACCAAGACGAGTAGTTCTTGCGGATTTTAACCATACAACGTGCTTTATCCCCACCCCCCTCCCAGTCTCCTTGTACTTTACACTTAAAACAAGCTTCTCCAAATGTATTTGCAATAAATAAATAAATATCCAGACTTGCTTTCTTGCTTCAGATAGTGGAAGTTTCTGGGAAGTTGGCTAAACCAATGAGAGAATGGAATCACAGCAGGATGGAAACAGATTTAGTTTCAACTCCAGGAGCTGCTGTATCTGATGGAAGCTGAATGCTAAGTGAATCATCGTGACTCAGTAAATAGGATAATGGTCTCCCCCTCTGGGATTTCTATTCTTGCCTGAGCAAATAGAAGCCTTGCTAAGCCTGCAGACAAGTGAAGCCCAGCCTGCTAAGCTTGCCCTGCAGGAGGGCTGTACCCAAACCTTTTCACCTGCTGCCAGGTATGGTAAGTCTAACCTGATGTAATATCAGCCCAGTTTGGTCTGGATGGGTCAAACACATACTGCACATCTACCCCACGTACAGCATTCTTTCTCTCGTACGTAGAAGGAGTTTGAAATCCCTGCTCTTGCAGTAGCAGGAACACCACGTGTTACGTGCACGATGGTAGGGATCCCGCGGTGTTGAGGTTCCCTTAGCACAAACAAGTTTAGTTACTCCTGGTGAAAACTGCAGAAACCAGCAACCCACTTCTGTACAACTTTGAGTTGTATTTTTTAAAAGCATGTAGAATCCCAGATTCAGAAGAGAGGGAGAGAGAGGGGTTGGCGAGACAGGGGGAATAGCTTAAGAGACTGCAAGACAGAGAGAGCACTAATGCAATGGGGCGAAACCAAAAAGCCATTTCAGGCAGCCAGAACTGCTGAAAAAGCTCACAACACGCACAGCACCGCAGACAAAAAGCAGGGAACGTTCACCTGGAGCAGTGGCGGCGAGTCCGCATGGCCTGATAGTGCTGCTCCAGCTCTCTTCAGTCACCTCAGGAGGCTGAGACCACTCCAGAAACAACGCGATTTGTGGAGTGCCGTGTCTCGTGTGCTCTCCTGCTCTGTTGTAGGAAGATGCATCTCCATTTGCCCTACAAAAGGAGGGCTGCTTTAGTCCTCTACATCTAAGAAGTGTCCCCTACCCCTTGCTTTCCCTGGGGAGTCAGATATGTGGATAAAGCAGCACTTGAGGGGGGTGAGAAGCCGACCATCAAGTGGGCTTGAAACCTACCTCAAGTGGGTTTTTTGTTTCATTTTCTGATTGCTATTTGGCAGAGTCCTGCTTGCTGGTCTCTGCCCTCTGGATGTCACTGTTGGGCTCGCTTAGATTCTTCTCTTCACAAGCCTGGCTTATCTTGCCTTAAGTGTGTGATTAAAAAAGCTTGCAAGAAGTTAGTTTCCCTTCTTCATTGGCCTCGCAGGGCCTCTTGGCTGGAAAATGGGAGAAAGTATCTGTCCAGACCATATTGTGCAAATCATTTTAAAGGGCGATTGCCCTCCGAGGATCGGCTAAAACATACCAAAGGCAAGCACAGCACCATCTGCTCCAGTCAGAACATCCTTGGGTTGTCAGAGCCAGAGTCATCTTGCAAATGCTTCCCCCAGGCTTCCTGCTCCGGGTCTTCTCTACATAACTCCTCACTCCTCCCAGGCAAAGAGGTGATATTATGAGATAGAACAGTGGTTGTGATGTCTCTGTGGGGCTTTAATAATTTTTTTTTTTTTTTGGTCCCCTCCCTAGAAGCGTCTGAGTTGCACAGGGGAAGGATCATGTGCAGTCCAGGTCATCAGCACTGCAGCTCTGAGCAGTAGAAATCTCACCTTGATTTAAGTCTCTAATGAGAGAGTAGGAAAAGAGGTCAAAATCCTGCTTCTCTGAGAGAGTTAAACTCACCACAGCAGAGCCCCTCACATTTTGCTTTTGTTGCTGAAGAAACCAAGCCCGAGGACAGGTATGCTACTGCAGATGGGGAGCCCAATTAAATATCAAAGTGGAAGACAGGGGTGGTGGTGAAAACAAAGGGAGATTTAGTGTCTAGAAAACCGTGAGTGGTAGGGGAGCAGAAGATACATTTCAAATCTATGATTCAAAGGCAAGACCTGTCAGGGAAGGTGCCACACTCGATTCCTTTTTTCTTCCTCTCTTCATAATGCACTTAAAAATTTGAAATACTTTCCTTGGCCAGATTTTCTGCACTGAAGGAGGAGGCTGTGTTTGGAAGTGCCTTTAGTTTGATTACTTCTTTTCGACTTGTGATTTGCTATTTTATCCACAGATTGTAGTAGTTTCTTTAACGTTTTTCTTACTGATCCACATTGGAAGACCTCGTGTCTCTCTCTCTCCCTGCTGAATGTTATGGGACTTATGCTCACAGGAGGAGGCATCCAGCCCTGCCTCTGGTCTTCGTATGTACAAATGGGCAAGCCATTTTGGGGAGGGGAAGCAGGACAGCAAAAGGTTTTGGGAAAGTAGAAGGTTCTCCCAGGACGTGCACATTCTCGCTGCTTCTTTTTGTTGTTAAGTGTATGAAGTGCAATGATGTGAAATGAACCTACAGTCACATGCTCTTGAAGTTCACTTTATAGGAAGGCTGGCTCTTTGCCTAGGCAGCTGCTTTGGGTGGCAGCCTGCAAGGGATGTCAGCCTGCATCTTGGAGCCTGAGGGGAGAGATGCCAAAGAACTGTCCCAAGCTCCGTAGGCTCTTGCCAGAGCAGATGTGCATGGTCTGGTGGCTCCACAGGGGCTGTAAGGGACAGTTGTCACAATGCCATAAATAGCAGGAACCAGTAACTGTTTTTTCCAGGGTTCCCCTCTGGCTTTGTCCTGTCTCTGCGTCTCCTTTCACTGTAGGATCAAGCCATGGTTTGGTTCTGGTGGTGGGAGCAGCCTGGGAGTCAGGTGGGGGCAACTGCTTATGGCACCTGGATAAATGTTGCCCGCCAAGGAGAAGAAATAAGGAGGCTTAGTCAACCTCAGACCCAAAGGTCATTCTTACAGCTGGAAACGTTCGCTACCAGGCTCTGCACAACATGATTTCCTATTTTTTAGTTTTGAGTACCTGGTAGAAGTAGTCTGTGAAACACGTGTTGCTTAACTTACCAGTGCAGAGCTGTTGCCTGCCCATGGGCACAGTTTCAGCAATGGCAGCGTGGAAGTAACGTTGGGTAGACCCTGCTGGTGTCTCCCGGTGTAGTCTTTCCAACCGGCTCTCAAAACATGCTACGGGAATTCAAGGTACCATACTAAT
Source organism: Pandion haliaetus (assembly GCA_013401275.1). Taxonomy (NCBI): domain Eukaryota; kingdom Metazoa; phylum Chordata; class Aves; order Accipitriformes; family Pandionidae; genus Pandion; species Pandion haliaetus. The sequence continues at coordinate 53,446 of VYZV01044422.1, forward strand.
ATGCAAAAAAAGTAGCTGGGAAAGTATGACCAATAATAAACCAAGGCTACATAAGGACCATTATAACTTAGAGTAGACACCTATAAATAAATCCATTGTGTTCTTACATTGTCCCATGTGCAGAGACGATTACCATTTTAAGTAGCCTGTGTAAGGTGATGTTTGTTTGTTCTCTCTTGATTATTTAATGTGCCTGCAATTATCTCAGGTTTACAGTATTTCTGCTGCTTGTATGAAGTAACATTTCCATTGCTCTGTAGTGTATAGTGTTGCCTTTTTGCTTTACTGGGCTTTAAACTTCTGTATTCTCCAGAGCTTATATAATTCCAGTTTCTTCTGCTCTGCCCTTTTTCTTCAACCTGTTGCCTTGTTATTCTAAATATATATGAAACTTTTTCATTTTGCATTCTCCAAATCTTCACTGTTATGCTCGAAGGAAATATCACGTAATTAGCTGTTCCCACCAGCTAACTATCCAATCAATAAACGTATGAGATCATCTTTGAGCCGTGTTTGTTCCAGCGAGGTTCTTTTACATTGAGACCAACAGGTCTTTTTGATTTTATTGGCATCCTCCTCTCCTCCTGGTTTTGGTGTCTTGCTTGACTCAGTCTCAGTGTGACATGTACTTATTCTTTTGTCCATTCAGGGGGCTATGCAAACAGATTATTTAAAAGCTCAAAATAAGACAGGCAACAGAATGAGAACACACTGCAAATAAAGGCCATAGAGATAATTTTCCCCCTTTGCAAATACATATTCATTGTATGCAGGGGGTGCGATCCTCCAGTTTCACTGACTGCGGTTGCACGCAGAAGTAATGATGGATTGCATATAATGGTTCTGTGATGATTTTTCACTTTGTATCCAAATGAGTTCTCATTAAAAGTTTTCTGAGCCCTGGAACTTGGCTTTTTCTTTGTCCAGCTTCTAACATAGGTAGTTTCTAAATGGATTAGAAACCCCTTAAATGTCAGGGAAATCCTCTTTTTCGCATGGCTAGCTGGTGCTGATGCAATTACTAATTAAACTGTATCATATTCTGGTCATTAGCGACAATGATCAATGATTTCCTCAGAGACAGTTGTTCTATTAAAAATACATCGGTAATAAATGACCTTCTCTGAGGTTCCTGCTGTAAGATGTACCTAGCAGCTCTGAGAAATACCATTTTAATAACAAATGTGAGTTGCTACAGTTCAAGCTTGAGACCAGGACTTTATCCTCATGTGAATACCACAGCCGGTGATGGGCTGCTGCCATCATGTTTGAGAGTGTATCTTGAGCCCTGTGCTCTGCTCCAGGACCACCACCCGTTCACAAAAATAATGTGATACTGGGGTTTTGACTAGCATGAAATGCCACTGTCTGCACCATCATTCAGCACTTTCCTTCCCTCACCTCTGAATAATAACTTATTCTTGACAGACTTTGTCCACCACGGGAAAAAAAAAGGGAGCGATGTGACCAGATGAGACATCGGTTTTGAAAGTGTTGACAACTTTGCCATTCTTCAGTTTCACTCTGATAGGTGGCTGATCATACAAATATTTCCAAACACTAATTAGCTTAAAAAAAAGAAGGTCTGGAAGATTTTTTTTGTTTGCTGGAAAGGTTTTCAAATATTTGGTCATTGCATAAAAGGCCCCAACAGGGAGGGGAGTGAAAATGTTGGGATAAATGAACCTCCAGTGCAGATATTTTCAAAACAACTCTATCTTCTACTGAGCAGTATAGGATTATCTTCATCCTCTTGCTCCTGGGACTACCATACAATGGAAAATGGACTTCTTTAAAGAATTTCTCACATAAGAGAAAAATAGAAATATTTTGATCTGCTGGTACATATATGGAGACCAGGACAGTGAAGAGGATAATTGTACTTTGAGATATTTAATGGTTTTTAAATTCTAATTTAGCAGCAGGAGACGTGCTTCTCTATGATTAATCAGCTCTAAAAGCACTAAAAATTAGTGAATAGCACACAGAAAACATAGAACGCTACCGGTCAAGAATGGTGCTTTGCTAAGCTCAGCTTCATACACACAGCAAAGCAGGGGGAGATGCTTCCTGGTTGTCCTATGCTTCCTTCAGCAGGAAAATGCCTGTATGATGAGATTACCGTCTCAAGAGTGCAGGGGAGATCTTGTACATAACTTTCACAATATTGCAATCATTACATTTCATTGCTTTCCCTTGGTACACTAAATACTTTATACCGATCCATACCTACAGAAAACTCCCTGGGCTTGTGTTTTTTTCCAGCAATCTGTAGTGAGACTGTGCCATATGTTTCAGAAAAGTGACTTTTCTATAGGCATGGCTGGCAGAAAGATGCTGTCTTGATCCATTTGTGCCTGTACCCATTTAATTCCTGTTCTAGTGACCTGAAAAAGTGAAGCATATTCTATAAGACTCCCAATCTAATTTTCTAACTAATAGTTGATCAGTCCCAGCTGGGTGCATATGA
>VYZV01044422.1:60446-104250 GCA_013401275.1 Pandion haliaetus
GGGAGAAGGGTGGCTGACCATATGAATGTGGATCTGCCAGTTCTTTTCCACAGGCGTTTCTAGAGAATGGGGAAGGCTTCTACCACGCAGACCTTCAACCATTTCTGCACCTTGACTGCTAACTTGACTGCTAACAATTTCCTAAGGGGATTTGATTGGTTTGTTTATTTTGAATGAATCTTATTTTCCCAGCATCCCTTACACCTCCAGCAACCTTCAGAATTTCTTATCTACCTTTGCAGTTTTCCCTCTGCTGGCAACAGTAATCTTATTATAATCTATTCCAGCCTGTAGAGAATTCTAATGAAATCTCTTCAATGTGCCTCAGTATGCTTGTTCGAAAGGCAGGGTGACTCACATGCTGAAGATTTTAAGCAGTGTTTGAGGAAGGAGAATACTGGATAATTCAGAGAATTGGCAAGGTTATAATGACAACTGCGTCAGTTTTGAATCTGCGGAGAAGGAATCGAACTGCTGTGGGTTGCTGACTGTTTTGCTGGGCAATGTGAGATATGATCCCTGCCTTTGCTGAGTATCTTTCATCCAAGAATTTCAAAATGTTGCACAGATGTTCAGCCATAGGGAAAAGAAGGAAACGCACAGAGCTGAGAGGAAAACATACAGAGAAGACCTCTATAATAGACTGAAATCAAGGACCACGATGTGGTATTGTTGAAAACTACTGTGTCAAGCCTTCAGCAACTTTGCTTGCATTTCTTGATCTTATACTGCTGACTAATTAGGCTTAATGTGTTCAGTGTGCTCTGAATGAGGTATTAAATGCACTGAAGAATATGTTTCAGCACTTAAAACCAATGGAAATAATCCTGTTAAGGTGATTTGGCCAAGTGCCTGGGTGGCACGCATAATGTTGGCAGAAAGTCCAGTATGCTGAATTACGTTTCCTGCATACACAGGCATGGCAATATTTTTTTGTGAACCTAACGTGTAACAAAATCAGCAAGGCATCACCTAGAAAAAGATGCTACTTGCTTGCTTCATAGTATTGCTATTTTTTCATAATTGAAATCCCATCTACTAAACTATATTAATAAATTGAATCAAGCTTAGGAACATTCCTAAGGGGAAAAACATTTAGCTAATATTCACCAGACATTTATTTAGCTAAGTGTCTCCATTTTATTGGCTTATACCCATGTGTCTTCTAATGTTCAGAGTATTAGTAATTTCTTTTGCTGTTTAAATTTGATTAGCTTATGCTATTTAAAATTTCTATAATCAAATACAATACCTGTAGCTCAAAACTCTCAGGCTACAGAAAATGCTTATTACTTTCTCAAGGCTCTTTGATGCTGAATGGGGAGCATTTGTCCTAACCAATTAAGTGCTTAGGAATTTAAACATAGTGATTATATTTTCTAAGAGAGAAATAAAATCAGATCTAGCTATCTTCTCTTATTTAACATAAATCTATATTTACAGATCTGTAGAGATCTTCTATATAGAAGGTCTTTCCAAGCAGAAGAGACCATGGTCCCCACTCCCTGACCCAGCGAGGACAGTACAGTATACAAAGCAGAAAGGAGACCTTCAATAGATATGACACCAAGCAGATTCTCACTAAGCTAATGAAAATTGCTCCATGAAAGGTTGCAGTGAAATGAGCCTGTTTATCTTCAATAACACACCTAACTTGACCTTCTTTTCCCATTTCCTGGTCACATTACTGCTTCGACGATGTTTATTCCACCCCAACACATTACTGGTCATCTTCTGGTCTCAATCACACTCCTTTCACTGGCATAGGAGTCACATTAAAATCACTGTTGCAATTGTACTCTCAAATGACCCGATGACCTGGGATTCTTAGCGCACTCTAAGTAATTTTGTATTATTTCAGAAATAACAAGGTTGCGTAAATCAAGGTATGGACAATAGAAGGTGATTTTTTTTTTTGCCATGCTAGTGTAAATGAGAGGCAGCCTTTCATTTTTCTAGGAAGAATCAACATGGATGGGCCCGAAAGCAAGTACAGTCTCAGTGTCTCAGGGTGCTTGTAGTGGCTAATCCACACTCAGAGAACTTTATTTAAAGTATAAATAAAGTATAGGCATTTCTTCCTCCAGCACTCCATTTCCTCTGCTTAAATCTGTGTGGCATAGGCTTTACATTTGAAAAGCCTCTTAATCCTATTGCCTGCTGGGAGTCTGTTAGTAACTTCAGGAGTGACTAAGGCACATTCTTGCCCCAAGTTGCCACCAAATATTGTTAAACTGGAGAGTTGTTCGAGCCAACTCTTCTGTCCTCATGCTGTGTCCTATTTCATTCCAGGGTGAGCAAGTTGCCAAATCAGTGTCACTAGTAGAGACTTCTGGCACCTTTCTCACTTTTTTTTCATTGACTTTTGTTTCTGTCTGCCAAGGGCCTTTCTAGTTTTAGTCACTACTTATCTATAAAAATCTCGCCTTTTTCCTATTCTGATTTCACACTTGTGAAATGAAGACTGCATCATCACCATAAAAGAGTGGAACAGACTTAGCTGGAGTTATCAAGATCAGTCTTAGGGGACTGATTTCAAGCTTGCTCAGGTCTAGAACTATTGTAAATTGCTTTAGCGCTGCAAAATATTTTTATTTCCTAAAATACACATTATGCTGATGAGAGGTCCCAGTCTGACAATCCTAGAGCTTATGGATGCATGAACTCCTCCACTTCAGTCTTTTGCCAATGACATGTGGGAAAGAGTGGATCCACTTCCAGATGCAAATCTTAGTAAATTCTAGACTGAACTCCGTAATATAGTTTCACCTCTAGCTATAGAGTTTGAGGTCTCACCCTTAAACTACAAACTATTTAGAGTATGGGGCAGCTATTCCCAGTTTAAGGAACTACTAAGAGCTGCCATGTACAAATAGTTCAGGCTGAACCAGACATTTGGCATGGAAAATATTAGCAGGAAGCTAGATTGCAGGAACCAAGCAATCCTTCCTGATGTCTCTGTAGTAAATGGCAGAATAAGATAGAGCTCTAATACAGAGACATAAGTGTAGAATCACATTTTCAGTGCAGAGAAGGGGCTCCAAAACCTTGTTGGTAGCTCAGTGAGAAACCTTGGCTTGCTTGCAGTTGTACTCTACGTTCAACCACCCTCACAGATAACTCCATTTTGCCCCTTAAATCTGGACTGTGATGTGGCTAAGATTTAAAGCAGGGACTTTACAGAACCTGGCAGTATTTTTCATTTCCATTGACTTACCAGAGGACCTTATGTTCTCTCAAGAAAAGTTCCCACTGCTGGTGACAAGCATTTGAAATTCAGTACTAACTTTGCTGTATTTTTTCAGTGTTTTTTTCCTATGGTTTAATCTCATTCTAAAGTCACTGGTAAAATTCCCTGTCAGCATTAAGCACTAAACCCTGCAGTTCAGATCACAGAAGTCAATGTTCCTTGTTTTCGCAAATGGAAGGGATTGAATTTTGATAGTCCTCACAGCTTTTTCTCTTCTGTTCTGTTCATGCTTTTCCTTAGAAGTGTCACACCCTTTCACAATGTATTATGATAGTTGTGCTTTTGGAAATGTTCTCAATCATCTTTGCAACGAGTCTTCAAAGCAGACTGCAGGTAAATTGCCAACCCTTCGCGTTTGGTACACCTTTTCTTGTACCTCTTCAAGAAATTAGAAATGTTTTCTTGCTGTTGTTCATTTGGAGATCTCCCTGGTTCCTGTCTTGTTTTTTTAATAAAACTTTTTTTGTTCTTTGCCCTATTTTTAGTTTAGTTTAGTTAGTTCTATTTTCAGCTGTCCTTCGTCAAACAGGGATCAGCCTCTTTATTCTTGTTATTATTTTGAGACTTAAGTTGTCTCGTTATGTTTAAGAATTAAATAGCTGTTCTTTTGACCATTTAGATTTTACTTCCGCTGCTGTCATCATCTGTCACTTTTATTACATTCTTTTAGATTGTGGGAGGCTTTCTTTCAGCATCCGAATCTGGTTTTGAACTATCTTTTCCCTTTCAGAGTGATGCAGTCTTTGAAGCTAATGGCACCGCACAGGAGTGTCTGAGGTTTAATGTAGCACAACCATGTTTCCTTCCTTTCCTTTTTCACTAATGTTTCAAATGTGGTAATTTTAATTTAACTCTATGCCAAGATTCTGTTGGGAGGAGGAAGGGAAGATGCTTTCTACAATCACCTGTTCCTCAAAATCTTTTAAATACCTAAGCCTTGAATGGCAAATGTGACATCATCATGGATCAGAGTTTTAGTGACTGACCATGCAAAGCTCCTTAATGGAAAAAGGGCGACATTTCTACATCATGTTTTTCCTTTAAGTGGTATCTCTGGCACTGTCTGCATCATGAATACTACCATTCAGGTGCATAGCATGTTTTCCCACCTGTTGTATTAGATGTAACATTACGGCCACACAAATATACCAGCTGGTTAGTGTGAATTTCTTGGCCATATTGCTCAGATCATCTACTATGATTTTTTTTTTTTAATGAGTCCCTTGTAGGAGATGGTAATTGCAGCAATTTCATCGCCTTTCAAGCCTGCAGTTCATAGCAAAGTTAGGTGTAGAATTATACATTATTTTACATTGACTAGCAATTGTTCTAAATTCTGCCTGATGTTCTTTGAAACAAGCAGGGGCACAAATAATACATTTCCTCTATCTCTATGAAATACCTAAATTGTTTTTATCTTTCAGTGGATTTCATTTTTTCTCTACAAAAAATAGAAGCAAAACAGGTTGTTGAGGTCTTAGTTGCTGTAGGCTCCACTGTACAGAACATCAGATCTACATTTGGTTTAATCTCAAGGAAAAAATGGGGACAATATTATAAACTGCTACAAATGGTAGAAAAGATTAGATTATAATACATAGCATTAACTGAGAAGATGTCGTTGAATGTCACTGGTAATCATCCTCTATTAAATGCTGTTTCTCAAACTGTACAGTATATTTGCTGAGGTATTTCTACCAACTCGTGCTCATGAATAACATTTGGTGTTATTTCTTCCTCTGTACTCGTGCTATTTAATCATTTACCCAACAAACAAACATTATCAACCATTTAGCCCTACCAACCTTTCTGCAGTAGCTTTCAAAGAATGAAGAAGTCACAGACTTCCTCAAGTGCACTTTACCTAATGTGTGGCAGGTACCAGTGAAGCTACCATCATAAATGTAAATATGATGATGCTATGCCTGCAAACAGACTGTTATTTTAGATTGTGTAAGCACCACTGGCCTTCATGCTTTGCCCATGAGTGCCAGAAGTTTCAATATGCTTATCTAAAGATGTAAAGAAAAGGTATTGGAGAAACAGCAAATACTCACATAAAGAAAGTCTATTCTATGAGCACTGAGAATTAGAGTTACAATTCAAAATGCACCTGTGGCCCCAGTAAAAACTTTTTGCTTATGGAAAGTCTCCTTTTTCTTTGTCTCCTTCCTTTTTTTTATGTCTCCTTGCTTTTCTGGGTCTTGATATGCTTACTGATGTGCAATAAAAACCAGCGTTAGCTGAGGTAAATTTTACTCTTTCAAAGGGTTTGGCCAGAAGTACTAGATTGTGCTGCCTGTGACCTTTTGGTCCCCTGAGCTGCACCAACAGTAGACAGATACTGCCAGGGCTGAATTAGGGCATTGTTCGAGTTTTCAGTGTTTGAGATGAAGGCCGAGAGGAATAGGCTTCCTCCCAAATATCAAATCGTTACTGCATTCAACAACACTATTTTGTGCCATTGAGTAAGATGAAGCTGTTCAAGATAGTTGTCTCCTAGTGTGTGTCTCTTATAACCATACCATCAAGGCGCTGCTCAACTGTGCTGCAATTCCGACTGAAAGGTGAGAGGAAGAAGCCTTAGGAGCAAAAGGGTGAGAGGTTTCAGGAATACTCGGCAATAAGAAGAGTTGATGACAGTAATCTGAGGGCCTTGATTTATTTAACTTACAGAGAAAAGTAAAAGCCCAGCAGTTTTAGTTCCCTTGAAACTAGTCTGCAGTGGAGGAAATAAGAGAAGTATAACTGTATGTGTTCTATACCCACACTCTCAAACTCCTGTTTGGTTCGCAGCTCCATAAGCACACAGCTATCTGCCTGACCCCTCTGATGAATGCTGTCAGGTTTGTTTTCTACTCAGCTGAAGGATGAAGCTCTGAAATGCAACCCCGTCTGGGGTGAGCCAGGGTGGAAGCGAGAACACGTCGTAGGACCTTGGGGCTGGGCAAGGGCAAAGCATTAGAGACAAAAAGGGGTTGCACTATTGCACCCTTCCAGAGCACCCCCAAAAAGACAGGCTGTACCAGAGTGTGTGGCTGCGTGAGGCTGTTTTCTGTCACCAGCAGCCAGTCTGGGACTGATTTGTTCGCCAGAGCTGGGAATGGGTGGAAGTGACAATTTCAGACCTTCTGGCTGGGCTTTCGGAAGGAAGTGCAAGAAAAAATGTTCCCTCCTGCATCACCTACTCTTGTCAAGGGACAAGTCCTTTAAAGGGATGAATCCACCAAGCGGGCCTCAGGAAGACTCGCTCTTCTTCACTTTGGCGAGGATCTGATTAAAGCAAGCTAAGTTTTTCCTAGGCTCGTAAAGGTTTGAGCTTAAATGCACTGAACCTTGAGGTACCGAATGCACCATTTCCTTCAGTGACTAACTCGGCAGGTGTAGGGAGGCATGAACCAGCCTGTGCGACATCTGCCTGAGCAACACCACTCTAAGGCAACACCGGCTTCCTTTCTTCAAGCCATTCCTTCCAATGCTCCCAGTTTTCCCAAGGAAAGGGGTTTCAGACCCTCCCCTAGAGTAAGACAAGTCCCATTTCTTCTACAGACCTTAAACGTCCCCCTTGACTGAAGGGGCTGAGAGAGCCTTCTGCTGAGATTTCACTGTCAGCACTGGGCTCCACAGAGAGTGGTGATACACCTTAACTCGCTTTTTGGAGGGAGAGGATGGAGGGAGAGACCAGTTCATGATGGTGGCTGTCCCCTTACCCTGGGCTTGCTCTCTGGCAAGCTGGTATGTGGGAGGTAGCGGTGTATGTGGTACCCTGAGCTCCTCCAGCAGCTGCTCAGGAGGGTTGAGATGTGCTGGGGTCATCCATCCCACCGGATTTCAGCACCAACCAAGAGCCAGGGCTTCTCCTCATCACAGGAAAAGGTTTGGTGAGAGAGTCTGTGTTTCATGACTCCTGCAACACTCCCCTTAGCAGGAACCCCTTCACCTCTCAAAAAAAGGATTTTTTCCTGGGTGAGGCAGCAGCTCTAGGCCTTTGGTTCCTGCTGAGCTCGCTGTTCAAGTGACTCCTCTGGAGTTCAGAATCATACTCAGAGCTGTATGAGAAAATGCCTTTTTATGAGAAAAAGCCTTTTTTCTTTGTTCAAGATCTAACCCATGTTGAAAGCATTCAACTAATTTCTTATTTCTTATGCAATTTATTTAACTGCAACAAAAAGATTTAATGTTGGATGACTCATTACAGGACTTAGAGCTGTATCCACAGCTCATTCAGCCTTCACTCTCGAATGTCCTTCAGTGCAAGGTGCATCAATCATTTTAATCCCGGAGCTGCCTGTGCTCCTCAGAATTTATTTTGCTGTTCATCTCTGCTCTTTAGAATTATTTACACAGGAATAAAGATGAAAACTGAGTGGATAGCACGAGTCACCTACTGTAGTCCAGGGATTCTCTTTGGTGCAAGAAACTTTCTCCCTCTAAGATCTTTTCCGGGAGAAGATCTGTAGACTGTGACCTTGATGTCTGACCTGTACTAGAGGAATGAACTTCTTTCTATATCACGTTCGCTGCATCGTTTGAGACTCTTTTGCATACTGTGTACTATACCATGCACCTTGGATTCCCTTGGAGAAGGGAGACCTTTTTGAGATCTTCAGAAGTTTCATCTCAGTTTGAAAATACACAAGAATTTGCATTTTAAAATGGAAATATGAAGTATTTATAGAGCTTCAAATGAAATCTCAGGGGAACTCCTTCCTTTGATGCTGAGATTCAAAAAGAGGTCACGGCCACATGGTCCCACAAGTCTATCAGTTCATAAAAGCTGATTTCTGATTTCTAAAGGGCTCGAGTTCCCAAGCGTGCATATGTGTAGTCTAAAAACAGGATTTCAGACTAGCAGATGCAAAAGTTTCAGAGGTAAGCAGGGAATATTACAGCTTCAAGACATGAGAAAGAGGGTACAGGGGTAAAGAAGGATAGGGAGGCTTTTAATTAAAATGAATGCAAATAACATGTGCTGATTTTCTAGTGGGAGTCGAACACGTAGTGCCAGGTGCTGCCAGGAACCCAACAGGGAATGGGATGGAGCCAGCCTGCTCTTTTCATCATGTGTCCCTGGTCCACACCTGCATCCAGACAGGAGAGAGCAGTAAGGGATGCTACTGTAGGATAGCATGGGGCTGGGGAGAGGGACAGGTGTGTAACAAGAATTGTAGTATTGCTAAGTCTGCCCTTTGAGCCTCCTAGGTGCCTCCATAGGAACATCCCAGGGATTCAGACTCCTACAGCCACCACTCAACTTTTTGTGTGCTGAGAAACCCGATCAAAGGCTTCAGAAATCTTGTCACTGGGGATAGGACACAAGACGCAGCATGTGTGCTCTCCGATTTTGGAGCAAGAAAGACAAGAAATGAATTCCAGAAGTAGAGCTGCAGTTAGTATCTCTCCAGTCAGAGTTTATTCTTCTGACCTTATTTGTCCTAGATCTCCATTCCCCAACAGGTACATGGAAAGAAGGGGAAAAATAAGCCATCAATGTGCCCACTGAATTTTTTCCATTAAAGCACAGTTTCATTAGAAACTTATTGGCTCATTGAGCTGCCCAGCCTTTGTTCAAAACAGGTTCATGATGACTCATGACCAGGGATGTTTACATCTGCACTTCAAAGGCATGAAGGAGAAGCAGATCCAGCATACAGAGCAACCTTAACCCATGCTGTGGTGCTAGGACATCACTTTGCTGACTTGCAACGCTTCACAAATACAAGTTGGGCAAATGCCAGACAATTAAGATTTTTCTTTTTTATGGGCTAATGGCTAGGAAGGGACAGGGGAAGGCACATAGTTAAAAAGAAAAGGGAAAGACAAAGAAGACAAGCGATCAAGAGAGATTCCAGTTTCTCATTCCCCTCATTCATTTTCCGACCCCCTGTGCCCCATGTGGCTCAGTGGAGATGACCTGTGTTTGCGTCCTGATGATGCGGGGCCAATTAGACACACACTTCTGCGATTGGAAATGTATCACCCAAAAAGAGACTCGGCCAAGCATGGACAGAAGTTTAAAATGGCAGTGTCTCACTGCCTGCTTCTAATGTGGTGGAGGTTTAAACAGACCTGCTCTCTCACTGCTCGCTCTTTGCAGATGCCCTCGTGCAGGAAAACTCTTTTGATTTTGACTCCCAGCTGGTTCCCAGCCATGGCACGTGCAGGCTTGTACAGCAGAGAGGCTCCAAAGGTCACCAGCTGTCTTTAATAAATGAACACATTAATTCAGTAAATCCCCATCAAAGCTACATGGGAGATGTCTCTTGACTTTACATTATTTGATTGTATTTAATATTCTGTTAATTTGCCAGATGCTTTCTTCAGAGTTTTAACAATGCTTCTGCTGCAGTAAAAATAAACACTGCTCCTGGACCTGATTGCCTGTTTCAGTGCTGTCCTGTGGAAAACTATCTCACATCATTTAACAGTTTAATTGGCTGGAGACCTTCAAACAAATTCATTTAACAAGCACTCACTGGCACTGAATATATATATTAAAAAGCTTTCACATAAAGAATGCCTGCAAGAAAGGTCAGGCAAATTGATGCACTAAGGCCTAGGAGTGAATAAGCAATAAGGAACAACATTTAGGGTTTGAAAGTTGGAAAGATGGGTGAGATCTTAGAGAAACAAAGGAAGGTCAGGGAAAGAGAGGGAAGGAGGTTGTGCTAGGAAGCTGTAGCTTTCTCTCCTCTGATCCTGGGCTGGTGTCATTTAAGTCCCAGCTGAGTTATGTGGCTCCAGACCACGTGATTTCTTTCTTATTTGCTCAGGGCCCTAGCCAAGGGCTGGTTTGACCAATATGTAATTCATAGTGCTGCCTGGATACCCTGCAGCCTTTTAATCTTATCTCCCTTTAGTTTTTCATATCCGTTTTGACATCAGCTACTCTTGTACAATTGCAACTGCACTGAAGCAGGAGCTTTTTGGACTACTGTGGAAATCCAAAAAATCCATCAAAAAATCTTATTCAAATATAAAAAGAACCAATTTCTGTTCAGTGAGATCTGACACTGGACTTCAGTAATACTGTAATTGGGTCTGCAGCCCCAACTTCTGTCCTTCAGTTCCTCTTTCTATTCCTTCATTTGTACTGTCCTTCATCCATCCCTCAAGTACATTTTCTCTTTGATTGATTTCTCAACCTCTTTATTTCTGTTCCTCCCTTTTCCTTCTGCTGTTTCTCAGCACAGTCTTTCTCTTTCCTTTTTTCCTCTACCCTTTCTCTACCTTTCACAATTTTTGCCAAAACCTTTCTCTTTTCCTCCCTCACCACTCCTGGGGCTCAGCTGTGGCCACCGGTGACTCTACAGCAGATCTCCAAGTGGCTTACAGCCTTGCAGGGAGGGGACCTCTCCCTGTGCTCCCCCCAGCAGCTTAGCCTGAGGGCAGAAAACCCTCACGTTCCCATCTCTCCCCATCGCTTCTCCTTGGGAAAGCTGAGCAGAGGCTGGGCTAGGTGCCCCTGGGGTCACCTTCCAGCCTAAGCGATACTCCTGTTGAAGAAACCCTCATTGCTTTGTCCTTGGATGTAGGGCGGCACAGCATATAGGGCACAGCAGCAACTTGCCGTAATATGAAGCTGCAACTAGGGCACATGGGCAAGCACAGCCGATACTTAGACCTCTAGTGAATTGATTTCAGTGCCAAAGGGTGCTGTGGGATGTTGCATCTGCTCGCGGGTACTATTGTGTCTTTAGGGAGAGGTTCTGTACTGGGAGGGCTGATTTAAAACTTTTCTTCTCCTGCAGTCAAGATCAAATATCTTGTAACCGGGAACATTTCTTGCCTAAGGGGCTTGACTGTGTCCTGCTAATAACAATATTCCCTGAATAGATTTTAACATATTTTTTTCTTATACATTTAAAATTGGTATTTGAAAGTTTCTTTTAAATGCATTTAGACATTTCCCTGGATGATCAATTATCTCAATTCATGTAATGTTCTCATGTGTAAGCATTCCCTATGATGGCTATAAATGAAATTCAGTAATAAACTCTCATAAATTTATTAAGGTCCCACAGCCACAGATCACCATTGTCAGTTCATATAATCCTTCCCTAGTTATTTAAAAGGTATATTACATGCCATTACATTTATAATCTCACTTAATATTAGTCCACTTAACAACCTCTCAAACATTTGGAACTGAATTTACAATCTCTCATCAGTGCCTCTCTGAGGTTTATTGCAACGTTTCCTCTCTAAATGTTTTTGTGGTCTGAGAGAGGATTATTCTCATTGAAGTGTCAGAAGCTTCACTCAGCAGCTCACTTACTTCTCCCCTCTTGATGTCTCTCTCCTTTTGCCTTTCAGCTCAGACCCTCCTCATTTCTTCTGTATTCCACTCTAACCTAACCCCTCTTTATGCAGCCGACAGCCTTAGGTCCTGGTTGTAAATCTTCAATGCAGATAGCCCTAAATCCTGAATGCTGCTTGCAGCAGCAGGAAACAATAACTTCTGGGAATGTCATTGCCTTGGTAGTATTATCTGCTGTTACCTCGTAGAATAAACTTTACAACCCTGCTTTCCACTGACTATTCCTAAAAATACACAGCAGTCTGGATTTGTGCCATCAAGTCTCTCCTCTTTTATGAGACCATTTCCCCCTGTTTATTCTCAACATCTCTCCCTGACTAAGGACCTCACGTTCAGGTGGGTCAGGCATGTTGACAGACCAGGGCACGAGTTTCCAGACTGAAATATATGACCAGTTCTCATCTAGTGTCACTGGCTAAGTAAAGTTCAGATAGACTTTGCTATTAGAAAAACCTCTGGAACGTACAAACTACAGTGAACTGGAACGACTGGTTTGTGCTGTCACCCTCTGATTTCGATCAGAGTGCTTCTGAATTTGCCAGGTGAGGCATGACATGGGTTTTACCCTTTTATCATGCTTTCTGCAGCCAGCTTATGCAGGAAATGTCTGAGAAAGTTCCCCCTGTCTGAACAGTTTCCTGGGCAAGAACATAACTTCTCACGTTTATGATGATTTTTCTCTCTGTAATGCAGTATATCAGTATTATATTGTAACAGCAGCAAACCATTAACATTAAAACATTGTGCTTTTGGAAGTACTTTTGTAGAAAATCTTAATGAACCTTGCATTTGCCAAGAGCCTTGAATGCAGATCAAGGATCTGCTTGCTGGGGGCCAAGAAAAATGGATCGAGGTAACTGCTGATCCTGTCCATGTTCTTCCACTCATCCTACCCCCAGCTTTTCCCCCAGTGACACCACACTGAGCTGCAGGGGTGCAGGCTTCCCAACATTCCACAGACCTCGCTGCTGGGTCAGATCCACAGCCAGACAGGGCTCAGACCTGACTTTTCTTATCACGTACCTGACTTTGTTATGAAATAAGGCTTTACTGACGAAACGTTCCAGCTTTCGTGGAAACGCAGGAGCACATTGTATGTGGTGTACGGATTGGAAAACAACTCCTGTCCAGCAGGCTGGCGGAGAACGCAAACACTGCTGTGCGATCGATACCAGCCTCAGCTTTCTGCAGCTCTGCTCGGCCAGGGGCAGCCAGAAACCCTCAAAAATCACCAGCATAAAGCCTCTTCCACTAGTGCTATTAAGATCAAAACATGGCTTTCTATTCCTAGAGCTGTGTAGAGTTTTAATTAGGGCTTTGTGGCTGGGGGGATTTTTTTCTCCTTCACTTGATGCTGTAGGCTCCAAGAGAGTTTTTTCATGTTCCTTGACAAAATGAAATGGTGTCTCGACAAGACACAACAAAAGGGAAAAGAACATCTTTTTCAGCAGAAGAAAACCAGCCTGATGATTAATCTCTACCACCGGCACGGTTTCTCAGGTGCGGACACAGAGAGCAGCCTCCGGGCGCTGGTACGTGGCCATGCTGCAGACACCTGCCATGCTGTAAGCTGGTATCGCCTCTCCATCCCCCCAGCTGCAGGCAACTGCCCTTCTGCTGGAGGTTACTGCAAAGGGGAACTAAATACATTTGCCTCTCAGTTGCTTCCATATAAAATCTGGCTGTTTAGCTAAAAATGACAATAAAGAGGTGCTCATTTAAGACTTCAAGGAGGTTTGGGGATATGCCTTGCTCTCCCAGCCCCGCTGCACGGGCAATACTCTCTGGCAGGGAGGCCAAACATGCAGCTGAGGCTGGGAGCACACCAAACCCTCCACAGCCTGCTCCAGAGAGCGGTCCTGCGGCCTCGCCTGCCATGTGTGCTCCTGCGGAGATGCTTCCGTCCCTGTCTGGCTTGGGCCAGCTCCACTAGCAGCAAGCTGGGCTGGAGCTTCTCCCGGGAAGCAAATGGCAGAAGGTGGGCAGAGTCAGCACAGCCTGGCTCTCTGATCTCCGATCTCTTTTTTTTTTTTTTTTTTTTNTGGGGGGGGCGGGTAATCTGGATTGCCACACAGAAAGTTGTATCACCTGCAACCTATCTATTGATAGAATCACATTGGATCAAAAGGTGAACTTTTTCTGTATAGACAAGATGTAGCATTAGCAATTTTGCAATTTCCTGAAACCTCCTTGCACGCTTTCCTCATGTAGATTTAAATTAGGTGGATGATGATATAATTGTGACCTCTTTGTTTTGTCTTTGTGGATGCTACAGAAGGGATTATTTTCTTTTTTGCACTTCTTTTTTTGGCCTTGGTATTATTATGCTGAGGCTTCAAACAGCTGACTTGCCTGGAAATTCATATTTCCCCAGAAGAACCATTTGGCTTGTCTGCTGATGGCAGAGAGTGCAAGTTGGCACACTTACAAACGAGAAAGTTTATTTTACCAGCAGCAACTGTGTCTTTCATTCAACCTGGAACAGCAGACAAGAAACCAAGGGACTGTTCAAGAAGCAATTCCAGGCAAATTACCATCTGAAATCAGCTTTGACAGAACTGTGATGGAAAGCAACTATGTTATTTCTTTGAGTTTTTCAGTTGCCATTTTTTCCCCTTCTTTTTTTTTAAAGACAATACTAGAGCAAAACCAACCTTGATTCAGGAGGAAAGCATATTGATTGAGTTTTGTGTCTTTCAGCTTTTTCTCCTCTCTGATTTGTGAGCTCCTAGAAGTGCACCTTCCATCACTTTGTGAGGTGATGTGTCCCATGTTTGAAGTTTGCACCATTTCGGTTCCTCAGTGATTTCTGTGGCTTAGAAGAATTTGGTTTTTCTTAAAGTATTAAATCAGAAATAGGCTTTTGTTTTGTCTAGAGAGATTAATTCCTTTAATGAACCACATTTTATTTTAATATGAGATCATCTTCTTGATTCTCTCACAACTTTATTTCTACTGAGTGGAGGACTGTGCCCTCGGGGTACCTTTCTCGGGAGGGAAAAAGTCACAGGCAGCAGAAGGTACAAAGCAGCACCACTAGTTAAACAGTCCCTGTTTCCTCCCAGTTGGTGATATTTGAGAAGAAAGCAAATGTGTTACGTGTGTTGAATGCTGTGCCTTTTTGTGTGTGTATGTGCCTCTTCCAGTTTACAATATGCCAAAACTTGGAGGAGCTGAAAACTGTGCAAGAGTTTAAGAAGTAAGGACTGAGACAGTAACTGCAGTGCACCCAATGTCTAGGTGGCATTATTCTCCACCAAGAGATCAATCCTACAGTTTGCCTTTATGGTCTTTTATTATACTAAAAGTCCTGAGGAGGCTGAGCGGGGATGTGCTTCTCCACGTGACTGTCCCGGCTGAGGCCGCAGAGCCTATCCTGCTTGTGGCAGGAGGATGTGGTAACCCTCCTGTTGTGGTGGACGCTTGAATGCATGTCCTAGTGCAGTGACTTTGCTGTGCAGAAGTAGGCCAGGCCCCAGATGGGCTGTCCCTGGGCCATGGATTGGGCACCCTGGTACCCAGCTCGGGGTAGCTGCACTACTGAGGGCATGATGGACTCATCTGGTTGCTCCTCAGCATCTCGGGAAGCTCAGCATCTCCAACAGCTCTTCTATTACTGTATTGCTCACGATAATGGATGCCTGAAATCATCCTCTGGCAGCATAGTGAAGACCAGAATTAAAATATAAAAGCAACTATACTGGGTGAGCCCAAAGGTCCACCCAGTATCCTGCCTCCAGCTGTGGTCAGCAACAGGTCCTTATGAAAGAGCCTAAAAAGCAGGGCAAATGTAAAGCGGAACCTTTCCAGCTACTGATTTTTTTTAGGGGCTTTCTGAGCCAGAGGTGCATCCAGACAGTCACGTTCCCTCACTACTGGTGGACATTCATGGTTACATGAATTTGTCTGGTCCCTTTTTTAATTAATTTGTACGTTTGGCCTCTGCAACTTCGATGAGCAGTTAGTTTCACAGTTTAATTAGATGTTATGAGAAAAGGTATTTTTTTCGCTTTGTTTTAAACCTGCTGCCTGATAATTGGGGTGCCTTCTAATTCTCATAGTGGGTGGAAGATGGAGTAATTGTTCCCTGTTTACTTCAGTTATCATTATAAACCTCTATTATCTCCCCTCTCAGCTGTCTCTTCTTTTCAGCTGAAGAGTCCAAGTCTAATTAGTCCATCCTCATTTCAGCAAGGCTGAAATCCAGCTCAAAATAATTGCCAAGTGCGATCCTAGCACACTTGTCCAAATCATACCTACAAACCTTTGGAGGTTATTGTGCTACTTATAAAACCACTGGACATCTTTGTAAGACGTGCTATGAATGCAAAGGGCATGTATGGGACACTCGGAGCAGAAGGATAAAACAATAAATATGTCACATTTCTTCACATAATGTCACTTTTGATCAGCTATAATGTGAAACTGAATGTTCTGGTAAAGATCGGGTGCTTTTGTGTATCCAGGAAACTCGCATCTGGCACAGAAATGCCTGAGAAGATGTCAAATAAGATATGCTTCAATTCTGATTTCTGCAGACGGGGAAAAATCAGGAGAGACAGACCTTTAATTGGCAAAGTTCAACAGTGGGAGTTCTGTTGTTTTCTGACAGGGTTACATCGAGCTGCCAAGGAACGGATTGGGTCATCATACATCAAGAGCTAAAATGCTTTGAAAGGCATTTATAAGTACCTGAATATAATTTAAAGCTGTCGAGATTATATAAAATCAAATTAGTAAATGAACGACAGATAGCAGAATGAATGGTTTAGATATGCTTCATTTGAACTAGATGAATATCAAAATCCAACCTCGTTTTAGCTAAATCGCAAGGAAGAGTGTTCTGTCCTTTCATTATATTCTTCTCCATGTTACAGTATGTGTTCTTTGCAAACTAATTTTTTCATGTGCACATCCATTACAGTATGTAAAAAAGAGGCAGGCATAACTTAGTGTATATATGCATACACACTTTAAAATCTGTTTATGGTTTCATAAGCCAAATTGAGAATGAGATTGCACTGAGTACAAAGGGACTCTGCAGCCATGAAGTTCCAAACCTGCTGAAATGTTCTGTATAGATTTCAAGTGAAGTGGACTTTTTTTAAATTTCACATGTAACCATGGCACTGCAAGGTACTATATATTCAAAACAATCTCAGCAGCCACAACACCTCTTTGATCAATATTATGTACAAAATTCTGCACAAAACCTGATCAGTGTCTGAACTTCTGTTCAGAAGCCATCTTTCCATCTGACAGTAGTTGTCGCCCACCGCCCATACACACAAACTGTGTTTTCACTTCCCGGGTGGCTGGTGGGGAGCCAGGAGTTTGGGTTTCTCCAGGCACTTACAAGGCAGCAGCTCTTTGGCCTCCCAGGCTCCTGGTCCACCTCAGTGTAGGCTGTTCCCTTCCACTTTGTAGAAACTTCGGAAATACCAGGGGACTGTTTGGAACCGGAGGAAAACCAGATTTTGAAACATCTAAATCTTCTGTGAAATAAAACTGTCTGTCTTTACTCAGCTCCGATTATGAGGCAGGTTTCAGCTGAGCAATTTATGATGTGCAGAAATTTAATAACCTTTACAAACCAGAGATTTAAGTTCTGTGATGGGTCCCAAAGTTTCAGAAGACTTTTAGACTTGGAATATGAGTGTTGTCCGGGCTGCATAAGGGGGATGGAGGGAAATTCCTGGATGGACATGTGGTATCTTAAAAAGAAAGAAAATGCAAGCTGAACACTCAGCTACGTGAAGAAAAACAACAGGCAGAGATAGCCAAAATAAGCAAACATTGACAGTGTGTCATTTATAAACCCTGAGGACTAATGAACGGTCAGATCTTGCAGCTTTACATGTGGAAAAACAGGACATGCAAACGCAGACAGTCAGCCCAAGAGTGATGATGCTCTGCTGGCTTTGTCCTTGCTCCTGTGCACGGGCAGAAACCGGGCAGCGAGGAGTGGGGTGGCCCACGTGTGAGTGCCCTGACTTTGTTCCCAGAGGTGCTTAGTCCTGGCCACCCGGAGCAAGTCGGCGTCCTCCAGGCAGTTTCTCTGCGCTGGAGACAACACTTGGTGGACTTAACCTTGGTGCTTCTGGTTTAAAAAAAACAAAACAAAAAAACGGGTCATACTGCCTTGCCTTATTTCCCCCTCCTTGTCTTGCACAAATCAAGGGCAGCTTCAGCCAGCCGAGTGTGAATTATCTCCTAGCTAGTCAGCAGCACTTGGAACAATCTTGCTAGAGCCAGCATCTTTTAAACTGCTTAGTATTTTCCACATTATGAAGGTTATTTGTCCAGTGACTGCCACCTGCCTCCTTATCCTTCTTCTAAACTAAAAAAACCCATAGCTGTTAATACATTCAAGGAACCTGGTATAATCCCTCCTAGATCTTTAACAGATATCATGCTACTTGGTTATGGAAAATTGATTCTCAAACTCCTGAAACGGAAAGAAAACTCCCTAGTGCAGCAAAACCAATCATCCAAATGTTCATCCAGCAACAAACTAAAAATTAATTCAGACTTCGGGATAGAGTCCCACATCGCTGTTTTCTTCTTTGCTTTTCTAAAAGCAATGTAATGTCCTCATTTATCTTAAAGTAACTATAGTAACCTTCCTGTTCTGGAGTTGGGATATATTTCAAGGCACACATTTGAGGAAATGCAAATCCTGATATATCATTGGTGGTGGGCTTTTTGGTCACCTTTAGGACTCTGAAGGCTGGCACAGGGGCACCAGTTCTCCATGAGGCTAATCTTGAGTAACCTACAGCTAAACACAAAAGCTACCTCTTGCAGATAGCTGAAAACAAAAGTCCTGAGGTTTCTGAAGTGCGGGGCTACTGATGAATGACACGGAAAGCCAGACAGAAATGTGTTGCTCTTGAGCTTTCATCTGCTTGTTCCTTATGAGTGCAAAATGGATTTGCGTTGCAGCTCAGGGCAAACCAGTTTTACAAACACCAAGCATGGGTGTAACCGATTACCCGATTACCCAGGCTGGATGCTAGCAGGAAACAGATCCTGATGTGGCAGCAATTTCTTAACTCTTCCCCTCCTTTCTGCTCACCTGGGTATCAAGGAACAAATTGGGATACATCAGTGGCTCACCTCAGGCCCCATGGAAATGTCTTCCATCTTGTACATGCAATGCTGTGTTATGGAGATGATGACCTGCTCCCTGGATCTATATTTTGTTTTGTTTTTCACTTTTGGAGCATTAGAGGTGTGTTGCATAGTATAACTACTGAGTAAAGCAGTAAGGGAGGAGAGAATCAAAGCTAACACATTGAAGTAGGAAATGCATCTGTCGGGGAGCACAGCCTTAATCTCCAGCAGGTTGTGCTTGCATTGGCATTTGTCAGAAGGAAAAGTGTGTTCTTACATGCATCTGCATGACTCCTGCTTGGTTTTATTTTATGTGTCTGTACAAAGACTTTTTTTTCCCTGCAGCAGTGTGCCCTGGGTAGGTCTGATACTCTGACAAGGAGCAGAATTAGAGGCAGCGGGGCTGTGTCAATATAGCAGCAGACATGCTGGGGTGGTAGGATTGTTATCAGCAACTGCTCATAATGCAGCAGGGCAGCTCTCAGAAACACCTACTGAGTACCAAGCCCTGAGAACACTGCTTCTAACATAACCTGAAGCAAGCAACAAGGTTTATTTTGGTCAGTCTGTGGCTCTTGTAATTACAGATGATTCTGTAATTTTGGAAACCAGATATCCTCTTTATTAAAAAACCCCACGAAGTATATACAAAGGTCTAGAAATGGTGATATGGAACACAAAGTGCTGGATCATATAGCTTTTATATAGGGACCATCTTGTGTATTAACGATCATGAAGTTCCGTGCACTGAGAGGCAGGTTTTTCTTGCTGTGCTTAGTGCAGATCTAGCACAAGGAGAAAAATAACATCTATTGATTCACTGATCTGGTAAGTAATAGATTTCTTGGGCAATATCCCTGAAGAGAAAAAGAATGTTATTTATTGCATGCTAGAGATGCAACATGGAGACAGTAGATCCAGCAGACTTTATTCTGTGTCTCTGTTTCTCATTTCTAACAGCTACACATGTATTAGTCGTTTAAAATTCGAGCTTTAATGAATTACATTTGCAGTATCTCACCTTTAACTCAATTACCCACTAATTAGACCTTCCATTAAAAATATGATCAAAATCTCAGGAACTCGTATAAACTGAAAAAAAGTAAAACAGATTTCACCTTCTATTTACATTATTTCAAACAAGTGTCACAAGATAACCCAGCCACTGGATAGAGTCAGTTGTATCTTAATATGAAATGCCAAAACCTCGCTGTGATTTATCCGCAGATGTGACAGGGGAAGCTGGGAAACCAGCCTCACATCCATTTTAAAGGCTCTGTGTAAAGATTCCCCTGGTCTGGTCCATGTCACAGCCACGGTACACCAGTGCTCCTCCACAGACCTCGCGACCCTGCTCCCACAGCCAGGCGTTTTCTGGCTCGTGCAGATCACACTAATGAGCGAGTCAATCCTCTGAGCCACCATGTAAGTGAACTGAGGCATCAATTCCACTGCGGCTGGACTGATGCTTCCCTTTCTCGTGGTACGCTGGGAGGCTGAACATCCTCCACGAGTAGGTGGGACTCCTCGACAGGCAGAGAGCATCTATACACAGCCCTAAACCAGGCAGGGCAGAAGCTTTGAGGACTGCAGCCTTTCTGCTGCCAGTGTTTGCGGCAGTGGCCACTGCACACCACACCGCAGGAAAGCACCGTGCGACTGCTCGGCCTCTCCTCCCCTGCCTTCCCACCCCAGTTCACCTCTCCCTCTGTCCAGCTCAGCAAAGATCCGTCTTTGGAGGAGGTCCCTGGGGCTGGTCCACTCAAGTAAATGAAAGCAGAACTGAACCACCGGTTTTTCAAGGGACTTTCCTATGAAAATGACTTTTTTTACATAAAGCTGCTGCTTATGCTCAAAATGTATATGCTGAAGAAGAGCATTTCTCTGCGGCAAGCTCTGGCTGAGAATTTACTTTCTTCCTTTGCAGATCCCCCTGGATCTACTCCATTTCCTCCTGCTCATTGTACAATTAAGAACTGAAATGGGAATGTGATCGTTTAACCCAATACTGAGGCCTCTGTGGACAGGCACTTCATTTCTCTCGTATCTGTTGTAACGGCAAGTCCCCACATCTATTCCCCCGGTGCACTGCTGTACTGTGCTGGTGAGAAAGTCATTACCCTTCTCAGAGAATAGCTACGTGGCGTGCAGTTGTCAAAGGCCTGAAAAGACAAAAAGCTGTCACTTTTGAAACAAGAAAAAAAGAAATGGGAAAGCAATTTTTGGAAGCTGAGGCAGTGTTCTCAAGGACAGCTGTAAATGGCACTTACTGCATACAAATAGAGGCCAGCAATGATGACAAGAAAGAAACAAATAAACAAGTCAACAACAATGCCAACAAAAAAGTATCCTGCTGCCAAGAAAATACTTTATTTCTCATTAGCATAATTATTGCTTAGAGTTTCAACTCCAAATGCCACAAACAATTTAAAAGTTATGTTATGCTTAAATATTTTGTCGGGTTTTGGCAAGAAGGCAGGCTGAGGGAGAGCAGAGTACGAATGCCATTGCTCCCTTGTTCTATAAAGTCATCTCCCTCATTTGAGGAACTACCCTTTTACGTTGCTGGGCTGATGGCAGCTCCAAACCTGATAGAAACCAACATGACACCCCTGAAGCAGAGGGAGTTGTGCCAAGTTGCAGCAGCAGAAGCTTTTAAATTTTAAGCCATGTGATGCTGAAAACAGAAGCAAGGATTTTCACCAAAGAGAATTTCATACTAAACTTCTCACTCCCAGAGAAAGGTTGGGAGAGGTACAGAGCTGAAGTCTGGTCAAGAAAAAGTCCTTAGACGTTGTTTTTCTTAGGTATTGCTTGATCTAGTTCTGTTCTCAAACCTTACAGTGTACGTTCACAAAATCTAGGGACCAAGATAGACTGTGAGCAGAAGTTTGGTGTTAGCTTGGAAGGAACCGAAAGAGCAAGCAGTTAGAACTCCCTCAAGCCAGAGAAAAGAGAGAGGACTGCATTTCCCAGTCTTCCCAGCCTTCCTCGAGGCACTGCTTTCAAGTGTGTAATGAATTATTGCATAACCCTCCAAATGTAACCTCAGATTTAGGCAGTGAAAAATCTATGTGAAGACAGTAATTTTTACCTAGCCTGATCCGTTCCCTTTAACTAGGAACATGGGTACTGGTGTTTTGAGAAGAAATTACATACTTGAGTCTTTTACTGAAACAGCATATTTCTGCCTAAATACTGCACTTTCTGCTCTTAAGGATGGTCCACATCTTTTCCAAGACAAATTTAAGGGAGCTTTGCTGCTAGCTTCCCTGGGATGAAGGTCCTGAAGTTGAGCAAGTCACGTATAATGGATCCACCTCCTAAGGAGTCCCATCAATTAAAAACAAGGTATGCTGGAGGAAAGTGCTCTGGCAGCAACTCACCATCTGAAGGACCTTTTGGAGTCAAGTCCACCCATGTTTTATTGCAGGGGGCTGCTGGGGCATTACTTTTGAAAATCAATTCTTACGCATGACAAATGCTTTCAGCTTAAAGAGCTACGGTAGGCACCAAATTGCTGCAATGCTGCTGCGGCTTTTGTTGGGTCTGTTGATAGCTGGTGGCTATAATTAGCAGAGCCCTTTATGCAACTATCACATCCCTGAGAGAAATCAATGCTGCAGCATTGTTTTACCTTCCTTGCCTTCCCTAGACTTCTGTAAATTGAGATGCAAACACAGCCACAAACAGTAGGCTTTGAACCATATTTTATAGAGCTTCACTAATATATTACAGTGTTTCAGCTGTAGTACAAGATGGCGGGCAATAAAGATGTGTGCTCATATAATTGCCTGGGGAGACTTCAGGATTGGAAATCTTTAACAGGTTAGACAGATGTTTATCAGGTATGACGCAGTATCATTTATCCAGTTGGTTGGTTCATAAGCCCTCTGGAGGTCCCCATTTTCCTTACTTTGCAATGATTCTGTCCATGTGGGATGATCATGTTACCTACGAATAGTTTGGTAAACCAGAGGACCAATAAAGCTTAATTGGGCTCCTGTGTGGATTCCCTTACATGTAATAAAGTAAATGGTGCTTACAATTCAGAAAAACCATGTACAGAAAATTCTCCCTCCAGACAGTTTTCTGTTGTCGTAAATCTTGTAGGACAGAACACCTCTGAGACGACCAAAGATTGACTGAAATTGGCTGGTTAGTACAATAGTTATTGGACAAGGGCTGACACACCTATGTGCAAGCAGGCACAGAGAGCGATTGTGAGAGCCTTATTACACCATGAAATCAGGTTGAAATGCAAAGGCGATGCAGCAACCTGATCTGGCAATTTAACAAATGACCATTTTTCAGGGGAAACAGGAAAATGTACATAAGGTTTTAATTATACTGATTATGGAGTGGGTGTTTTAGAGCACTGAAGCCATGATTTTGTGATAATCAGGCAATGCAAAGCTGTCACAAGCTCTTCTTAACATTTTCTCATTTATTTTGTGTTACTGGATTAGGGTAAAGGAACCTGAGTGTATCAGTATATCTGACTCCTTTATAGCAGGCATCACTGGTAAAACAACTAATGATTGTAATATGCACTAAAGGGTTGTTAAGTGGGATTACTAAAACTAAGGCATGGATTAGTAGCATGAATTTTATGTGGAATTTTATTTTCATATGCTTCAACACCACCTACACCTGAAGGCAGGATGAGGACTGCAGGTGATAAACTCATGCATGAGTTCAGTGCTGATGATTTCTACTTACAGCTGGTAGAAGTCTTGGGGTTGTATTTGACCTTCTGTGTAACAACACAAGAGTGTATCCTGTCAGAAAAGCACAGGAGAATGTACCAAGGAATGTTAGTTACCTGTGGCTTTCCCTAAATCTCTCTCTCAATAGTGAAAAGTAAATGGGGGAAGTTGAGTGGGGAAGTTCTCTGAATCTCAAAGGTTGTTGCAATCATAAAAAGTGGGTCTGATCCCTGAAAAAATGGGAGAGGGATCACATCAAGGAAGGCATCCTCATTAGGGCAGACAGTGATGCTTTTCACGTCCTGTGGAGGAAGAAACTATGCCTCTTTTCCTACATCCTCTGTTAACACAAGAGGGAAAGCCAGCAAAGTCACAGGAATCACACTGAGACCAGAGGAGCTAATGGGACATGGTGTGGATCTATCTAAAGAAGTACAAGGTATTAAACCAAAACTGACCAAGAGATTCCAGTCTGTCTTTCTGCCGTGCTCCTTGCTTTTCCCAGCCAGTGCACTGCTTGCTCTCAGCGTGCATATGTACAGTTTCATGCAAATTTATCCCCAGGGTTTCTACACAAGAAAGGTGTAGATGACCAACCAGTGTTCATGGCAGATTTAGATGGAAATATTTTGCTCAACTTTCGTTCGCCTGCAGTAGGTCTTCCCTTCTGACTAAATGCCAAAAAGATGCCTGTAAAATAACAAGTGGGATGTACATGGGAGTTCAAGACTGCAAACAGGCTAAGGAAAAAATCTGCCACTGATGGCTGCCACAGATTTTTTCCGGAGAGGCTAAAGCTGTTAAAACTGCCACTCAGGCTTCTCCTGCCTTCCTCTGCATGCATGCATTAAGAAGAATCAACCAGGGGAAGCCACTGGGATTTGATGCTCCTAGCCTGATTCCAGCTGATTTCACAGGTTGGATGGAGGCCAGTGGGAGCAGGCCCTGGAAGCAGAATTTAGTAAAGATTATTTGCCCATTCAGTGGCTTGGGGTCTTCTGTTGTCCCATCGTACCCACTGATGGCTTTTGCTGGTCTCTGAGATGGAGGGTGATGAGGCTGTATGCCTGTTTCCAGGCTGAACCGGGAGCTTGAGATGTCTACACTTACTCCAGTTCAAAATGGTGAGGGAAACATGCTGCCTGTGTGCTGTCCACCCCTCTGTCCTTTTCTGGGATGTTTCTGGGGAGCTGGAAGGGTAGACACAGCGTGCTGCTGGGGACAGCAGCACTCAGAGAGCTCTGTCCTAGCTGGGCTGCTTAGGAGGGACAGGGCAGAGAAGAAAATACTTTCTTCAGGTTTTTTTGATTTGTTTGTTTTTAATTTGAAGTCTATAGGAAAGAAACTGTGTGCAAAATAGTTTTTCCCCTGCTTCCTTAAACTCCCTGGTGGCAACCGTGGATAGATAGCACATGGTGTACTAATGCTGGATACAAGCCCACAGCAGCCAGGGAAGGTAGCATTTCAGTATTTCATACATGGTCTACTTGTCAGAGCTGTTTTCTCTCTTTTCACACCAGTACACCAGGGCTTTCCTTATGTGACAACTGGAACACTCCCTCCAGACTACTCTGTGTACAGCCACTCCGCACTGCTTTCAGAGCCCAGGCAGTAGATGCAGATGATCAAGGGTGCATAAATCTTCAGCAGTGAGGGAAGAAGGCAAGGCTGGTTTGCAATGGAAGGATGAACCACTGCTCTCTGGATATCTTATTGTCTTGTCCTCCCACTTGGCTATTTTAGCCAATTGATCCTATTTTAGCAGATTGATCCTATTTTAGGATCTTTTTGAGGTATACCAACTCCACAGTTCTCTGCTGGTTCCTGTTAATGAAACATACTCTTGCCAGGGATCATTCCTGATGAAAGGATTGAGGCACAAGGACAAAATCGAGGGGGAATCACTTTGGATTTCCTAGCCTTTAGATGCATGAAAGATGTTTTCTTAGCTCTGGAGTCAGGAAAACTGTATCTGTGCTGATATGCATTATGTTTGCTTCATCCAGCTGCTGAAGAAAAGAGGCATCACTCCCTTTGAAGTTTACCCTTCTGAGCTTAGTGCCGATAGAAGCAACTGAAGTGGCAGCTTTGCCCTTTGAAGATGCCTCATTTCTGTCTCAGTTTCCTTCATTTTTTCCCTTGGAAGCTGATGGAGTTAAGGGAATACAGAGCCAGCGTGAACTCAATATCAGTAAGGCTCTAACGTCCTGGTAGTAAGACCACTGTAATAACCTGAGTGGAGCAGTAGCATCAGCAGCGGCAGGTTTCATCACATCCATCTCTGATGGAAAACATTTTATTTCCCCTGGTCCCTCCATGGAGCGTTGTGGTGTGTAACAAAGGGGGACTTTCACATCACCTGCATCAAGGCACTGGTTCAGATGCCCAGTTGAATGGGTTGGCTTCCCTCAGAGATCCCTGGATCTTCATTTATACTATTGTCTTCTGGAGGTGACACCCTCATCATGACTACAGAAGGATGAGTCTTGTAACTTAACACTGCCACTAGGTACATAAAGCCAGATGTTGCAGAAACCCTACAGCATAATGTCAAATCCATTTAGACTCCACAATTCCTCTAGCTACTTTGAGATATGTGTTACTGGAGCCATTACATCATATATTTGACATTTTCCAATTGCTCCTTCTGTGTTCTTTATCAGCAATTGATTTCACAACATCATTCTGTCATCCTGATTATTCAAACTTCTTTATTTATTATAGTATAGATAGCTGTAAAAAAAAAGTCAGCCTATCCCAGCCATTTTGAGTCACCATTAATTTAATCCATTTCTTAATATTAATTGCCCTGTTATCTCTCTAAGTCCATTCCCACTCCAATATATTAGGAAAAAAAAAAAACCCAGACCAACCTTCTGGTTTCTCCTAGCCCCTTTGGCTAACGGTAACTCACTCTGGGGTTTTGATTGCATTTTTAATTAAGGCTGCTACTACTGTATTGGCTCTGAGCCTTTCACCATGCATGGTATATTTTAGCATGCAATGCAGTGCATGCTGGTCGGCAGGGACAGCCTCTCACAGAGGCCATAGGGACAGAGCGGAGCACGTAACGCTGTCTGCTTTAAGAACCTGAGCAGGGAATAAGGAGACAGTAGTTAATTTCTTAGCTGTCTCACATGTTTGGGTTTAATTCAGTCACCTCATCACTGTCTCAGTTCTCTGCCTGTAAAATATCCTCTCTTGCTCATCAGCTAGTCGCGTGATTTGCCAAAATCCTTGTGCCCTGGTTTATTAACCCTGCCATTAATCAGCGGGTTCTTTGCCACGTGCCCTCACGCAGGCACCAAACAGCCCTCCCCTGCCCCAGCACCAGCACTTCTGGCATTTGCAGGATGCCAGGATGGCTGCCTTCTCTCACGTGCGTGCCACAAACCCACACCAGCTGCCTGCCCGTACCCAAAACCCTTATCCACTGCACCGAGCCTGAGAGCGGATGGAGCAATGTGGCTGCCTGTCTGTACCTAAACCTTCCCCTTCATCTACGTGTTTGTACATCCTTTGTGTGACCCAGGCTGGGAGTACATGCTCTCTGCCGTGAATCGAGAGAAAACCCGTCCTCTCCCTGCTGAGTGTTGCAGTTGTACCACCTTAAGCAGAGCAGTCATACACCATTAATGCCTAGCTCGTCTAGAGGACACCTATTATAGGTGGGTTCAGTGACTCACTGTTACTTCACTGTATATGACTCATCTCTCTGTCCCTGTGTTAACATAAAGTCCAGGTTTGTGTTAATAGTTGTGTTTAAACAGTTGTAGGTGAACACCCTTGACACTGTGGTCAATCAAAATGGCATTATTTCATTTCCAAGAGCGCACAGATTTTAGCTTTCATATCCTAGCCAAATTCTAACCTATTTACTTTTTGCATCTCAGAATGGTTTCTGTAATTTTTACTGACAACTACAGTTTCACTTGCTACCCTAAACCCTACTGGCTTGCTCATACACTGTATATAGTGCCACATAGAATGGAGCTTTTAGTGCATTTGTACATTTGGAAAATATTTTGAGAAGAAAAGACAGTGTGTAATGTTCAAATATAAGAATATTTCTTATTAGTAATTTATACATTCCTCCAAATGTTCTGAGACGTACCGGTGTTTATAAAACGCCCTGACTTTTTCTGATGAAATGTGAGCTGTAAGAACAGTCGCTGCTTTTAATCACAAATGAACCTGAGGTGTTGCAATTACTCTGGCTCCAGATTCAACAGATTTCACAATACATTAGAAAAACATAACCGGCTATATGACTGCAGGGTAATTAGTTCAGTAAAAGCAAGATGGACTTCTTGTAAAACAAGCTAATATACTTCATTTATTTCAGCTTCTTCAGGAAAATCTCTTCAGGAAGAAATTCATTACTTAAGTTTCTCACTGGCAGCCAGGAGCTTCTGACAACCACTGAGCCAGGAGCTGACTCAAGCACAGCATTCAAGGCGCTGGTATCAGATCAGCCCTTCCCATAGGGAATCCCCTGGCCAGGCTCTGAGGTACAACGGGTCACAAGCTGGAGTTCATAGGTTCCCCCTGCCTAATGGGGACAATCACAATGATGAGAAATGGAGCAGCTGCAGAAAATAACTCTAGGAATAATTCATAAATAACTTTCAAAAAATTATTAGCATTTCAAAGTTAGTTTCCTGAGAAAACCTACCCACTCTGATATGGCACCCAGCAAGGTTTATGCCTGTGAGTCTAGCTCTTAGACGATGTTTATCCAACAAAATATCAGGAATTAGACAAATCCCAAATACCAGCTTTTCAGTGGCTGTTGTCCCCTGGAGCCATCTGTATTCACAGGTATTCCGATGAATAAAGGGACATTTTTCCCCAAGCAAGAAATAATCACAGGCTAATGTTATATAAATAACTTTAATATCAGTTCTTTCTCTTTCCCTTAAATGCACACAGCATCAGATAGAAAGGATTTCAAAGCCCAAACAGACTTTCTTCCAGGCAGCAGAACACCAGGATACAAAATGTAAGTGAGGCTTATCCATTCATCACAGCTAGGTTTTCTCAGATTGTGTACAGAGCAGGTGTTTTATCATACCTTATACAATCATGCTTTGTAAGAACTTACAGAAGCTGCCACCAAGCTCCCTAGGTTCCTTGCTGCGAATCACTACCGAAGTACAACCCTTAAACTTTCCTTACCAAGGCAAAAAAAAAAGAAAAAAAAAAAAGGGTGCTCTTGGAAAGGGTGAGGAATATATAATTATAGGCAAGCTGCGCTCTTAGCAGAAACTAAGAAACTATTCTACGCTGAACCATGAATAAGACTCAGTGACTATAAAGCAACAGATGTTCATAGTGTTTTGGCTCATCAGACTTGGTGCTGCAGAGCAGAAACATGTGAGTTGAGCGCTGGTTTCACAGGGAGACTTAACATCTCCTAACTGCACTTGCAGGTCCTACCAGCTCAGGCACAAAGCCCTCCAAAATCACTGCATTGCTTCTACACCCAAGCTTCTACACCCATCTACATACATGCTGTCCTGCGGGAATCACAAATCAATCATTGTGACATTGTCCAAGACGACAAATCCAGATGACTGATAAAGAGCTTTAGCTATGGTTGTAAAGAATATTTCTGCCTTCCGAGCTGCTGGGACAGATAGAAGACAGCAACATTTTGGCCTCCATAGCTTTGAGAGGTAACTGAGACAGCCAGGCTTAGTGATATTTCTTAGAACTTCACCATGCCACTTTTAGAAGCTTTTAATGTGTAATTATTTGTAGATCCCTGTTAGTGATTCATTAACTTCTTTATCAATCCTTGAGTTTCACAATATTCACACTTACTGATACATGCATACTAAATTTTTTCAGTTGTCTCCTTTCAACTTTTTCTTTATAGTGAAAACTTTGCTTTCTAAGTGTTTTTTCTTTTCAGTCCTTTTTTCTTTGAATGAGCATTTTAAAAGAACCATTTGATACAACAGTATTTATTAGAAAATGATAAAACTTGCAGGCTTTTGAAGCACCCTGTGGAGTTTAAAGGAGAATTCTGTCTTCTGTAGAATGTTACAGGAAGTCACAAGAGTATCACCAAAGGATATTCATAACAGTTCAGAGGTTTCAATAGTAATTTTCAGTAGAACCTTTTGAATGTGTCTATAATTCTCTTGTAGCTTTAATAAGATCTCTTGGGACAATCTTAGCTCACTCTGTTGATAGATTTGTTGTGTTCCATTTCCTTGAGAGTTTATGCTCTGAAGGCTAGATTGTTACATGTCCAAGACCCTTCCCTTTACATTACTTGGGCAATACTAATGGGCCTTAGCATGAGCATGTAGGCAAAAAAGGAAGTTAGGTACTATCTGTTTGTGTTTGAGAAGACACAAATGATGTGTCTGAGAAGACATGCAGATGAGACTTTCAAAGCCAAGGGAAGGAAGCGCTTCTTTGGTTTCAGTGGGTGTTGAGCCAGGCTGTTTCCGGAAGGAGAACTTTCTTTTCAATTCTTCCACCTTTGAGCAATCTCTGTAAACCTCTCGTGGCTGCTTCCTGTCCTTTGCATTTTCTTTGTTCATCTATTTTTAAATAACCAGACAGACACACTATTATAGTTCAATTTGTTCTTCAATATTGATTTTTCAGGCTGACATATGATTTGCTCCCATGGCTGTTTGCAGCGACAGATCTTTGGAGCCAGGAGTTCTTGATAAAAGAAATTGCGTTGTTTCATCCAGCCACGTTGTCTGGAAGCTAGGAGGGCCAGGCAGGCTGGATCACCTGAGCAGCTCGCGCTGGAAATTATGGCTCTACTTACATGACAATTTAGTAAAAGTCCACTGTATATGTCCTAATTAGATTTCAAATATCTGAACTCACCTTTGTATGGTACAAAATGTGATAAAAATGGGAGATGCTGCCTTACCTACCTTATGCAAGAACTCTTCTTTTTTACTTTTTATGCCAGAGTTTGAAGTTAGCCATTTGATTAGGTTAAAGTTTCAAGTATGGCCAGTATTCATTTGGGCTGAGGTGTGATTTTTACAGTTCATTCCTGGCCAGCAAGGGGAACTATTTCTTCTGAAAACCAGAGGTCCTGAAGGGGAAATATTTCCACTGTATTATATTTCAATTGGTTTAAACGTGAATCCAGCAGTGGCTGAACACCTGAGAATGAGCAGTACATGGTGGAGCAACTATGTACTCTGCTCCTCTCAGAGATGGAGGCACCCACATCTAAAATGCAGGTGGGATAAGCCATCTACGTTGGTCTTGTTTACTCTGATCAATGCTTGCTAATGATCTGACCTTGTGCATCTCTACTCCCCATTCCCTCCACTCCCTGTCACTCCTCAGAGACCAGTTTGGGGGCCATATATGAGCTGGTCAAATATCAGAAGTGGACTGGAAGGTGAGGAGGAAAGGACCACAGAGGCTTCCCAGCACTGTGGCTGCTACTATGGGAGTGCACATCAGCAGGACACATGGCAGAGAGCTGAGGTGGCCAGGGGGACACAACAGGTCCCTTGAGTCCCTCCCGTGTTCCCAGCTATCCACCCTGTTCACACACCCTCTGCTGCAGGTGTACCCAGAAGGCATTAAAGCACAGCCGAAATATCGATATCAATATGATGTCAACAGTTTCGTTAGGAGTCACTTTTTACTCTTCAGTTTCTTTTTCAAAAAACAAGCCTCAATTTGGAAACAACCATCACGAATGGAAGAGTAAAAAACCTAGCCTTGTAAGTGATGGCGTTATTGTCGTATTACAGACAATGGAAAAACCCAACAACATCTGGTCAGTTAGCATCTTTTCTGCAAAAGCACAGCCATATAAATACCTTTCATACTAATAACAAATTTCTTTATTTATGTAGTAAGACCACAGAATGAAAGAAAATATTACAATTCCTGAAATTCCACTACTGTTCATATGGAGTAAATAGCACTCCATATATACAAGAATCACTTGTAAAATATGAAATAGAGACATTTATAGTAAAATTCTGTACTATCCCTAGCTACAGGTGAATCATTTTCCTCCCAAACTTAGGGTACGCAACAATACCTAAAGAAAAGCAAATGATAAGAAATTATGCTACAGGAATGGGAGGAAACCAGTCAACAACTGCATCAACTATTAGATTATCTTTTATAGCTAACATAAAGACATACTCTCCTGAAAGCATGCCACAGGGTTGTAATTTTCAGAAGAGGAAGGCTATACGTTGAAACTCTATACTTCATAAGGACTACAGTCTGCAGAAATGCTAAAATGCACTGAAAGGAGTGACATTTAAATCTAATTATAGACACATTTTCAAACTCAGCAGACAATGTAATTTCCTCTGTAGTTTAGTGAAGCTGTATTTAAAATAGTTTTCTACTTTCATAACCAAAACCACTTCAATACAAAATGATGAGGTGAAAATTCAGTTTTCTGCCTTAATATCAAGCAGAAGAAATATGTCTCAGGGAGTTCATTCGGGGGTCTGGAGGGTGGATCTATTCCTGCTGCAAAGCATCATGCCATTTGTCAACAACTTAAGATAGAAAAGAAGTACCTTGGGAGCAGAGACACAAAAGTATATTGCACAATTGTACGAAAAATGCTATGATATATATTTTTCATAAATATTTAATGCTTTAGGATAGTTACATCCAGATTTTCTTTCAGTCTGAACTTCCCAGAAGGCAGGCAGGATTTATACGATCCTGTGGTAATAGTACATTTTGTTCTCCCAAAATAATGTCTGGCTATCTATCACAGAATATGAATGGGAATGCCTAAGCAGACAGAAGCCTGTGGCTAAAAATTTTGGAGTGCCTACCTCCAGGTTTCTGAACTGGTGTTTAGGGAACTAACCACAAGTGACTTGGCTTTCCTAAGCTGTTACAGGTCCTTTTGTGTAATGCTCCTTCGGGTCTGCCATCCCCTTTGCCTATGCAAAGTCATACATGGGCCACATATTGCCATACAGAAGGAGGCAGCATGCCAGCAGCTGGGCTGTCCCTGGCGTACATCGCACATTTCCACTACAGCCTGGACCCCATGGTAAGTCACTAAGGCCAGCTCTGCCACGGGCGTTAACGCTGGAAGGTAAGAACTGCACACCAAAAGGATTTTTCATCCATTGATATTTAAACTGAAAACAACTGCTGTTTCTTCGTGGGGGATAAGGGTGGGAGAAGCTGCAGCATTAGCAGGGGAGGGTGTCAAGGACAAAGGGCCATTGGTGACTGGCAATAGAGCAGCTGGGACATGGATGAGTTCTGGACATGCCTGTATGCATACGAACATCCAGCAAAACCTGCAGGAAGTACTAACAGATAAAGACTGTGGCTCAGAGAAGGAGCAAGGTGCAGCCCCACCAGGGGACAAAACTTGCTGGAAATTGGATATCCCTTCCACATGCTGTAGAAAAAGACACTTTGCCTGTGCTTTGTACACAGACTTGCTGGCAGCAAACACCTGACTCCATCATTGTTTTCTCCTCCAAGCAGTGACTTCAGTCACTGGGGATTAGAGGTTTAGAAGGAGGGCAAGTCCTTCGTGAGATTGCAAAAAAGTACTGTTATGAACTGCACACATCAACTTCCTAATGACTTCAGTAGGGTTTTGCTGGCACTCTTGACTATGGTATTAAATGCCTGTCTGCATCTCAGGGTGACTGGGGTTCAAAAAGTGATCTTCTGTTTCTGTGACTCTGTTTTCCAGATATAAAATGAGGAAGACAGAATTTCCTCACTCAAAGGCTGTTGGGAGATTAAAAACACTGAAACTTTCTCTCTTTACAGTGCTCAAAATCATTAAGCTGCTCAGTAATTATGGTACAATAATATCATATGATAACTTAGATCAATTTGGCGGCTGAATAGATTTGATAATAGCACAAGAATATAATTATGCAATAACATACTGAGGAGAAAGTTCTTTGCAACCCTGGACCTAATCGCTATGGTTTTGCGTAGTAGGAATAACCACCATCATCTTCATCATCAACATAATCCCTTCCAACCTCACCCATTCTGTGATTCTTGTTGGTATGTTTAGCTGAGAAGTAGTACTTCTCTTCTAGGTGCCTTAAACAGTTTAAGGCTGCTCCACAAGATCCTTTCACTGGTTTTGGCTAAGGGAGACTTGTCGTTCCTGCTATTCTGACAGGAGGACATTCAGCTGCTGGATGTACATTCTTCTTGTCTTCTCATGCTTGTTTCCTTTGTGCGACTGGACTGAGAATCCTTTGAGGACTGAGGGGTCTATTCAGCACTAACCTAAATGCTTAATATCAGTGAAGCTTAATGTTTAGTATCTCTCACCATGTATCATTCTTACAAATATCTTGCTGAAACTTTCTTTTATTACAGTCTGATTCTCTGTTTTGCCTCCTTGGAACATACTGTGCCTTATGTTTCATTATTGTAATCAAACCTCAAATTAACTAAAGAAGAGTATACAGCCCATGAGCTACTTCTATAAACAATCCTTTACCTTTCAATTCAATAATGGATTTTGGATGTACTGAATTTCATCAGCAGATGCACTTTTGTTCACCGACACTGCTTTGCACTCTTGCAGGTAAATTGTACTCCACTGATAAACTTTTTTTAAAAAAAAACATTTCATGTGGTGTGGTAGCTGCGCAGCATATGAAAGCCTTGTGTTTTATAGTCAAACTAGACATGATAAGAATTTAACTGTAGTGAAATAGAAGACATCGGTGCAATGTGAAAACAATTTATTTTTCCCTATTGACTAGTAATACTAAAAGTTATTCCAATACCAAGTAATATTAGGGTTTTCTTCTTCCTCTTTCCTTCTCTGTGCACTGTCTAGAAAAATACTTCCCATTACTTAGTAAACATAAATAAGAGTAATTATCCTTGTGGCAATATATCTGATTACTATTAATTATAACTTTAATATCAATTATTAATATTTTGAATTTCTTTATGTTGATGAGAGATCTGCTGTTGACTTGAAAAGAAAACAGAGGTCTATCTAAAGCAACAAGCCTGTCAGGAGGATTGTTCCTAACACTGAATTGTATATATACTGTCCCAAAAGTAATTTCACTTCAGTTCAATTTCATTGGAAAACACACGTTAATGGTCAATTTTGCAGCCTGGTTTAAGATATTATCGTTAGTTCTTTGCACTGAGGTAATGCATAGGACTTCATTAATGAAATGACAGCTTGAAAAAAATACATAGTGTTAATTTTATTTCATTTTCCTGTTTACGAAAATATAGTCCTAAATTCACTTTATGGGGTGTATAGGGGAAGAGGACTTTAGCTAGCAGCAAGAATGGGCACAGGTGTCATTAGTTTAAACAAAGAAGTGGGGGAGGTAGAGAAAATCATAATGCAGCATATAAAATCAGAATACATAGTTCACAATGTTCAAAAGGGTTGCAAATGTTAGTTCCCCATCTCATCTTCTCAAAGTATTTTGTAGATCTGTCTTAAAACCAGGTGTGAGAGATCAGAAGAGAAATGGTGGCACTGTGAGAAATGTTTTTCCCCTGGAAATTGGGGGTTTCAGTCTTCTATTCT
Organism: Pandion haliaetus; assembly: GCA_013401275.1. Lineage (NCBI taxonomy): Eukaryota > Metazoa > Chordata > Aves > Accipitriformes > Pandionidae > Pandion > Pandion haliaetus. Next base: position 95,378 of record VYZV01044422.1, read on the forward strand.
TTATTCCTGGCAAGGTTAAAGACTTGTTTGAAGGACAGCAGGCTGGATTCTGGGAAAGAGATTTCAAGAGGAAGGAAGGAATAATCTAGCATATGTTGTAATTGTTTCCCATATATGTCTCATGTGCCAGACAGAATAGGATCAGGTCACTGATACTTGTTTTGCCATAACAGCAAGAAAAACAGATTTGGGGTGGGGGTGGGTGGGGGGTGTTGTTTTTTAATCGCTTTGTGCATTTCTGAAAGTACAGGGGAAAAAACTGTCAGGTTTTTAACTGAGGTTTTTGTGGATAGACCTACATTTTAAGCCATTTCTTTATTAGACTATAGGCCAGACAGCTTTTACATTTCTTTCTCAGCACACATTGCCCTCATGAACATCCGGTAAATGTTACAAGAGTGTACTGTGCACTCTGACAGCAGTGGATAAAACAATAATACTATTGTATTATATTAAAAATTAATCAACCCACTAGCATAAAATCTCATATTAAAGTTGTCTTACTTCACAGAACTTTTTCTCTTGTCCTGTGATAGGCTTTCTATCTAAGTGTGTCTTTTCAGGGGAAAGTGTAGAATTTGGCCTTGCTGAAATTGTAATTTTCTTAAACCTTAAAATATCTCACATGACTCGAGATTTGCAAAGGTATCTTGGGCTGAGTGACAAAATTGTCCTTTTGTACTTCTGATAGGTTTGTTAGGTTGATTGAGAGTCAGTGGGTGAAAATAGGACTCAAATTCAATTTTGATTGATGAGTCAGATGACACAGTTGAGCAAAAGTAGGACACTGCAGCTTGTGTTCCCTCTAAGTGGATAAAAATAAAGGACTAAATTTTCAAAAGATTCAGGTCACTGAAGTAGGCTTTGGTATTCATTATAGCAGGTGCATGTGGCAATAGTACCCATGGGCTGTTCCAGACATTGGTTCAGCAAGGCAATGAATTGCACTTACTAGAATTTAACTCTTGCTGGGACAGAAGGGTTGCCTGGAAAATTAACCTGTCCAAATAGGACGTCTAGGTGGGAGTACCACAAATCAGATGGTTTTGCTTGTGTTTCCTCATCTGTGAATAGTAACCCCTGCTTGCTTCATTGTGGTAATGTGAGCCTTTGGTGACGAGGAATAAATGCCACGGCTGAGGGTTTGTGGTACAGTGTGTCAGTTTGTGCTGCGCTCCTAGTGAAGAGGCATTGGGCCTCAGAGCTCTCAGGACTGACCACAGAAAGAGATGGATCTGCTCGGCAGCAATGATGAGGAAAGGGTGCCCGTTTCAACACTCATCCTCAGCATGTGCTGGCTGTAGAGCATGTGCCCAGGGAAGAGGGTTGCCTGGGTTCTCCAACCCGCTAGGACAGTTGTAGGAAAGTATTGGACCTTGTGCCAGCCTACAGACAAACGTTCAGCTCCTTCACACTGTAGGATCCATCCAGCCAAGGTCAGACACAAGGGTTGTTTTCAGGTATAGCTGAGGATGTGGGTTAGAGTGAGTTTTATGTATTAGAGACTGGCAACAATCTGTAAGATGGGTCTCTCTTTAGAATTTAAATTCTCTAGGAGTCTAGAGCCCTGAAAAGCCAAGCTGCTGTACGTCCTAGTTATCAGCTATGGCTGCAGCAGGAAAGAGAGATCCTTTCCCAGGGCTGCAACCCTACTCCTGCCAGGGTCTCTTACTTCTTGGGCTGCATCTAGGCAGCATCTGAAAGGCATCCCAAGAACCTGCCTTGATCCACACACAGGCAGCCATATCCAGCACCGTACTTCCCTACTTGAGCAAAGTAACTTGGCCTGGAGGTTGTGTGTAGTTACCACAAGGTAACTCATATGAGCCAGGATGGTTGCAGGCATCTAGAAGTTCACTGTTACAAACTGCAACAGCTTTGAAAACATCTCCAGCCACCTAAGCCCAACTGTCCAACGCAGAGTCAAAGAGCAGTCAGTGTCAGGACCAGGCTTCAGCACACCGACTGGGGTGCACGAAGAAGTCCAAGTGCACACACTGTTCAGTCTGAACCAATTACCCAGGTCAGGGAGGCCTTGGAGAGCCATGCTGTGCTGTGTACACGCGCTGGGGCCCAGGAAAACAGAGTCAAATGGAGCTGAAGCTGAAAGCTGTTTTGGCAAGTTAATGTGACCTTTCCGTGAATGGGCGAGAGGGCGCAATAGCTGTCAGTGAAAACGTCACCACTGCTGGCTCCAAGTTTACTTCTACGTATGCTGCTGTAACGCAAGTCCAACACAGCCTGTTGCATAAAATCGATCTTATGAGTACACAAATTCTAAGGTAATGCAGACTGAATTAAAACAGGCAAAGGGACCTACCAATACACCCCAATGGCAGCAACTAAACTAAGAGGCTGGGACTGGGCCTCAATTAACCAAAAACGGAAATCATGGAAATACGGCCTAACTACTGAAAAAAGTAACTACAGACAGGCCATTTAGTACGTAACCCTTTCTAGGGATGTGTGTATTGAAAGTGACCCAGAGAAAGCTGGTAGGGTTTGCTGGCACCATCATTTCCCGGGTGCCCAAGAACCAGCGCAACGCCTCTGAGACAAATCCAAGATCTGTCCCAGAGGTGATACGATCAAGAGGGAGGCTTGGGCACTCACAGCTCTTCGAGTCTACCTCAGCTACTGCATTCTTTTATTTCCCCCCATAACCATCTTTAACACCAGGCTGCCAAGAAGGGGGAAGAAGTACTAAAACTTGTACAGAGTAGAAGAGATATGACATATTTCATGAACCCTTATTTTCAGTACCAAGTATTAAGTATCTTAGCTGGTTTTCCTCTTTTCAGCATTTTGAACAAGAGGTTAAAAAGACTGATTCTGCTGGCTGACTGCCACAGGACTTAAGAGGGCAAGGTCACTTTATTTAAAACACTGAATTTTAGTTAATGTAATGCTCTAATAAGGTTGACATCCTGAATTCTCTGAACTATGACATTCCTTCAGCGTTAACACAATCCTACAAATCATGGGTAATTACCTTTCCACCACAATATGGCACAACTTAGAATGTAACAGTGAAAAGTTTGAGGAAATGCACTAGGTACATATAATTATATAAAAACCATATATGTATATACATGAATGCATGTATTTATGTACATATATGCAGCCTTCATCCCCATTGGACCTATATCTCTTGGAGTGACCAGTTTCCTTTGTGGATAATGCCACTGGGTAAACCTGATGGAAGTACACATGACATTACTTTTTTCATGACATAAAATGCTTATCTTATTAAAACAGTTATCTATCAGTTATTCCACTCGGACACTGAGATCGTTGGTTAAATATGAAACCTAAATCCAACTGTAAGGAAAATTACATTTACACTGAACAAGGCATGACTCACTTGAGAAAGAAACTGTGCCTGACCATGCATATAAACTTTCTTGATTCTAAATACTACTACTCCATGACGTAAACCTTCCCCTAAATGTAGCCCTCAAACCAGGCACATTCATTCTTTTGCTATCACAGATCAGTGGTCTTAACCTTTGTGGACAGTGTTGCACCATTAAGTTAATGGCATAAAATGATTTTTTTGAGGAAGCCACTAAATCTCAAGCCTTCTCCCCTCCCTCTCAAGCAGAACGCAGCCAGGCAGGATATTGGAAATGGCACGGACACAGACTTCGCTGACTCTTCTTCTTCAACGGCAATATTTCTACTGTCACCAGTTTGCCTGGTGATAAATTTTAAAGATCTAAATATGTCTGTACTCTCCTATTGCATCTCCATCCTCCTGCCACATTAAGACGGGAATGAATCCCCTCTTCAAAGATTACTTTTTTCTATAAAGTCAGGCTGTGTTCTTGCAATTTTTATAAGATTCACATTATTTGACCCAAATCTAGATGATTCCCTTTAGCCAAAATAGAACACCTTACCCATCCGAAACACAACACATGGCAACCCATCTGACTGCTTCTCAACTTAACTACGTCTGTGTTGGTGCCTGTGAGAATGTGATTCTTATAACTCCACATCCTGCCTGCCCACGGGGGCATGACATTCAATCAGAGCCACTAGATAACCTTGTATTAACTCTTGCAAAAGTCCACAAACTGAGTGCTCAGAAACAATCGTTCAGATATATTTTCTTCTACAACGGGAAATGTATTCTGTTCCAGCCTTCATTTAACACATACAGCAAATCATGAAGGATTCTACTTCTTCGCAGTTTCATTAAAAAAAATATTCACGGGGACAGTTAAATGTGGCAGAATCCTTAATGCAAGTGAATTCAGAGACACTTACATTTATGGCTATCTTTCTTCATGGACGCATAATTTAAGACAGATCAGTCAGACTTTAGACTTGCTATAACCACTGAATTTATACCCATGCCAAATTTCAAGAAAAATCCTGAAGGACAAATCAGTTCCCTATCGCTATTCAATATTCAGCCATCAGACTGACACAGCTTTGATAATATCTCATGTTCTTCGCATGTAACTGTTTACTGGCTCCCACACTGTCCTGGTTCACCCCACTCTTGCCCACCACCACCTCCTCTGTCCACTCTACTGTAAGCTCATGCTATAGGTATGCCAGAGCAGAACAGGTTTGTCAGGACAAGCATTGCCTAGTAACTGATTTTATTTACCCCGCTTCTCAGGACTTAAGGTTCTTCAGCGTAATTATTTGTACTTTGAAAGGAACAACGTTTTCATCTAACTGATGTCAAAATGTTTGTGATTTTGCCTTGAGAGTACTCTTTTGGGGAAAAAAAAAAAAAATTCCTTTCAGTCAACTTGAAACTTCCTATGTATTTGAGTTACCTTCAGTTATTTGTTTTTGGTGATGAAAATATTTTATAGTCTAATATTAGTAACAGTGCCAAACGTGGGTGTTTCCCTTTCCCCAGACTCATCCTCCCCTCAGGGTCTAGAGCTCAGTGATTAGAGCAGCAGAGCCCCAGCGTCAAATCTCCTCTTTGCCACATGCCATTCAGCATAGGCCAGTCTCTGGGCACTGGGGCACTGTTGTGAGCTATTTTTGCTTTTCACTGAAGCTACTAGTTTTGTCTAATGTTATTTACATTGACTGGACAAAAGACTAGAGTACAGTTGTCCCCCTCTCTGGTCACCGTCTGCCACCAGGCTGTCATCTCCCTCCAGCCTGCCACCATCTCCTTGAGTCTTCTGGTGTTTGGAGCACTTCAGCATTTCATCAGAAATGTGTCAGTAATAAAAGAATGTTTTATTTAACCAAAAAGCTCAGAGAAAAAACAGTCTGCCATTAACACAAAACCTCTTTATTTCAATTTCACCTCTCCTAACAGAAAGTGTCAGTGATTCACAGAGCTCTGAGAGGGCCTTGCGCTTCTTATGTACGAGAGAGGATTTTCTCAGCCCCTGGACTACACTAGAGAAGCTGCTAGCCCAGTGATGTGATAGGGGAGTCGTCCTATCTCCCCAAGCAGCAGAGTTAGAGAGACTACTAACTTTCTCTACGGTTTTCTACCACCCCAGGACACAAATGTGGTTTCTGTCTCAGTTCTATGGGTGAATTAGAGTGTCTGTCTTCTCTTCTACCCTTGTAGACAGGCAGCTTGTACTTGCATTTTCTGTACCTCAGAGGGGAGTTTGGTGTGATAGAGAGCACCAGTGTCTACCAATAGTGGGTTTCCTCACTCTGCTAGCAGCTGGACTTCTCCAGCAGTAAAGGAGCCCAGTCACCACTGAGCATAGCCAGTGGATGAGTAATGTGATGATGTGGTATGCTTTATTAACTGGATTCATGTTTTATTAAGAGGGGTGATCACAGTTGAATGAAACTTCTGCTGGAAGAAGGCTGTTCTGTAACAGCCTGCTCCAGAATTTCAGTCACTCCTTGCTGAAGCATGTTGTGACTTTGTATTGTATAGTACATGACACTGAATTCAGTACGCTCAATCCTTGACTAGCTTGATCCTTGACTAGCAAAACAATGTGAAAATGGACATAGCGTACTCTGGAACAAAACTGGAATGACATAATTGCATTCACATATAATATCATCATGGTAAATATGATCACTTGAAGTAAAAAACCTGAATATTATGACAACTTTCTGCACATCTATCCCAATGAAATCTAATTAAATTATCAGGTATATTAAGGGCTTTGACTTAAAACATGAACATAAACATGGCTAAAACTCACGACTGTCCAGATGTTTGCTTTGGAAGCAAGATTGTGAACGCTTCGGTGACACAGCTTTGCTGCTCTGCTCTTGTTCCCCCTGGCCCATGCCTCCAAAAACCTGTTGGGGGGAAAAATCGAGTTATAAGAGCAGTGCAGGTTCTGTTCCGCAGAGAGTCCTCCTTTTCTCTCTAGCCCAGCAAGCCTCCAAGTGTCAGAGACTTCTAAAAATGGAGAACGAGTGATTCATAAGAATGGAAAACTGAAGGCGGCCAGTAAATAAAACTGTTCAGCTACCCAGCCACAGTTTCCTATCACCACTGAAGAGAGGTGTGTTCTTAGGCAAACATGTTCTAACCTTTAAACAAATATTTGGCTTGAAGGTTGGGAAAATATTGTTTTATAGCAAAGCCATGCCCACTGCCTATCACAAATGCAACTGTACCTACTAGAAATTGGCATAAATTAGATTGTTTTATGAAATGTATTGTATCTGGCAAACCAAGGACACTTGATCAAAATGGAGCCCAGTATGTCACACACATTGTTCTAAATGGCTTTTCTATTATAGATGGAGGTACTCAGTCATTTGGAATTTGAGGGGGCAAGTGATTAAGTAATTGGATGGAGTTAGCCAAGCATACCAAATTGGACAGTGAGGTTCCTTGACCTCTTTTTCTGTAACGATGCTTAAATGCACGCTGTCTTAGTGCAATGCAATAAAACATTTGTTTGGAATACTCCCTTCAAAAGCTTGTCTGCCTTACATTCTTTCAGACAGTATCCATTATTAATTGTCATTGCTATTGATTTAGATTGCCTTTATCCTACACATCACTGGTTTACAGCAAAAAAATACGTTTTAAAGATAGACTGATGCTGATGAAAGGTGCTGAAGTGGTGGTATAGGGTCATCTTGTCTGTCCTTCTGTCAATTAACTTCTGGATATATAGATTTTCTTCAGTTCCTCATTTCAAACCCCTCCCCTAATTTAATTGTGCTGCACCTCTGTTTGGTGCTACAGTTTATACATATGAAGAAGGCACTTTTGAACCGTTTGCCTTGCAACAGTTCAGGAGTCCAGCCGTGGGGGAAAAGTTTATCTTCCAACCGAAACACCCAAGTGCCCCCTCCCCGGTTGTATGATCGAATGTGCATGCAAAAGTTGCACATGCATGCATATGATAGATGCACATTTGTGGGCCAGAGCACGTCTGCACTCCTGGCACAGCATCAAGAGTCTGCTTGCTCGGTCTGTCTTGTATGTACCTACCACATCCCCCAAGTGCGCTATTTGACCAAGCATTCAAGCAGCTGCTTTTTGCACGCATGAACACATTTCATATTGATCGTGAAACAAGAGAGGAGGGGTTAAGCCCCTGGAACAACTCAGCTGCAGCTGGCAGTGGGGAATGGGCCAGGAACTGGATTCTGCCGGGCCACATTGATCCCACAGCCTAGCGTAGCTGTTGCATAAAACAAAATGTTGACACAGCGGTTTAAGTTTCTAGCATGAAAAATTGTTTCGCGCCTTTCATTTTTGTATTCTTTTCCCATTTTATTCCTTACAGCTTAGAGGGGTACCTCATGGCTTAGGATACATTGCTGGATTTGACATACTCCGTCCCAGCTGATGGGCTTAGCCCGAGTAAGTTTCTAGTTTGCAAACTACTACTTTGCCTCTGCGACCGTGCAAGTTGCCATCAGCTGAGACGTGAAAGGGAAGTGGCAGAGCCCTGCAGGATGCGACCAGGGAATCTCCTCTCTCTCATTTACCAGAAGCTGCCTTTAGTCACCTGAAGGGACACTTTGGGATGCTACAATTTTCACTCTTCCTTTCCTTTGCGGGTTAACTGTGTGATTGCTGGCCAGAGTCTGAGATGGACAAAGAAAGAAGCGTTTGAAGTGAAACTTGAGAAGATCACTGGTTCGGACCACACAAAGGGCTGGCTGGACAGTGCATTTGTATTCATCGTGGATGCTGCTCCCAGCACTAGCAGGGTACTTTGGACCACTAAAGAGCATCTCCAGGAGCGCAGCACAGAGGTGAAGATTCATTTAGCTTGGACGGGGCTTCTGGAGGTCACCTGGTTCAAACCGCACCCCCAAACAGGCCCTATTGTGAAGTTCTGTCCCCGTGGACCCGAGGGAGGACGTTAACGCCTGCCATCAGGGTTCCTCCTTGAACGCATCACAGCCCCGAACCGAAATTCGGCCTCCTGCTTCGCACTGCTGCCTCTCCGGCGCTACCTTCTGCCTCTTCGCCCAGCGCCTTTTGCAGTGCGAGAGAAGAAACAACAAACCCCACCACAAAACCAGCGGAAAGAATTGCCGGTTTGGGTGTTTCTCACTGCAGGGGGGTGGGGTGGGGGCGAGGCAAGGAAACCTCCACTTTTGTATGAAAAGGGGAAGAAATCTCGCCGAGGCGCCGGGCCTCACGCCACCCCGCCGCAGCCAAAGGCGGGCTGTGGGTCGGCTTCACCGAACGTTAGCTGGGACGAGAAACAGAAAGCGAGAAAACGCCGTTTTCACCGGCGGCAGAGGCGTGAGGCGGCGGGGCCGGGCCGGGCGTTTGGCGGCAGCAGGCCGTCCCCTCAGCCGCGGTACCTGCGCCGCTTGGCCACGTGAGCGCCACATCAGCGCCGCTCCGCGCCTTCCCAGTCAGCGGCCACAGGGAGGGCAGGCGGCGGCCGCGCTTCCCGCCCTCCCCCCTTAACCCCCCCACCTCCTCC
>VYZV01044422.1:104818-131969 GCA_013401275.1 Pandion haliaetus
GGGGGTGGGGGGTCGGCTGTTGGGCTCTGAAGTAATCCTTACTTCCCCAAAACTCTTTTCTGTGAGAGGAATGTTTTCTGTAAGAAGCATCACCCTTTAGTTTTAAGCCCACCCTATTTAGTCTTAAGAACCAGATTGCACACACACACCCCCACCCTCTTGCAAATTTTGGTGCTTTTGAAAATCCGGCTAGGTGCCTCTCTCCTTCTTGGAACTTTTAAATGCTTTTAGGGGTGTCTTCTTAAGTTCTTGGTCTCCTTTGCGTTTCTTTCAGTCTGGTTTGGAGGCGGGGCGAACTGCTAAGCTGGGTATAATAAAGTTAAATTTCAGTTTCATATGTTACCGTCAATTTCGGGTTAGTATTTGCATGTAAAGCACTAAAAGATAATGCTCACTTGCTTCCAAATAGCAGTTTTATTGTTATTTTGAAAAGCTCGAGGAAACATTCCTTTGGCCGTAGTTTTTATAAGCACTTACTTTTACAGCAGTTTCACATAAAGGCTGTAGTGGACAGCCTTGTCAACGATGAGTGCAGGCATTTGTGCTGGGAAGCTGGGCTGTGGCAATTTGAATGTGGCCCACTGAAGTAAGTAACAAAGGCTTCTCGAAGAAAAAAAGCCTTAAAAAAAAAAATCACCTTAAAATTAGACCAACCAGAGGGCTTTGAGTCTTGGCAGTACTTTGATACTACTATAAAAGATGCAGTGCTTTTTTGTTTGGTTGGGTTTTTGTTTTTTCTTTTTTTCCCTCTGCCCCCAGGTGAGCATCCTTTCTATTATGGGAAATATAATCAGCTGCTATCTGTAATGACACTTAATAATCTACTCAATTGATCTTATTTTGGTGCTTCCTGACGATTTCAAACAGGCAATGCTTGTCCTAAAAATAGCTGTCATTGAGTATACAGATGAGGTTGTCTGCTTGTTATAAGGAGGTTGGTTTTTTTAAAAAGTAAAATAGGGTTATGGGTGTCCCTGTAGCACACCCCCCTGCCCCATCTTAATATCTAGAGGTAGAGTTTGTAAGAAGAGAGAAAGTGACATGCTTGTGTCAATTAAATGCTTTCAGTGAATAAATTTCTAAGCATTAATTAATGTGTAGTAATTCTATACTACACATAGAAAAGCATAGAATTGTGGCAGTACTTCAGCACTTAAATATATTTTTCTTTTTCTTTCAGTAAAACCATAAAGCACTTTAAACTTAAGGTGCCGAATTGGCCTTATGATGCCTATTTCCATTCCTAATCAATTACACTGCCTGGTACTGTAAAATGTAAATTATTTTGTCCAAGAGCTAATTTTGTATTCAGATTTTTTTTTCTACAAAATAATTACCCACACCTTCAAAAAAAGGATATTAAAAAAGGTCCTGCTTTTTTGTTTGTTCTTACATAGCATAGTATATGCAACTTCTCATTTTTTTGATCAGACAAAAATCTAATCCACAATCCCTGCAGTTTATGATTTTTAAAACTGGCAATATTGATTTCGGAGATGAATCGACCAAAAAATGTTCACAATCAGGACAGCGGGAATGGGACTGAGTTGGTAACACTTTAGTACTGCCTGGCAAGACATAGCTACAGTATGTTTGGATTTGGTAGTGCAGTTCAGGCAGAGATATCTCTTTCCCACTGCACATCTGCTTAAAGGCAAGGCATAACCTGGCCCTGCATGTTTAGCTGATTGATCATAGAGGCCCTACAAGGCAAGTATGGAAAACGCAAGGTACTGTTGTCCAAATTGAAAATCTTTTAGAAAACTCTTCTTAAATGGCATACGCTTAGAAAACACAGAGGTCTGAAATGCATGTGTTATCATTATCTTTGTGAATTTCAGAAACTGAAGTTCATCTAGTCATTGACACAATAGACCAGGCATGAAATGGTGGAACTTCCTTCTGTGTCCAATAGTCCTTTGGGTTGGGCCCCTTTTAACAAAATCCATCTGTTTCTTGTTTTACGCAGTGGCCTTTAGCTTTACTTATTTCCTATTTAATATAAATAAGAACTTGTACGAGTAGGCAAGTATAAATCCAGACCAATACAGTATGTCCAACACTTGCTGAAATTCTTCCCAGAGCACGCAGATTTCTGATGAGGTACATTTTCTTTTCCCCTCCCAATTTGTTCTGCACCTGTGCAAGAAATATTTCAAGTATTTTGAAATGGTCATTAAAATGAAAGACGAGCGAGAAGCAGAACCTGCCCGGTCATCTCAAACAGCTGTTCGGAAATGTTTGAACACTCAGAAAATGCTGTATTATTACAAACCGTACACCTGAAATGCCCGCTCTTTGCCGAGTACAGTAAGGACAAATGCAGAGAAGAGAACCCTGGTACTGATGGTACAAACTGAGGGTTGCTTCTGTGCATAAGGGAAATTGCAAGGAGCACTAGGATGTTCCTTATGTTCAGTTGACTGAATTTGTAATTCATCATGTAAATAAATGCACACCTACCCCTTGTACAGAGGACAAGGCTTATTTAACAGCCTTTTAGCTTTCTATATAAAGCATGTAGGGAAGGTGTTTAATTTTAGCATCCCCAACTCCACTTCTTGTTCCCTCACATCCTTATTATATTCTTTGGCTTCTTACTCACTGGAGAAAATGATAAAGCCAGTTAAGAATTTGGAAAAAATCTTAAGTGGAGGGAGTGCAGAATAAACAGAGTAAGGCAAATTGTTACTTGAAAGCAATTTATATTGCTGCACACATGGACTGTCACAGGACTGTCACAAGCTGCCTGAAGGACGGGCAAATAAAGGGCAGTGAAACGGACTGGGGACAAGGCTTCAGCAGATTATAGCAGTGACTGGCAGCAGGTTTCTCTTCTAACAACTTTATTCCTCCCCATGCAACTTAAGCAGTCATGCAGAATGCCATATGAGCAGTGTGCATGAGGAAGCAATTTGGTCATTAATAATTGACAACATAAACACTAAGAATATACAGTTGTGTGCATTTAGATAGCATCTGTCTTGGAAACTGTAATTACGACCTTGTGTACTTCTATGGTCATCATTTGTCTCAGTGCTAGATGTCATGAATGATCTTGCTGAAGCAGTTGTTTCTGGTTGGCTTTGTTGTGGGGCCATCTGTACAAATACATGGTTTATTTCTAACACTAAAAATGAAGTAATTTTTTGAGCTCGCTCTCCCAGGTAGCGTGTTTTCACTGTTCTTGGCATGCTGCTAGGCTCTGAGATCTTATCCCATATTGGTGCAATATGGGAATACTGCACGACATGAATTGTAAGCAGAACAGAGTAAAAAAAAGAAATTGATACTGGTTCTGTTTCAAGATATGAAGGGCAAAGTGGCTTCTGTTTGTTGAAGGAAAACAGATAGGGAAGGAAAGGAGATGCCAGTCTAGGAATTTAGGGCTTGTATTTTATGTTTGGTTTTGAAATCCCATGGCATTTTATGCAAAAGGACCCTAAGTCTTATTCTGACTGCCCAGCTTTCAGTATTTTTGCCTCCATCACAAACATAACTGCAGTTTTCATTTAACATTTGGATACCAGAGGGATGCTGAGAAGGAGCTTCTTTGGATTCTTCTCTGTTATGATAGGGTTGGCAAGATACACATTGCAAGGAAGCTAGGATAGCCTTGTCTTGGATCTAGGGATTTGCAGAGGAAGGGTGAGTGAGGAGAAGTTGCATCTTCTGTGATGGCAATGCACGTTTTTAATTTTTTTGGTTAAGATCAGGCTGGACTGTCATCTGAGCCACGGGAGTCAAGACAGTAAGAGAAGGGAGGAGAGGGCTGTTAATATTCAACTACTTCTGAAGCCTGTAATGCGGTTGTCTGCAAGGTGGTTACTGCATTATCAGCATCTTCTCCAGAATTTAGTCTGTACGGGTTCCAGTGTTGGCACTAAGGATGGGTGTGTGATCCTGCGCTGCAAGGAACGGCACCCACGATCCATGATGTTCTGAACTCAGGTTTCTGCTTACTGTATTCTGAAGCAAGTAAGGAACATCTATGCAGTAGTTGTAGCTAAATGCTGACAGTGGGTGTTACCTTGAAACTGCTTGGTTGAAGGACTAGACTAGTAAAGAAGCAACACGGCTTTCAGGGGAAGTGTTGCATTCAAGTTAAATAGCTTATATGAGTCTTACTGCAAGCAGTGTGAGGAGTTAATACATGTATCATTTGATTCATAAGGGCGTTCTCTGTTAGGTCTGATTCTCATAAGCATTGCTATTGATGACTTACAAGAGAAATTAAACTATGCCTTTATTTAGGAAAGGTAACAGGCTGGGAGGTTGTGCTGGAGTCAGTGGATGTACTGCCAAAGAAGGTGCAGTCCATATTAAGAGACCGGGGAGAGAGAAACCTGTCCGTCTCCATCGTTTTCTCCACGTTCGTCTGTCAAGAAGTGGTCTTTCTTACTTTTCTTCCCCCTCAGGGGAACAGACCCCACATCCAGTGCAGTACAGATCTTAAGAAATCCATGGAAGATTAGGGAATGCCATGAAAGCATCATGATGTCTTCGTGTGGCATATGCAAAGACACGGACTCCGGCTATGGCAAGCATGAAATCATTTAATTCCCTGATTACAACAATTTATATAGACATGTTACCCATTTCCCATGACCTAAGCGATATTTGTTAAAAAAAAGGAGTTAGATTCCAAAGTGTATATTTTTATCTTTGACCAGATAGCTCAGACATAGTTTGAGCAGAATTTTTTGTCCAATACTTGAATTTAATGTAAAACACATATTTTATTTTGCTGGTGTCAGAATATGTGGCCTGTGCCCCCGAGGATGCCTGTATTACCTCATTAATACACAACAAATAAATACATTTCATAATTTGTACTAAATCTATGACAGGTCTCTAGACAGAAGATTCTCTGTTGCCTCTTGTATGAAAAGGTGCAAACTTTGTGATGGTTTAAACTCAGATCAGTCTCACTGCTAGTCACCTCTGACTCCAGCAGAAAACTGAAGCTTCATTGTACTACGGCTCTGGCTGTAGCTCTCATAGATATTTTAAATACCTGTGATGAATTGCAGCTATTCACCAGTGTGGGGATGCCAAACTTTGGGAAGGAACTTCGTTTCTCTTGTAAGAGTTGTTTGTTACCTAGCAACTACATCTACAGGAAAAGGTAATTTGCTGGGGATGATCTAGGAGACAGAGTGAGATTCTGCTGCGCCCTGCAACAGAGTGGTTTTTATACTGGAGTGCTTCTAAGAAAAGCAAAGCAAATGAAGACGTAGGTGGAGAAAGATGCCAGAGGAGAAGGTTTACATTCAATAGGCCAACTGTTTGGGCACTGACTTAGGATGTGAGGAACCACATTCTTTTCCCTCCTTTGCCTGGAGGGGTTTGAACCCGTGCCTCAGCAGACTGGTTGAATGCTACAGGGTGTTCTGGGACAGGGTAGTCATAGCTGCTGTCCACTTCCAGATAGATCAGTAGACTGTCCTGGAACCAGGCGTCCTACCTCTTGGATTAAGGACTATAAACACAAAGTCAAAGAGTTGTTCTGTCTGCCTGTGTGTCTGCTTTCCTCTCAGAGAAAACTCCTGTATTTTATACACCATAGAGCAGCTCCAGACTTGCTGCTGTCGTCTTCTAGTCCGGCCCCAGGGTTAAGATGCTGTCTCCTGGGACGTGGGAGGTTTCAGCTGAGTTCTGCTTAGTGCTGTTCTCAGGACAAAGATTTGAACTAAGGTTTTCTAGCTGTCTTTAGGAAGAGGAGACAAAAAGACTACCATCTAGGGAAGCTGTAAGAGGAGGTAAGGTGAATGTGTATAGACTGGTACTGAGAAAGTAGATTGAATGCTTCTGGGCTCACTGTCTTACAACACAAAAACATGGGAACGTTCAACGAAATTAAAAAAAAACCCAAATTTAAAACCAGAAAAGAAGGGACTTAAGTTTAAAAAATAAAAACCTAAGCAAACCCACAAAAACCCCCAAGAAATCAAAAATCTCTTGTATGAATATCTCCAAAATACCTGTACTTGTCAAATTATCTCTTGTGTGTCCAGGACAAAGGGACAAAGTTCCTGTTTTCTGTACTGAAGTAGGCAGTAGCGGAGAGGAAATCCGGGTCTGTCCTCTCTTGCGTTCCAGGCAGAGTGGCTGTTGCTGGTTTCTCATGCGAGTGCAACAATCAGCTGTGCCAGACTCCTGCTTGTGCTTGCTGGAACAAAGGGTGGCAAGAGTAGCTCTAATCCAGTGTTTATGCTTTACAGGCCAATGAGTAGTAAAAACCATCTCCTGGCAGAAATCGGAGAAGCCATGGAGTAGCATGGCTGTATTATTGTTTGGAGCAGTGCTGGCTGCTGAGGCATAGAGTGTCTCACTTACAAGCTCTGTCCTCACTTCTGTGTCCGGCTGTTCCACCTGCCTTGCTAAATTCCTAGTGATGAGGAGCCAGCCCAGCAGCTCTTCACAGGTGAAGGAGTGCAACCGCTGCCGCTGTAGTCCTTCTGTGTCAGGTCTAGGGGTCATTCTTCCTCTGCTGAAATTTAAAAAAAAAAAAAAAAAAAAAAAAAAAAAAAAAAAAAACAAACAAACCCAAAAAACCAAAACAAGTCTATTGAACTTACTATGATACACAGAGTGTAACTGGGGTCAGGACTGAGTTACTGGTGTTCTGCCCTGGGCTTATTAATTGACTCATTTTTTGTAAATGTTACCTTTGCTATTTCTCTGGTTTTCCTAACTTAGGTATGTTAAAATTATTTGCTGTTTGTCAGAGATGGATTACATGGCCTCCTGTTGCTCTGTTATTATTTCTAATTATTACACTGGCTTTATTTTGTTCTGTGATATTTATATCTTTATTGAAAGGAGCAGAGTAATCTCCCCCACAGTTGCCTTTCATTAAAAAGTTTCTATTTGTAATCCTTTTGCAAAGCTGGAATTTTTATTACCATCCTACTGACATTTCCAAATCAAATCCTAAGCTGAAAGTTATGTACACTTCCAGAGGAGGGCTTCTAAAACTTAACAATCAAGTCCTGCAGTTTCTGACCATTGCTGAGTAGGATTTTCACTTTTATGTGAATGCAATTTAAATAAGTCTTCTTTCAAATCTGTAGTTTCTCCTGTTTTCATTTATTTGTTGGCTGTTTTTTGTTCTTTCTTTGTTTCTCTTTGGCCCACTACATCATTGTTTTAATAATCTATGGGTTTTTTAGAAGGAGGAACATAATAATCTATGGAGAAATGTCTACCTTAGCCACTGCTCCAGATTAATTATAAAGTAGGCCACAAGCTGCTAAACCATATGAAGGCCAGGATATTTCTTGGCATGTGCGAAAGTGGAATTTTAGCAATTTGAGAAAAATTAGGATACCTACGAGAGTTTAGATGCCTTCGTGATCAAAGAATAGCAATAAAAAATTTCTTGGGAATTAGCTACCTAAATTCCTGCTGTCCCTCTGGATCTGACCTCAGCTGCTTGAAGGCTACAATATTTGTACAAAATTCAACTGAAGTCCTACAGTAGTTACTTGATGGTGACCCAGAAGACCCTAGGAGCAATGTGTCAGTTCGCTTTTTCACTTAAGAACCTAGCTGAAACCTTAAACAGATGGCATTTCTTGTGAGGACAAACCAGCGATGGGGTCCTGGTTAAGACCAGGCCTGAAAGGAATGAATGGAGCAAAGCTTTTCAAGTGGCTGTGCTTCAGAAAAGTGTCGGAGTGGCTTTTGCAAGAACATATGGATTTTCTCTCCCCTGGAAAGAAAAAGATACGTATTCATCTCTGAAAACAGAGTATGAAAACTCCCTTGCAGGAAAAGCGCATATGTATCAAAGTGGTAAGCCAGCTGTCTCCAGACCCCAAACGTTTACTAACTGATACTTCCTGGGTATTACCATAGTCTGTACTCTAAACTGATCCTGTGCCAGTAGCTTAAGAAGCTTCAGAAGGTATCACAGCATCATTGAGGAACCGGGGGAATGCAGATGCAGGAGCAACATCACTTAGGCAGTATTCCCTGGAGGCAGCTGAGGGAGGAGGTTGGGCTGGGAAACAGGTTTTCCCAGTGGAACAAAGCAACCCAATAGTCTTACGTGTAGCGCTCTGCTTGTGTTGGAGAAAGTGAGGCTGTGTGTGCCCTCTGAAAAAGTTGCATACTATTTATGAGTAGAGACTTTAACAGCAGTTTTCCATCTTTCTTCTGAAAATCGTGAGTCCAGACTGCTGCTATGCTAACAGGGAGTAGAGGCTTTCTGCATCTTTTTACTGTCCTCTACTACAAAGTGAAAACTTCTGGAGTAACTAGAACTTCAATACAGAATGTTTTCGAGCATGATTTAATACTATTGCAAGTGCAGATTTTGAGAGAACTGGTACCATGAGAATGGGATTTAGTCATCTCTTTTGCTCCTCGTGCATTTCATGTTCCAAGAAGACTTCTCAGCAGTAAGAGGCAAAAACGATCCTTCAGAAGACCTCAAATGATGGCAGCACTGGTTGGAATGGCGCTTACGCATGCTTTTATTTTAAAACCTGCACTGAATCATCTCTTACATGACACTTGGTCTTTTACTTTCTTTGTTATTTTAAACCTATATGGCACACTACAAACACATATTTTGCTCGGTTGAGCTTTTAAAATGTGATTGCCAGGCTTAGACACTGCAACATGCAGTAGTAGTGCCAAAGTCCAGAGGCAAGCTAGCATAAGTACTCTCCTTTGTTTACAATATAGTTTGAAAAGGAGTTTGTTACTTCAGAGTCGCCAAATGCAAAGGCAAGGCAAAGGTACTGATTTCACCTCCTCCCCAATAGGCTGGGATTGTACTATATACACAGCTTTAAAGAAAGCTGTAATGAAAAAAACACCTTGTGTTCAGTGATCTGCTAAAAAATTAAGTAGCTTGGATGTTTAACTCTTGGGGACTTCATTGTACAGTCCTATACATCTCAATTCATAAAAGGGGAAGAAAAGCCCTAAAAATTGCTTGTTGTATTTAAGGTTAATGTGAGAAGGCCATGAAATCTCTCCTCTGTATATTATTTAAGTAGCTATTTACCCAACTGCGTGCAGTTACAAGAATGGCACAGACCTTTCCCTTTGAAGCCTACATACTAAAGGAAATGAGAAAACCCTAAAGCAAACCAGAGAACTTCCATCTCTTGTAGAGTTTTGGAAGCTCTAGGCTGTATGATTTACTAATGGGCAATGAAATTTTAAACTCTTCACAGCATGTCTTGTTACTTACTTTCATGGCTATATTTTTGTTTAGTATTGGAATGCTGACTGAGCAGAATAGCAAAAATGATTAAGGCTCAAAGACGTATCATTGTGTTACTATTTGAAAGTCCTAGCTACTGTGAACTGTAAGAGAGAGGCACAGAAATGAATGCAAAATGCTGTAAGTCATTTGAATGGTTAATAGTTAGCAATGAAGCTCTTGTATGTGAGGGTAAGAGATTGTTTAATTTACCTAAGTGCATTTGCACATCTGTTGAGAAATCCAGGCCCCCATCCTGGCTTCTGGTCCGCTGCTGCGACTCTGGTGGGTCAAGCAAAGAACCGTGAACACTAAATGATACTGCATTGCGTGAATCAACAATTCATGTTGATAAGAAAAGAGTAAATCTAAGTGCAAACTCCTGCCTTAGTTCATTCTTGGAGTTGTTATGTATTTACATTCTGCCTATCTATAGTGCAAAGATAAATCTTAATCTTTCAGTCATATCTTCTAGTGCAGCTGTTCATACTAAGTGAAGCCAGCTGAATGTTCGGGTCATGCTTTCTGGGGGTAGTTGCCACCTGACAGCATTTTGTATGCTGCTTTCAGGAAAGTGTCATGTACACTAGAAGTTGTTATTAGCCATGAATCTCAACCCAAGGAAGAGATAGAAACTCTCTCAATATCTCAAACGGAAGTTTGAGTTCCAGGCTTTAGCCTTGCATTAGACCATGTCCTTAGATGCCGTGAGGGAGATGGTGATGATCTTTCAGATTTCTGAACCAGCCTTTATCAGTAGATCCTGAAGCACGCACATACCAGAAACTGCTTTACTGATTAGAGCACTTTTACTGTGTTCTGCATCTTGTGAGATTAGAGTGATATTTCTGCATGTATTTTGCAAAAGGATGAACTAAGTCAGAGGAAAAACGGTTGTGAAAGATCATGTACGAGCCATTAGTATCGTTGAGNGCAGTTCTTTGCTTCTGCTGCTAGGCTGTGTTCCTACACAGTAAGCTGATTTGCCATCCTGTGGATGCACTTCAGCATGCTTTCATTTTCTTGCATTGGATATTCTTTTCTTTTTTTCCTTTAGTAATAGCTTTTCTGCTCAGTAATACTGGAGGAAATTGCAGCGACTTGAATAGGGACTTAGAGCTCTAAGTCGTATCAAAGTGTGCAATACACATTTCTGTATCTTTCCTTCAGTGGACACTCCAGAAATATTGCCACTCCCTTCTAGGAAATTGTTCAGTTGTGTACTGTGTGTAGAAAACAAACTAAACATCAGTTAATATAGGCCACAGTGTTTGTTCTGCTTTAGCCTGCTGGTTGCCTCTCCTTACACCTAGTAAAATATTTGCTCAGGGTGATGTGAAACAAAATGGGCTGAGCCTACCTAACATTTCTGCCAGCGGAAGGAAGATGCCTTGGACTCCTGATTCCCACCCTGTGGTCCAGCCTTATTGCCTGCATAGGACTGTTGCCTATTGGACCACAACAGTAAACCAAGTCAGTTTATCAGACTGGGAGAAACATATTCACTTTCTGCTGGATTAGTTTGCTTTGCGTTATTGCAGTCAGGTAAATTACAACCAGTGCAAGAGGGGGTGGACCCACGTAGAGAAAAGGATCTTCTTTCTCAGCAGTAACTCTGGGATTAGATTAGACATTTCCTGTAACAACTTGGTGAAAGCACAGAAAGAATCAAAAATGCATGGCCAAATTAACAACAGACCTAAGAAAGGAGCTGGCAACCTAAGAACATGTTTCCTGTAATGATAACATATCTGCCAATTGCTGGCTGTGCCTTGTAAAGGAGCATTATTTCAAGCAGGATTAAAATGACAGCTAGCAAAGCTGAAAAAACTTACCAGGACTTGTCTTTGTTAATACAGATGCCACCAGTAAAATATTTCTATCTGGTATACCATACCTCAGGTACATGCATCTCAAGTGGAACTTTTATTTTTTCCCACTTGGTAACTAGCGTTATGTGATAAATTGCATCGTCTTTGAAACTAGAAGTAATGCAGTCATACTTTTGTGTTTAGTTTAACTAAACTAACTAGTGTAACTAGTTTTCAATTTTTGATCATTGATATTTACAAGAAATTGGATGCATTCGTAAATCCAGACACTTGCAAAGAAATTCCTTCCTTGAAAAGATGTGTTGCCTTATCAATTTATGCATTGCTGCCCAGGCTCTTCAGTGCTAGGCCTTTATTTTGGAATTACCAACCCTTTTACATTCCTCCTCCCTTTATATTCAGATCTGAGAGATGCCACATCCCGCTTTCCTTAGAGAGTCACAGGTTGCATCGATCCAGCCTTTTTCATGTTGGCCGTGGTTTGCAACTGCAAGCACTGGCAGGAGGGTGCTGAATGTGAGAAACCTTAGTATGATTCAGTCTTCAGCCTGGATGATCACTAAGGGTTTCTGATATGTGTGCTGCCTTATTGTAATGGGATTTAAGGAAATGGGACTCAAAATCATTGATCAGTGTTGACAGTCTTTGACTGACATGATGGGTCCAGAATTGTGATTAGGCAGTTGGAGCATTTTTGGTGAATCGTCCTACTGATTTAACATTGCCTGCTTTCATTATATGCAGGGCTATCTTATTCTGTCCCTGAGAGGTTAGAATGATGTATTTTCCCTAAGAAAATCATCCTATAGTTGTAAGAATTTCTGGAAACATCAAATATCCCACCAAGAGATGCTTCTCTAACAAACTGAGGAGAGGTTCACCATTTTAAAATAAATTGCCATTAATCTAAATAGACAACATAGTGTTTGAAAATAACACAGCATTTAAGTTGCTCTGTCTGTATCTTTACGTTGCTGGCTACGTCTTGTATCTGTAGTTTGCCTTTCTAAATGCTACATCACTATTTCTAAATAACTGCTTCTAGATAAGCAAAACTATCTACATTTCATCCCCTTATGAACATAAATAGTATGTGCAACTACAATGCTGTACTTTCCCTTTCCCTTTATTTATTGGAAAGACATACAGTTGTGATAATCCTCGGTATCCTGATGCCAGTGGAACTAATCAAATTTATGGTTCCCACAATTAGTGTTTGCTATGTGGGATGTCCTAAACATGTGAGTGATTCAATAGGGCTACTGTGTCTATAAAATTTGCTTATGGTTCAGTAAGCTGGTTCTCACAACAGTTGAAGTATTTCCACATTGGGCCTTGCAAATTAATGTTCTATTTTGAGCATGAAACTGTGAGTATATTCAGCTAGGCTACATTCAGATGGCAGAATAGCATCGAGCATCATATTTAGGACTGTGATTTAGAGTTTAGAATAAGCCATCTCATCTGAAAAAGTATCTCACTTTGGCCCTTGTGTATTCCAGATGGAATATACCGTGTGTAAAAGTGGAGACTGATGCACTTCAGTTCTGTGTGGTTTTGTTAGTTGCTTTAGTGATTTTTGCTATTTGTGTTAAATTGATTTGCTTCTGTTTTGCTTTATGTGCTGTTGAATTCTTCATGTTTCTGAGAAATAGCTATTAAAACAGAAGACAGAAATAGGATTTATGTGTATGCAAATGCATTATGATGTCTGGTTGATTTACGTATGAAATATTGAAGTATCTTACAAAGATAGGTAAGGGCTATTTGTCTTCCTCAGCCAAGCAAGGGAGCTGATGCTAGTGACTTCCCTGAGTTCCATACGTTAAATCAGTAACAAGATTAGAAGTATAAATTCCCATTCCCCTGCTGTATCTAGTAGATAACACTTTCTTCTGTGTGAGGTTGCATTTTAATGCAAAGATGCTGCTTACAGATTTGCTTTTAACTCCACAGCATGAAATGGCCTAATTTTTTAATGTTGTGTGATAATTCCTTATTCCCCACAATACCAGTTTCATTCACTGTTTTCATGCTCTGTTCTTTCTGATGGTGCAATAAAGCAACTTTTGTTTCAGAAGTGGAGGTGGGAAGCATACTAATTTGCAGCTGGTTGTTTCTTTTTTTTCCCAGATGGGAGGAAGAACAACTGTGGCTCATTTCAGTGCAAGAAACAATAATTTAGCAAGACTAGATAGGTATTCTTCACTAACTGGATACGTGATTAAAGCACTGCAGTAAGTGCCACTGCAACATATTCAAAGCTTTTTGGCACATCCCAAGGTGCATTTGGGACAGTAACAGGTGCAAATTATCAATTTTTAGAAACATCTTCCCAGTAAACTGCACCAGGCTTCAAGTGGAGTACGGTCCTGCAGAGGTGCTGTGCTCAGCAGTGCCAACTGGCACATCCCAATGGTACACTGTGCATAAACAAGGTCTTTCAAATGGTGGAAGGCTGAAGTAATTGACAGAACTTTGAAACCTGTTACAGGAAAATTAGAGGGGGTGGGGAAAAAGAAAGTTGCAGCATGAAATGAAACCATGGTTCCAGACCTTTCCTGGGAGGAAAAAGCTCCATCTTCTAGCAGTCTCTTCAGATAGTGTGTATCCTCTCAGCTTCACTGCTAGTTAGATGCTAAATGTGTCTTAGCTGCTAAAATGAGTTTTTTCCATAGGTGCAGGCTGACATATCTAAGGACAACCTCTAGAAAGTATTAACTGTTGTATGAGACATACTGCCTTTACGATGTAGTCAAGGTGAAAGTCTCGTCATGCTTTTTACCAAATTAACATGAGAAATGAGAAGATCACTATCAAGGACAAGCTACTGGCTAAATGTAGTCGATAATGTCATTTTCTCTTTCCTGGTTTCTCTGCTAAAACATTGTCCATGGGTTTTTTTCCTACTTTGAATATTTCAGGATGTGAATCCCAGGAGGAACTGCAGAAAGGCTTGTACCCCTTTCAACACCTTGAAGTTTGTGTTGAAGTTCTTAAGGAGGTTTTTAATGAACCTGTTTCTTTGTTTGCATGTTAATCTTGGTGATCAGGGGCTTTAAAAATCTATTATTGTGGAGAATGCTGCTGCACATGTGTTACTGAACATAACAGTGCAAAAACCCTTAACAAAAGACCAGCACAAAGCTTCGTCTTGTTTTCTAACGTTTCTGAGGACTACGACTAAAGCTTTCCTAATAAAGCTCATTTGTATTTCTCTTTTATCATATTTAAGTTTCTGAGACTTACAGAGTTTGTTCTATCAGGAAACAAACATTCATAATAAAGTAGTCTGTTGGTGGGGTGTACTTTGATACAGATTTTTGACCATCTGTTGCCTAGTGGGCAAGTAAACCAATAAAAGAATAATTGGAATTTTCCTGGCTGAGTTCTCAGAGGAGCCCTCAGGAAGTCTCACCTTGCTTTTGACCTGTTGGTTGGATTTTATTCAGCAGACTTTTGTCATTTTCATTCTTTTTCTCCATTGAAAAATGAACCTGCGATAACAGGGAAACTAACTGTTGAAACAACATACAAGTTTGTTTACTTATGCTAAATCTTTGCTAGAGGCAGATCTAAAACTGTGATGTTCATGTTTTGGATAGGTATTTCTAGAAATGTGCTGTTATTGAGAGGTCTGGGGGCGGAACGGGGAGCACAGAATATCCCAACACCAGATGGACCCTGGTTTGATTGCAACCCTTACAGGGTCTTAAATCCAGGATAATACTAAGAGGAATCAATTTCTAGTATAAAAACATTGGGTTTAAAAAAAAAGTGCTGTTAACTTTAAAAAACAACAACAAAATCCAAGCAGCAAACCCAGAAATGCACGCATATCTCTTGACTATCATCTGTGGTAGAAGTAAAGCCTGAATGCTTTGCCAGAAAGGTTTAGCAGACCTGAAAAATCTGCTCTCACAGGATAAGTGGGAGAGCTTTGCCAGCTGAGTGCCTGGAGAAACCAAGCTCTTCCTTTAGAAAGGACACGCTTTCAGCAGGCATGTTTACTAGCTCTGGAATGAAGTATGCTTCTCACCTGGAGTCCTGCTACTCTTGTCTCACACATGGTGGGTCCCTTTTTGGTGGTGAGCAATGCGTGCTTTTGTGTAGACTGTGCTGGAAGGGTCTAACAGTTCCCTTGGGTTGATAATGTCTGTTTTACTCATACATAATGTATCCAGGCAGGAGTAGCAAGATCTGGTGTCAGGTGGTGGCATGAAAGGATGCTATTGTTTTCCACTTGGTTATTAATTTCTGAGTTGTATTTCTCCCTGATACTTTTGTTGAGATGAGATAGTATTGCACCAAACACTCACTAATGATCGTCTCGGATGTGGGAGGGACATACTGATTTCTGTACTTACTCTTTTGTCTTCATTTGACTCCTGTGCATTGGATTCCATCTACTGTTGTGCTGCCCTAGTACAACCCATCCTTCTACTCTGCAGTATCTGTACTGATAATTTCCTTATAACCGCCCCCCCATGGATCTTAACTGCTGGTATGGGAATGACTTCATCATTAGCATCACTGTCATATGGTTGTAATGTTTTTCACTTCATTAAATACTAACTATGGGTAAATGCTGTATAAAACAGCAGTCCCTGTAAATGGTTAAAATGTTACTGCTTGCTAGCCATTCAGTATGCCCATCAGATTGTGGTCTTTGCATGTGGCGTGCATTGCCTCGCATGGTGGTATAAGAGAGACATGGAAGAACTTTCTGATGAAAGGAAGCGTGGAATATCTGGGTCAGAATTAGAAAATACTAGCATTTGTTTGGTTTGGCCCAGAGTTGTATCTAGTTTCCCTTCACTTCATTGAGCATCCTTGTATGTATGTTCTCGAGTGACCTGTGGTTCAGGTAGCCTCACAGACAGTTAATACCATCATCGTTCATCTTACTGAGTCATTATGGCAATTCAGAAACTATAAGTGAAAGTCTTTCCTACAAAGTATCTGGAGCCTGTCAGAGAAGTGGAAACACTTCACCTATGGGGAACTGTGCTTTTTTTGAGCGCTCTGGCATGGCCCTGCTGAACATGAGTGCAGGAGCTGATTGATGCTAGAGAAGTGCTGTTAAACTTTGATTTTTAAACTCTGAGGGCAGCTGAAGTCTGCCAGATTTCTTGGCACTGCAGTAGTGTTTTGGTTCAGATAAGAGTGCACTGCTGAAACAAATCTCTAGATCGTTGCCATTTCCCACTTTTGGTTCTCAGCTATTACTGGGCATCCAGTCTTTGTGAACAGAGTAGAGCAAATCTGAAGTAAACCCTGGCTTCCTTAAATTCATCATTATATTTAAGTCCATGCTACCAAGTATTCCACTCGATGGATCCACATTTGCTGTGCTGTAATACTAATGTAAACAAAGTGACTATGCAATTTTTTTTTAATTCTTTCCCCTCCCCCCCTTATTTATTTTCTCTGTTGCTGTACTTTACATTCCAATAGTCAAAATAATTGGTTCTGGGCAGCAATTGGCAGATACTTGATCCTTTAAGTAATATGATCAAATGTTCCTTTTTTTCTTTGCATTCGGGTGAGATTTTTGGAGTAAGATCCCAGCTCCTGTTGCAACCAAACTATTTTCATGTTTTAAAGGACTAGTTTTGCTGACAATCCCAACTACACAAAAATATTTTCTTCATCATGGCATCTTTAATTTCTTCTAATGCCTCTGTGGGACATGAAGAGTATCAAAAATTATCACATTTTTAAAAAAATAGAAAATTACAATCTATAAATATATAATTTCCAGGGGTCCCCCAGCACTGACTGCAGCTATTTCCTTGTTGATTGAAATGACAACAGGGTACTTGTTTTGTCGCTCAAATTTGATTGAATAATGATTTTAACATGCATTTTTCTATTAGTGTTTGTGGATTATAAGAGCAGCTAAGCAAAGCAAACTTTGCAAAGCAAAGTTGTTTTTCATCACAAGATTGCGGGTTTTTTTCCTAGTTTGAAAAGACATGTCTACATTTTAATCTCTACATGAGAGAAGATATTTATAATGATTCACAGGAAAGTATGTCAGAATTTGAAGAAAGAAAAGATTATTTGTGCTTTATTGACATTTGTCCTGAATATTAAGGTGACAACAGTTCCTCCTGCTGCATAATTGTTACAGAAAAAAAAAAAATTGACTTGGGAAGACGTGCCCAGGCCACAAGGTCAATATTCCCACCTCCTATATCTCATGTTTATATAGAGAGGTGCGCAGCAACCTTAATATAGTACAGGGTACAGAAATTTGTTCTCAAACAGACAATTCTCCAGCATTGGCAGCTAGGTTGCAACAAAGGCAACAACCATCTCGACACATTTCCTAGCTGGAAAGAAAAAGAATATTCCTTGGAGATCATAGAAATGGGTTAATGATAAACATGAATAACAAGGATTTCCATGCCATAATTTTGGAATTATAAACTGTTTTTTGGAACTTGGGAGTTCACAGGACTGCTAAGCTGCAGAAGGAGGACAGCATGTATCGCTCTAGAAAATTGTAAGTGGACTTACAATACCAAAAAAGATACAGGAGTTCATGTTATAAACAAACAATAGGGTAATTTTCCTATAGCTAAGAAAATAAGTAGATACAGTGTATGGTTTTATTCTGGTCCCAATTGCTAAACTCATCTGAAGAGAGCTAGTGCACGTTCAGTTTTCCTTGCATAATTAATGGCCAAAGGAGAACCAGTAACATGCCCTGGCAGCAAAGAGGACTGGTGGTATCCTGGCCTGCATTAGGAGTATTGCCAGCAGGTCGAGGGAGGTGAGCCCTCCCCTCTGCTCAGCACTGGTGAGGCCACACCTGGAGTAACTGGGTCCAGATCTGGGCTCCCCAGTACAAAAAAAAGATACAGAGCTACTGGAGAGAGTCCAGCAAAGGGCCGCTAAGATGATGAAGGGACTGGAGCATGTCTCCTATGAGGAGTGGGAGAGACTGAGATTGCAGCCTGGAGAAGAGAAGGCTCAGGGGGCAGCTCATCAATGTATAAAAATACCTGAAAGGGTAGTTTAAGGAGTGATGATGCAGGTGGCATATGGATGCTGTTGTGTCGCACACTGCCCAGTATCATCTCATTCTTTTCCACCTTTCCATTTGTGTTCACTGGCTGCCTTTTATACTGAAGTTGTGTTTTGAGGGCAAGGAAATATTTTTATTCTGTTTTGGTAGCACAATAAGTATACAATAACTGAAAAGAATGTAAACAGTAGTGATGTTTATTGTGGGATATACGAAATACTTGCATACGAGTTTCAGTTTAGTTTTAAATATTTATGTATTAAGTTCTAAATGCTTATTACATTTATTTAAAAATAATATTATATACACAAATTATTTGTTAAATACTGAATTTTTAATGCATTTTTATATGGGTAATTATTTTATTTCTATAGAAGTGATTTCCCACCAAAAGTACCACCCTGTGCATAGGTCCAGGTCAGTAGGAGTTTTTGCTGTCTCTTCACGTGGGACTCCCAGAGAAGGCATTGAGTTGGGATTGGGTTTATTGCAGGAAAGGGGATAACTTTTCAGAGGGCTAAGAGCATGCTCAATAGGCAATTGGAATCATTACTACTTCTGCTCCTGGCATGAGCTGTTGCATTTATTTATTTATTTTTGATTAACATTCGCCATGCTTTCCGAATGTGGATGTGTTATATGTCAATATGTAGCTATATCCACCGTCACACCAGTTATTTAGGCTGACCCAGATCACATTAGTCAGAACAGGGACTGAACATCAGTGTTTTGCCAGCGCTGGTACAAATCCTTTGGCAGTTTAAACAATACCCAATACAAGACCATAAAGCAGGATGAGAGGAAATGGACTCAAGTTGCGGCAGGGGAGGTTCAGATTGGATATTAGGAAAAATTTCTTTACTGAAAGGGTTGTCAGACATTGGAACAGGCTGCCCAGGAAAGTGGTGGAGTCATCGTCCCTGGAGGTATTCAGAAAGCATGTACACGAGGCACTTCAGGACTTCATGGTTTAGTGGGCATGGTTGATGGTTGGACTGGATGATCTTAAAGGTCTTCTCCAACCTAAATGAGTCTATAAGCAAGCTGTTTATCTCGGTGTATTCACATAAATAGTGTGGAAGTATCCCTTGTCCTCATACAAACATTTTGCCCAGTTTCATTCATCAGTGTCCCCTTTTCCCAGCGTCTGTGGATGCAGTTTCTAGCTTGGTTTCTTTGGGCAGGTGAAATATTGCTTCCTGTACAGGAATGGATGTGGCAGACTTTACACGCTTTGCAAGATATAAATGTTCTGACGTACAGCTGTTCTGGTAGAAATTGGTTTTGAAACTGGCTTTGAACGTAGAAGCCAATATATCCATGCCATTGGCTTGTTTCTTGGGTTCAGATGTTGCTGACAGCCAGTCAAATTACTCATACAACCTTATTACTAAACTGACTGTGTTCAAAGCCATTTCAGCCTTTCTTGGTGCAGCAGGTGACATTTGTGAGCTGATGATTTGAACCTATATGTCCTTTCCAAGGTAACTCCAAACCTAGCTAGCAGGACATTGATTCTGAGGGATTAGAAGTTTTTGGCTTTGATAACTAATGGCAGCAAAGGACAATCTCGGAAGGAGTTGAAACTGTGTACCATTACTAGATATAAGCAAATCAGTGTGTTAGAATCTTGCTAGTGTGTTTGGGGTTTTTTTGTTTGTTTGTTTGTTTGTTTTTAAGAAGTCCCTTGACAGTAGAAATTGGCAAAACAAAACAATTCTATTCTGAGACGTGATTAGGTGAGAAGATCAAATCCTCATGGTTAATTTAATTGTTTAAATATGTTTTTACCACTTTTATTCTAGTGAGGTTTGAGGGTTATATTATTAATGAAGGGAGCTGCAATAGCACCATACTAAATCACTTCAGCTGGAGGTTTAAATCACCCTTACTGTGTGATGATGAACCTACTGTGTTTTCTTTAGCGGCAAAACTGGTTTAAGAGGTTTCTACCACACCCTTCTTCACCTCCCTAATTATGCCAGTGCGACTCTTCAAGGGCTGCACTGTAAGCTTTTATTACTGAAATGAACTAGGTTTCAACCAAATCTCCTCCTCGCTTTACCTGGGTTTCTTTTTTGTTTGTTTTAAACCCAGATAATTTCATCAATTCAGTTTACAGTACCTCTTCCTCTACCCTTCTCCAATGCACAAAAAAACTCCATTAGCTCAGCTGAGGAGGTGGCAAAATGTAACACCCGAATGGATTTCCTCTGCTTAAAAATGCCTTATCATAGTGGAATTTTTCCTCCCTCTTTCTGCCATATAGGGTAGCTCATCTCAGCCTGGCTGGAAATCGAATTCTCAGGTTTGTTTAACAAAAGTGTGTTGGTGAACTTTTAATTTGTACCCCTTTTTAACGTACAACTCTGCTTTTATGTCTTGTTTTAATGGTATTGCTGTGTCTCAAACCTCTAAGAGTTCTGAAACGTTTCTTCTAGCAACACAATGCTACTGTTTTGCACATTTTTAGCTATGGACCAGTTTTCATGTCTGTTTAGTCCTTTACATTCTTCTATCTGTATTGCAGGGAAGAAAGGCTTATGTGCAATGGTGTGCTAAAAGGCTGGTTAGCTACCTGCCTATCAGTCATCTTTAAAGCTGGTCCTTCCCAGTACACACCCTATAGAAGTAGAAAAAGCAAAATACCTTTTCTGAAAAAAGTTGGTTCTGAGCAGAGGCTTTGGCACATGTAGATATGCTGCATAATATAGCATACCTTCTTCTAATTTCTTTCGTTCTGTATGGTAGGTGACCTTTCGCCTGCAAATTTATGGCCCCGTCAGCGGCTGTGGTTTACACAAACTTCCTAATCAGGTACTTCAATCATAATGTTGTTGGTTTGAACTCTGCAGAACAAGTTTCTGATCACTTCTGATCACTGCTATGCTCTTCCTTGCAATAGAAAAAATACTTGAGACTTACTTGTGATCTCTCTTACCACACGGATCTATTGTCAGCTGACATTTCCTTTTTATCTTGGAAGATAAACACAGTGTTTAACACTGTGTTTAATATCAAAGGTTTATAAAATAACAGTGTAGAAATTATGTAAATATTATCATTGTCCTTCATCATCACATCATCATATTCCAGTGAGTCAGGTTATGCTTGGGATGAATGAAAGATTTTTGCATAACTTTAATACAAAGCACATGATTCACTTCATCTATTGGGGCATTTTGAGATTACAAGCAGACTTAGAGGGCTGACTTGTCTTCAGGGACACTGACTCAAACCAGTAAAGGGATGAGCACACTTGTTGTGCTGTGCCACCACACTGGGGTTGCATCTTATGACTCTGCTGTGTGAGTGGGTGTGTTGGGGAGGACGCTGGATGTGCTGACGATGACCCCCTCTGTGCCCTAAGAAGCTCAGTGGTGCCACATAGGGCTGGTGGTATTGCAACAGGTCACCTGGGGCGAGGGGGACCTGAGGGAGCAGCAGCTTGACAAAACCTGTGGTAGGAAAGAGGGAGAAGAGCACCTGGCAGGAGAAAAGAGATGCCACAAACCCATTAACTGTTTAATTCGTGAAGGGAGAGGAGTGAGCTTTAATGCTGTGGACAGTGGTCCCCATTCGTGGGACCCCAGCCCGTGAGAGCAATCCCAGAGAGCCGATGCCCTGGGAGTGTTAACATGGGGGCAAGAGAAAGAACCAGTGCTGCAGCCCGCATACACACACACACCTTCCAGGCTTCATCACCATAGCCTGGGAGAGGCTGTTTGAGGGGAAACTTTCCCAGGGCTGTGGCACTTTTGTTTGCCTGTTGCTTGCCTCACCCGATGTCAGATCCATTTACAGCACTCAAGCATCTGCCCTTCAGGGCAGCCTCTGGGGAATTCTGTGTGGAAGTCCAGGTTGGGTTATCACAACAGGGAATTGCAGCACCTCTGCACTCTGGCACTAAATGCTCAATTCGGGGTCCTGAAGGAACTGTACTAAGGCCACTGTTTCCTAACAGAGAGAAGACCAATTAATGAGCTACAGGAGGGACTGAACTGTGAAGAGACAAAGCAATGATGATACAGAACTACTTAGGTTGGTCAAAGCAGTATCTGAGAAGGATGAAAGGAGAAAACACCCAGTGCCAACAAGTGTCATGCTAACACAGGTTGGAAAGGTAGTGTGAAATGCTTGTACACAATGCTGGCTTACAAGATGGACATTGTTGAAAGCTACGTAGAGACTCTGGAAACCAAAGTGTGATGGTATATAAAAATGGCAGGAAAAAATGTGTCTTACCTGGAATACAATGATCAAGTCTGCATATTTCTCTCCAAAGTGATCTAACAGGAACAATTAGACACAGGTAAGACAGAAGAGAAAATAACTAAAAGAGGAACTTGTGCAAGAGGCATACAAATCACTGAAAAGTATCAAAAAGTCATGACCAAGCCTTTTTAGAAAGATGTAAGAGCAAACAACTAACTTGAAAGACAGCAAATGGAAGAGTAAATATTTTATGAAACACATAATTGACCCGTATAACTCACAGCACCAAGATCAATGTAAGAAGAGTTAAGCATTTTAGATTATTTTTTTAAAATAAGCACTTTTGTAGACTATGATGACATTCAAAATTACATTAGAACAGATAAAGACATTTTGTATATTTATGTGAACTTATAACAGTAGAAGTCCTCCAAGTCATAAGAGCGTAAATGACTTTTAAGGAAAAAATGCCCTTATGTGAACAGAACTGAAACCCTACTGTCTGTATCTTGTGGGGTTTTGCTTTTTGTATGATCAGTCAAGTATGGTCTGTCTCAAGACACTGAGCTAGCTGGAGCATTGATCTTACTTAATTTGGCAAATCCTGCTCATCTTGCACGTGTTTTTTTTCTGTGAGCTTTTTTGAAGGAATGGTACCTCTAAGCTATGAATAGGCAATAGAAGGGATTATATGCGAGTAATATCCTTTTGTCTCTGGTGTCACTTTGCTTTTGAGTTTGGGCAGGTTATCTGAGGGTTTGGTTTTTCAAAGGTCAGTGCTTTTAAACGGGTGATTGTTATCTGATATTTGCATTATACATATAAAATACAGCATTCAGTAAATCTTGTCTGTCTTCATAATCAGTAATACACTTGTTCAGATATGCTACATGGGCAATTTAATTCTAGTCACCAGTAGCAAGTCACCTTAATAGAATAAAGAAATGTCTTCATAAGTAGTCCCCTTTTTGTGAGCATCCTTTTCTCATTACAAAAAGACTATCTTAGGATTGCAATTGTAATGCTTCTGAACATGGTAGTTTCCACTGAAAAAGGCAAATCGGCATACACTTTATTGTCTATTATTTATGTAGAGCTAGCATGTGCTAGGTACTTTACAGAGGGATTATAGAAGGGAATTTCTCTGAAGAGGTTACAGTACAAAGAAGCTACAAACAGGTGCAGGAGCAGAGATGGGAGGCAATAGAGCACAAATGTCTGAAAGCTGACATGGAGTATCTCCTGCCTTGGATCTGTAATTTCCTCTCTTCTAATGCATGGCTGTGTTGGGTTTTTTTAATGACTTTTGTACACTGATGACTAAGATTATAGGCATTGTTAGGAAAAGTCACATAAAAGCAGTTTCATACTGGGAAAAAATAGGGATCTTTTTCCTCCTCACTTGTCATAGCCTCATGAATTGTGACTGGTTTAGCTCAAGTTTTTCAATATAATCATTCCCAAGCAGTGGCTCTGTCTCCTGAGTAGCAAGCAAACATTGATCACTCATCCATTGTTTTTGGAAGATGTCATCCTCTTACTGCTGCTGGTTGAGTGGAGCATATATTCTTTCCTCAGTCTGAAACTGTCAATGCTCTTCAGTATTATAGTTCCTGTAATCGTTAGCAGCTGAGGAGCAGATACACAATCCCCTCAGCTATCCCTTAAGTGATGTGACAACCTCACCAGAACAGCAGAGCAGA
Source organism: Pandion haliaetus (assembly GCA_013401275.1). Classification (NCBI taxonomy): domain Eukaryota; kingdom Metazoa; phylum Chordata; class Aves; order Accipitriformes; family Pandionidae; genus Pandion; species Pandion haliaetus. The sequence continues at coordinate 128,828 of VYZV01044422.1, forward strand.
CCTTAGAAGGTAGCACCTGCTTCTGGCACCTCAACTAATTCTGTGAATAGGGAAAATTTCTGTAAGGGTTAATCAGGCAGGCTAGTCTGAGCACCCAGTTTAATACAACCTTGTTGCAAACTTGCCTGTAGTAGTCTTTCTCATTCTACACTTTCCTCTGAGTCTGGGTGCATGCTGTATAGCACCTGGAAGGATAATGTCTGTCCTTCAGAAGGAATTAGGAGAGAAGTATTGGAGAGGTAACAGAACCCCTCCTCACCAAGAAATGAGCTGATTGCTGCCTGGGTCAGCACAGGGGCTGGAATTAAATCACCATCGACCTGCTCTGTGCATAATGAACCTACAAATGTGTCAGATTTTTTTTTTTTTTTTTTTTTTTTGTATGCGTGATACAGATATTTGGGTTCAAATTAATGCAACCTTGGATTAATTGTACAGTGCAAACATATATTAAATTTAGGAACATGGAGCCTGCAAGGGACTTTCTAGGTCTGCAAGTTCAATTTCTGCTTGTCATGTATGGCCTCTTGATACTGCATCATCCATAAAGTTACCAAGCTTCACCAGGCTCCATTTTAAACATAGCTGAGTTATCTCCCTGGTACTGAAAGCAGATGGCTGCTCCAAAACTCTTCTCTGAAGCTTAAAAACCTTTTTCTAATTTCTAGACTAAATTTAATCATGCTACATCAAAGCTATTTGTTTGTGTGGCAATATTATTCTTCATCTAAAGCATTTCTTTTTCCCTTGGTGTAGTACTTGCATGCCGATGCATTAACAGGGCGATAGTATATCACTTTTCAGCCTCCATTCAGCTGTGCCGAGGAAGCCAACCACTTTTATCTTCCTCTCATAAAATAGTCTCTATTCCCCTCATGGTTTCAGTAACTTTTCTCTGCTCTTCTTCCAGTGTGAATTCGTTCTTTTAAGCGTGGATATACAGAATGAGGTAGATTAGTCCAGATGAGGTCTGATCTGCGTCTTACTCGAATAACACACCTCTATTTCTGCTTTACTGAAGACACCTTGATGTGATGGAGCGTTGCAGTTACTTTTTTTGTGTTTGTGTCACATGGGGTCAGTTTTAGATACCCTAGGATCTACTCAAAACACATCTTTCTTTCTTCTCTTCCAAACTTGGAGTTGATTGCCTGTCACAAAATCCTTTCAGGAAAACTAAGCAATGCGGGGCTGGTCCTCATGTGAATGTGCGATAGGGAAAGATAGAAAACAGAGTAGGAGAAAAAACGGTTAGTTCTTGAAGTAGGGGAATGTCACAAGGAATGTTCCTTGGAGGCCTGTGTTGGCTCTTGTGCTGTTCAACGTATTCATAAATGACCTGGAAGAGGGAGGTAACAAAGTTTTTATGCTAAAGACACAAAATTATTTGAGGCAGTAAGGATGATGGAAGAGCTGCAGGGCAACTGGGCAATAAAATGGCACTTGAAAATGAGTGCAGATAAAATGTTAAATCATGCACACAGCAAAGCCAGTCACAGTTTCACATATGAAGTGATGGGATCTGTACTGGTGAATCCCTGGATACCTCTGAAGAGCAAGATCCTGGGGTTTGGATAGACAGTGCCAAGAAAGTATCAGCTCAGTGATAGAAATGCCAGTCAAATGTCCAGTGTTATTAGGGATGGAGTAGAATACAAGGTGAGAAATCTCGGCAGCTTCATAAATCTGATTCAGCTGTGTCTGGTGTGCTCTGAGCAGTTCCAGTTCTCTCATCTCAAAGTGGCTAAAGCAAACAGGTGAGCAAGAAAAAAAGGTCATTAATTAATATGATTTTCTGGGCCTCAAAAGGCTGAGCTTGGGTAAATTATTCATAATGTCATTGAAATTCAAATACAGCTGAAGTTTCCTGTTGGGTTAGCTAACACTGAGAAACCACACCTCATGCCTTTCTTCTCTAAAATTTGGTACATTGTAATGGTAAGATGTTTTGCCCGTCTTTCATTTTCTGGAAGTGCCTCTGCATCTTAAATAAAAACATTTCCTGTTCTTACTCAGCTAGAAAACTTAAGAGCAATGCTTCTACTATTAAATTAGTTAATGTAGAGGGGAAATCTCTCATGTTCACGTAAAACCTGAAGGGGCTTGCAGAGCAGCTGGTTTCACGCGGGGCAGGCAAAGGGTTCCCAGGAGCCGTCGGGGAATGTCTGCCTGGTCCAGTGCTGCACTGGGCAGATGGGGTGAGTGCAGAGTGAGCCCAGTTCAGAGATCAGAAGCAGCATAACTTGGTACGTGCTGGGCTCTGCCTCGGTTCCTCAAGATAGCTCGTTGCTCTGGAAAATGCTTCGTTGTACAGCACTAACGTGACACGAATGAGCTAGCAGATTTGGGGCTGCAGAGTTACTAGGGCCTGTCTACACTTGCTTGGTTTGGTATCAGTGTAAAGACTGCCCAAACTAGATTTCAAGAGATCTCATCTTCCTTGCTACAATAAAAAGAAAATATTAATTTTTTTGTTGGCAAGCAGAAGAAAGAATTCCTGGTTTATGCTGGATTTACTGTTCTTTTCTGTGCCTATGATTTGCATTTAGAACCAGGCTGCCTGGCATAGTGTGCTTTGGCAGCGTAGCTGCTCGCACTGGGTACAAATGTAATTGCGCACATTTGTGAAATTGAGGTTGCTGGCCATGGTCAGCCTATACACCAGTGGGTACATTCCTGCACTCTGAACAGATAACTATTGATACTTCTGGTGTATAAATGACTAGGCAAAAATACAGGCACAGTGGTTAGATCCCAGGAGTCTTGCTGTGAAAATGTTTGTTCTGCTTTTGGATATCTTTGATGGATTATCATCTGAACACCTTGAAGAAGCATGGAAGTATATCGTGTGGAATGCTGATTATAATAATTCTATGTCATTTAAATGATTTTCACAAAAGGTCTTGGAGTGTTTTGCTATGAAGTAGACGTAGGAGCATTTTTCTGAAGTACGGATTATTCCACTTGACAAGGTGGGTAAAAGAAGTTAGATCACTTTGTAAAACTAAACAGAAAGGTCAGCAGGAAAACCCAGAATAAAACACCAATTTCCTGGCATAGGTTCCCACTCCTGACTAGGCAATACTTCCTTCTCCAAAATAAGCATTTATACAATTATGTTCACAATTTTGAAATACAATTT
>VYZV01044422.1:137213-151972 GCA_013401275.1 Pandion haliaetus
GAACTCCATGAGCTCAAAAAGTTTAGGAAGCTGTTTTATGTGAAGAAGGACAAGGAAGAGGACCAAGTGCATATAATGGAACATGACCAGCTCTCCTTCTCTTCCATCTCAGACCAAGCAGCCTCCATGAAGGACGATCAGAAGGCCAATGAGCCTTTTGTGACTTCCCAGTCCCCAACTTCCAATGACAGCTCTCTAAACAATTAATACAGGGGTATCCATACCATTGTTTTGGTGCATTTATGCTACTTACCATAAGAAATAGAACACCTCATATTTTTTTTCTGAAAATATAAAAGCTGGAAGACTGTGCTACTTTAATAAGGATTCATCACTTCTGACACAGAAAAGACTTCTGGGGAAAAATGTGGGAGCCATCCTGGGAATAGGGAGAAAATGTATGATGTGGCTGGGAACATTAGGCCATTTTGCTTGAGGGATAAGGAGTTAGGTGTACTGCTTTCAGAGGTGCCAGAGAGAAAGGCTTTCACGAGCAACTTCAACATCTTCAGGAGAGTAGACCTTAACTGACATCCAACTCATCTAGTGGCATGCCCCATCTTGCAGCTGGGTGACATAGCAAATTTTGAGATGTGCACTTTTGTCAGAAGCGTAGTCATAGATTTAATCCAAACACACCAAATATCTTAATCTGGAAAACATTTCCAGAGCAATATCTATAGATCTGCTGGAGAGGGGAGTATGTAGATTGTCCCTCTATTACCCAATAACTTGCAGGTGCAAATAATAATTCTAGGAATGAAAGAAACAAGGCTCTGGTCCCTCCTTTGCCCATGCCATTTACATTCAAATTTCCTAAATCCTTAGAAGGTCCCCTAATCACAAGAAAAATGTTGTCCTGAAGAGAGTGTGCCTTGAGTCTTCCATGCTGTTTGTCTTTGTATGAAATGCTTTTGTGAAATCTGAGAGATAGCAAGACCAACTCAAAGTGCTGAGTGAGATGGGGTTGCAGGGAAGGGAGACAGCTGCATTTCAGTCCTCTGCCCTCTGAAATGGGCAGGAGTGGGGTTTTAGCAATGTGGAATGGAATAGAGTCAGCAAACGCCACAACTGGCATAGTGATGTACTTACGGCTTTCTCCTAGTAGATGGTTGAAATCTGTTCAGCAGAAGAAAGACTCAGCGCTATTTCTTCCACAGTCCAGCCCACTGTGTGCTCTCTGCTGAGCTGATAGGTGAGCGAAGGAACAGAAATAGTGAATTTGAACGTAGCCCCTTTGTCTTCTTTTGCTTTTCTAACTAATACTCGGAGTACTTCGGAGGAGAAGAGAATGTTTCAGGGCAAAACAATTTTTCAGTTTTTCATATGGCAAGAAAAAAGGAAAAATGTCACATTTGGTTCGGATGGAACCGAAATTTTTTCCCCTTGGGAAAAGTCACTAAAAAGTCAAGATCTCGCCCAACTTCTGAAGCTGGACTCTCTTTGGCTGTAACAGGAGAGGCATTTTAGTCCAGCTACCAGTCACTGTGCTGAATGCAGGGACTTTGGGAGTGAATTTCAGTGAGCAGGACATGAGACTTCAATGGTTGTAGTACTTTCTCTTCTGGCCTTAAGAATCTATGATATGTGAATCTTGATAATGCTTTGCAATGAACAAAAGATCTGGAGCACAAATAGCCATATTAGGACAGCCTCCCACACAGGAATAGTGTAGAGGAGAGCCTTTTCTCTGCAGTGCAAGCATGCCAGATTGCCTGTAATTTGGCTTTTAGTGTTTAGAGCTGAATAGTATTTTACTGTAAAAGAAAAAAATGCAGTGTGTCTAGATTTAGCGCACGTGGGAAAAATACTTGAAAGTAAATAACCCAAAATATACTGTGTTTGAGCTTAATTATAGCTAGCATCAAACAGATTTTATATCTTTACTGGAAAAACTTACTTTATGGTTAAATCAGCTGAAAGTCTTCAATTAAAATTTATATTTATAGAAAAACAGAGCTAAAGGTTTTGGTTGTTTTGGGTTTTATAGATTAGGTGAGAGCATACTGTGTTTGCATGATCCCAGGAAAGTGGCTATTTTTATACTGCTTAAGTTAACACAGTTCTGTTTATAATGAATGTTAACCAATATATATGTACATATATACATAAATATATTTATATACTGTACATATATCATAAGTCACCAGAGTTTAACAGACTTAGGAATGGCATTTTGGATAATTTTTGTTCCCTAGGCTTCTCTTTATACAGTCAATAATTGAAAACTATGGCATAAAAATGACACTGACATAAAATTAAGAGCACTGTACTACAACAAACATTTATACAGTTTTTTCCAGTGGAATTTTATTGATCGTTTTCAATACCTAAAAATTCAAGATTTCTTTTAATTTCAGTGTAGCATTAAACTCTAAAGGATATGCACAGATGCTAAATGATACACAAAGTTAATTTTGCGGCGTGTACACAATTGCAAAACGTAGTCATGTGAAATGAAAGCACAGAATTCAAAGCAGAAGCGATAAACTAAGCAGTATACTGTGACGTAGGTGAGTATTTGTTATTTTAAACTTAAATAAAAAGTCTGGCTTTTGCCTGCCTGCACTGTGAAGTGGGGAGTATTTTCTTTAGTGCTGTGTGTGCATGCACATACTGTGCAAAAATCCTGTCTGCGTTTGTCAAGATTGTGCATCCTTTAGTTAGCCTTCCTCAACTCAAGGAGGGACCATTAATGCCAGAGTGTGTTACCTAACCTTGATATTAATTGTAGCTTAGCACTGTGTTGATTATTCCTATAGAAAAAAAGCATTCCAGAGTGTGTTTTTGTTTCAGATGCTGACTGATTTTAGCAAATAAAAAATAGTGGCATAACGTTTATCTTGTCTTTATAACCTAACGACTCCAATATTTGAGGAAATCTGAAAAACTGTCATTGCAGGTTATCAGTACAACTGATGAAAATAACGGCCTTCATTTTCTACAGCTTTTACATCTTCATGTGAAGCCAACACACAAGACCAGATGAGTTAAAACTGGAATCCAGACTAGAAGGAGAAAGATTATTGTGCAAGAACCTTAGTATAAAGTGCGTCTTTCCTAGAGGCAAACTGTGAAGCAGGTGCATGTAAACCCAAATGGAGAGCATGGGTCATAAAACAACGGTGCTGAAACAAAAGTTTGCAACAGGGAGTTAGAAATGTGAGCAAATTACTTATACAGAGAAGAGAATTGCCTGGGTCCTATCTTCACTCTCCTGTCTTCAACTGATCCAGGCATATATCCCATGAATAGCTTTATTCCTATGCTACAGCTGACATTTGCCATCTTCTCTTTGTCTTTCAGTGTTAAATATAAATAAATGTGTTTTATTATTACTTCAAGGGAAAGGACTGGCAGGCCATTCAGTTGTGTTGGGGGAAAGAAAAAGGAAGAACCCACTTGAGTTTTGATCTTGGAGCTGAGTGACAGCTACATTTGTTCCTTTGAGAACATGTCCTCTTCCCTAAGAGTTTCTTCCCAAGGTTCACCAATGGCACCTAGTGCGGGTGAATGCAAGACTTGCTGAAGGTTGAAATGAGTTATTTTCTAAGTAGGTAACTTTAGAGACTTAAGCGGTTTGCAGCTTTAATGCCAGCTCTATAAAAGTTATTTAGTTGGATATTTATGTCAGAGTAATTGCATAAGAGCAGCAGTTGTGGATTACATGAAATGTTTGTCTAGCCCATCGTTTTGTCTCTGACAATGGCCAAGAGCAGACATGTGCGAACTTGTGTAAGGAGAGGGCAAGCATGTAGCAACAGTTCCCCAGGATATTCTAGCTTCCAGCAGCGTGCAGCTCTGCATCTATGACAGTATCTACCTAGGAGGTATAGAAAGTCAGTGGAGGCATGATGTGTAGAAGACGTGCTACACTGATGTACGTGCTCTCTGTTTTGGTCAGTAAGAGACTGTCCCGCACAGGATCAAATGAAGATTACCTGTTACTTTCCCACAAAGCAGTTTCAAGTTGAGTGCTTTGCAGCAACCAGGTGGGGTAGCACTAACACCGTGACTGCATGGCACGGTCTCCTGAAAAGGGGTAGAAAGGCAGGGGAAGGCCTTTTACGCGCTCTTACTTGGACATTGCTGTCCTCTGGGTAGATGGGAACATACACAGAACGTGTTTGCTGATGCTAAGTCTTGCAGCTCCACGTTAACGTTTTGTAAATAGTAGTCAGAAATGTACTGAGATGAACCATAAGTTGCTAAAAACAGTACTGCCCTATCGTTATTCCATTATTATTCATTCTTCTAGATTCTGCTTTCTACTGAAGCAAAATAAAGTTACTATAAGTGGAAGCAATGTTATCCAGATGTGCACCAGTACAAAAGAATAGGGTTTCTCTCCTCTGCACTAGTAACTGTCATTATTGTAGTGTGTATCAAGAAGCTCCTAAATAGCCAAAAAAAAAAAAAGTGTATCTTCATGCTGCTTGTTTCAAACGGAAACAGTAATTTTTGAAGTCATGGTGACTAGCTCTGCAAATTCACATGCTTGCTAATTCATACTAGGTACTTGGGGTGTGTCATTTTTAATGCCTACAGCGTTAGTCTCATCACTTCCTATTTCGCCATTCTACCTGCTTTTTATCGCGGATTTCTTGTCCCAGTCATCTTCAAAGGTCATCACGTTGCCACTGATTGAGTGTTGTGATGCATTTTGCTCGTGATGATGCAGGTTTGTCAGAGCCGTTGCCTCAGCTGACAACAAGACTACCTCACGTGTGGCAGTTGGGGCCAAATGATAGATTTTCAGTAATGAGGAGGGACAGTGTGGCTGAGAGCAGGTGCATGGGCTGACAGCCAGTGTCAGGACAAAATCATCCTGGCAGACTGCTAAATGACCACATAGTTTTCACAGGCTTCATCGCCTGTCACTAGGAGTAAGAGGAAAATGTTTCCAGAGAAAGGAGGGAGGAAGGACATTGCCAGAAGTCCTCTGAAACAAGTTCAGTAGAACTAGCTTTTTCACAATTTGTCTGTAGTCTGCAGCTCTCTGTTACTTCAGTTGCACCCTGTATACCATGAATCAGGAAAATGGTTTGGCATTTCCCCAGTGTAGATGGTCCCTGTGCTCCCTGAAGCAAGTTAATGCTTGTTATTGTAACACGGTTTTCCTGTATTAAGTTCACTGAGTGTTCAGACCCCTGAGCAGGAGTGTAACTCAGTGCCACTGCTTGAACTTTCCAGGGGCAGATGTGGCTCAGGGCACTGCCTGGCCCCGGGGCTGCCTCTCTTTTTAGAGTCCAGGCTGTCTGGAAAGAGAAAAGCGAACCCTCTACCTTAAAAAGTGAGAAACCCACTCTCCTGGGAGGCTCAAACCTCCCCAAACCCATGTTGTGCTGATCCCAGAGGTCTTGTAGTCCTGAGCATGTAATATATATGTGCAAGTATCTGGAGTAGCGCATAGAACTGTGACTCAGTTTCTCTATGCCTAAGTTTTTGAGACTGGTCAACCAACTCAACTTTCTGAATTTATATTTATCTTCCCCATTTAAGAATGTGACTCTCAATATTCACTGACCATCCCTGAGCACTCACCGGTACCTAGCTGGGCTCATTCAGCAGATGGTGAGGTGAGATTGAGAGAACAGAAGGGACTTGTATACCCTCTGCCCTAAGGAGGAGCTGTGGTGGGAACAGGTGAGGGGACAGGTAGTCACTGGGAGAGCCCCTTCCCTGCCCATGAGTATACATTAACTTCAGCTGCAGCCACCACTAAGTGTACCAGTTTATCTCTAAAACTAGTTCTAATGTCTGGCGTATAAGGACTGTACGATTCACCCAGCTGCGCTCTGTACGTTGGCCAAAGTTCATGCTGCTAGTAATGTCATGGCTATAAGAACTCATGGCTCATCTAGAGAAATTATTTTATTTTTCTTTTTAAGTGCATCGTTGCTGTGCTTCTGGGCATTAGACTCTGATTTTATTCTGGCCTGCAATGCCACGTTATCCTGCAACTGTAAAGCTTCTGTCTCAGCCACTCATGGGCAAAAATTAATTAGCGTGCTTGCATAAACAGGAGACAACGAACTGTAGTGTCAGTTTAAATAGGAATTAGCAAATATGAGTTCTGTATTCCTGGGCTGGTTTCCTGATTATGGGCAAAGATTTAAGCAGTTGGCAGCTGTGATTCGAGGCATGCTTTCTGAACAGAGATGCAAAAAATATTGATGTCCAGTAATAAAGTACGATACCACCTTTGGGAGTAAGTCCCCCAAATGTTTAGTGAGCTGCTTTGGCAGACCAATCCTATCTGCATGGGATAATAAGGCCTTGTTTGAAATTTAGTATGCAAAAATGAAAATCCACACTCCATTTAACTCAAACTCCTACTGCATGTTCAGAGAAAAGAAAAAAATCAATACAAAAGAAGGAGATGGACTTTATTTTGTGCCCTGCCTCCCAGAGAGCTTGACCTGGTACTGCTGACCCATGCTCAGAGCTGAGAAAATCCCCTGGCTGTCCCGGCCCATGCAGAGCATGGAGGCAGGCAGCCTTTCCCCCAGGAAGGCTTGCAAGCAACATCCCCGGCCTCGAGAAGATGGGGCTTCCCGGGGAGCGGCGAGGAGAGAGCAGCCTCCCTGGGATGCAAGAGGAGAAACCACAGCTGCTCTGAGGCCGAAGGTAAATAGCAAAGGCGGCCAGTAAAGGAGGGGACGCGGCGGGACTTGGAGGGGGCAGGGGCAGACAGCCTGCTCCAGCCCCTGAGGAAGGACCTGCGCCTGCTGCAACGTGAAGAAAGGAGTGAAATAATTTGCTATCGCGGTTATCAAAGAGGGGGTGTGTTGCTTTTCGAAGCTGCTTAACTTTTAATCTTCCACACTGAGTTGTGGGCGGCTTTGAAGAGTATTGCAAAGAAGCACAGAGAAGTAGGAACAAGTGAATCTGTAAAAATTAGGAGGTGTTGAGAGAAAAGGTGCATTCCTGTCTTTAAAAGGCAGAAACGACCCTTGTGATGCTCTTCCCAGACCTCTTACAGGACCCAAGACACATCGGCAGTAGCTGTATTAAAACAGATCGGATTTCCAAGTCTGACAGAGACTCTGTCCCAGCTCTCATCCCCTGACGCAGATGCTAATTACCTTCTCTGTTAAAAATCTCCTGTTTCCTTTGTCTGGCTGCACAATTTCTAATGAAGTATTCCAAAAGCAGCATTTCTATAGGGCTTTGTTACGTTTTTTTGTCTGCTAGGTGACGGGCCGCATTACATCAGCTATCAGCTTGCCCTGAGAAGATGAGCATCCCTCAATGTCCTCTTATTAGGTGAAGCAGGCTGAGCTCCTCTGGGCCCCAAACGTGAGCATCGTGTCTAAAGCTCAGCTCATTCCTGGTTCGGTTTTTCAACACGTGTTTTTCAGCGCAGCACTGAAACCAGCTTGCCAGTACCCAGGGTGCTGCCTCTACAGAGGGGCTGGGCTGTGGCCACGGAGCAGAAAGGGGAGATAGCATTAGCCACCGTGCCTCTGCCACCGTGCTTACCATCTCCCTGGGGACCCCCAGATTTCCCTTCATCCATCTCCTCACCCAGCCCCGTGGGGCACACGTGGTGCTTGTCCCCTGCTAACCCTGGGGGAGATTCATGGGGACAGGGGAGAGCATCAAGTCCTCTCTGCCCCAGATCGTCCAAAGTGTCTGAAACAGAGACATTGATTTTAAACACTATCCGCTGTGCCCTACGAGAGCCAGGAGCTTTATAAGTCTCTTCCAGCCCATCTGCCCAGCCTGCTGGGCACAAGCTGTTTGCATCTTGTGTTGACCCTCAGGATGCGAGAGGTTGTCAGAGCTCAGAGAAACATGGGCTGACCCACCAGAAGGGACAATTACACATTTACTTCAGGCAATCTCAGAGCACTAATTTTAGGCAATAGGGGTAACTCATCAATCCTCCTGCCCTCCTGGCAGCACCTCAGGCATCGACAAGGTGCTGAGCTCACGTCTGAGAGGATAAATGGTACCCTCGGGTTGGAGTAAAGTACCTTGCAGGGCATTGCAGAGAGAGGGGAAATGTATTTTTATTAACTTCAGGGTGCAGCTCAAAAAAACAACTTGTGCTGTGACCCCCCTTAGTGAGGTCTGGCTTTGATTAAAATGCAGCTGAGGCTGCAAGTTCTGTGTAGGGATGAGGCAAGAGACCTAACTCCAGGATACCGAGGTAGGTAAGGCAATGTCCTGAGTCAGGCACCAAGGACCCACATCTAAACAATCCAGAAACCTGTGAGTATCCACCAAGTTACTGCTGATTTTGGTGGTGCAAGTATTGCTATCTCATCTTCTCACAAAGGAGGCTAATAAGGTTTACGGGGTTTTTTTGCATGTTGTACATTGAAACAAAAACTAATCTCAAAATGTCAATAGTTTTTCCAAAGGTTTTAGTCCTGAATGCCCTTAAATGTGAGTTTGGTGACTAAACAGAATAACGTATTGATCTGTACACAGATGGAAGACTGACACGGAATGCTTGAACAAAAGTAGATCCACTGCGCAAATAGTTACTCAGGACATTCTTCCCCAGCTGCAAAATGCAAGCCTGGGTGAAACTCCCAGAGAGAACAGCCTGAGCAGAGAAGCAGGAATAAATGGAAAGCACACAACCCCGGTTCAGCAAGACCCCAGGAAGGTAATTTCACTGCATCCCAAGAAAAAAAGGGGATGTGTATGCACCAAACTGACTGAGTGGGATGGCCAACACAACCATTTGCTTCTGCTGGTTTTCTACCTTTCTATCACTGTTACACTTTGCAGTAATCCTGTAATCCTGGGGGTACCACCCTTCTTGAATGCAATCCAAGCTTACTTTTAAATGACTTTTAGAGGCGTTGCAGCAGCAAGATGATGGTGACCTAACGCCATCAGGTTGGCAGATCCCCGAGGCATTCCCTGAGGCCACGCAGTCAATCTGGCGTTTTAATAACCCCTCGCTTGTCATGAGGTGTGAGAGATAAAAATCAGTAGAAAACCCATGTGTTGAATAATACGAGGAATTACCGCTCCAATTTCAGCCAGTAGTCTCACACCTCTCTCAAAAGGCATCAAGTTTGTCTTGTTTATTGATTTTATAAACTCTGCTGCTGATAGAGCATAGCTCTGTCGTGCTCTAGAAATGCAGCCAGATTCTGTCCCCTTCATATTCGTGCTACTACATTATGAGAGATGAAAGTATTGACACACGCAATTTAACCAAGAATCAGAAGCATGTATGAGACCTCAGTCTTCTCCCTCAATCCCAAGAGCCCAGATTCAGCTCCTTGATGACAAACTGGTCTCTGAAGGACTATCAGGAAGCAAGAACAGGCAGCGAGCTGGAATGTGAATTTCTGTTCCTCTCTTGCTTAGACTCAATTCATATTCTCCCCCCCCCCCATGCAGCAGCCACGGTACACGCTCCCACAGGAGCTTAGCAATTTTAACATAAATTTGGCCTATTTTGCATCCAAACTTTAATGCTGTGCACAAAGCCATGGCAGTAACAGCTCTTCTCCTATAGGATACTGTTTCCTCTGAAGCCCAGCTAAATGGATAACAGGAAAATATTTGTGACAGGCTGGGAGGTGCTGGATAAATATTTATCATCTAGAGGGACAAACTCAAAACAAATAGACTTGTATCAGCTGTAGGTATGTATTAAAGCTGCAGCAGAGCTGTATATGTTTCTAACAGGCTTAAGTCTTACTCCATTATCAGTCCTCTGAGAGATGCTGCCATCAACTGGTTTAGTCTAAATACATCCAGTGTGTTCAATGGCTGGGTGAGACTGGTACTGAAGGAGGTTTTGGGTAAACAGTGCTCCTGCTGAGGAAAAAAGACTTCATGCCCATTTATGCTGCAGATTAGCAGCTGGGAAATATTCCTGGGTAAAAAATATGCACTTTAAACAACAAGTCCTTTGGTTATGTTTAAATGGGTTGTTACCTCTTGGGGTATTTATATGCCATGTTTTCTATTTGTTGTCACTTAATAGGATTTGGTTCTCCTGTTCCAATAAAGCAAGAAAGCCGGGATGAGCGTTCAGCTTGGCAAGGGTACAGGCTGAAAGCCCCACTTTACAAGTACTCATGGGTTTGTAGGTAAATTTCCCCCAAAATCAGAGGGTCTCTCCCAAACCAGATGTACTGGTGTGTGGAAACTTTTGCAGGACTAGACTCAGTCCAGGTCAGAGGAAAAAGTCCATCGGTTGCAAGGACTTCTCAATTGCAGATGGCAATGCCTTTTTCATCATGCTCTTTTCTTCAGTTTCATCCTATCGGCTGCCAAACACGAGTCTCCCCCCATCACATCTCATGCAACTTAAAATTTCATGGAAAAGAGCAAGGAAAATGGTCATGTAGTCTCAGCTGGCCTGGGCTACTCTGGGGTCGGGGGGACACAAACCGGTCGGCTGCCTAAAATTGGTCTCTCTACCACTGAGGCATTCATGCACCCAGACGAACAGTCTGTTGCTGCCTGCAACAGCTCTGGTGCCATAGAGAAGAATAGAAACCAAAATCAAAATGAACAGCATCAAGCAAGAAAGAGAAAAATCTGTCCTGGAGCCCAGGGATAACCAGGCAACTGGCCTAGTATGGGACTGAATGGCTAAATCTAGTGTCCCAAATGCATGTGACTAAGTCTCCTTTCAACTGGAACACTGAATAATGCTAAAGGAATTGAAAGCCCACATCTTACACCATCATTTCCAAAACCAAGAGCCATCCCTGTGTTCACACAATCTCTTCGGTAACCTAATCCGACATTATCTTGTATCAGTCAGATGCCTTCTCCCAGCACCCCCGCTCAAAGGCTGCTCTGGCACTCTATTTCTTAAAGTTAAGTATCTCTTCTTCTTTACAACCCAAATTCTTTCAGGATCAGTGTATACCTGGTCAATCTTGTAGCAGCTTTTTACCTGAACGGAAAAAATTCCGCCAGGGCCTTCCCTGCTACTGTGGAAAAACATTTCACCCGACACCTCCTGGATCCACCTCTTCCCCGGCCGTCGAGCGCAGGAGGCTATGCAGCAGCGTATCATTTTGCAGTGCACCCGGATCGCCCTCCACCCCAGCATCCCTTGATAAAATCTCAGCACGCGGCAAGAGACCTTCTTTGACCCCATGTGAATTATGCCACGCTTTTATTTTCCATCACATTTCACACTGTTACTAGCCCCAGGGCTACCTAATTCTTCCTATGAAATAATCCAGTTTATAATCCATTATAAACACAGGCCTTGTCTTGCACCGTAGGCATGAAGGGAAATGGGCTAATTTGTAATTTGAGATACCTCTGTGTGCTGGTAACATCCCTACCAATTAATCTTCTTATACTGTCCTTTTCACCCAAGTCTTTATGCTGTTTATAATTCTTGCAGTACATCCCATCTTTACAAACAAATCCACGTGAGTCACTGTACTAAATTTTTCTGTAGAGATGAGGCCAACCAATCTATGCTATTGACCAGAATAACCCTTTTCACAGCACTCTCCGTCTGTATGCATTTGTACATAATAACCAGGTATTTCTATGATCACATTTTTTTGGCGAACATGATGGGTTTTGTTATCTGCCTAACAAAAGAGACGAAGGAGACGAAAAATACTTGCCATGCTTGCTCGAAAGAAAAAGGAAATGGCTTGATGGATACAGAAACTCTGGCTTTATGTATCATGAAATACAAGCCCTTATGTGATTTAAGCTATTGGGTGTTTCTGCTTGTTATCCTCCCCTTTCTCCCAGTAAGAGGTGGTCACACAGAGCCTGGGTGTGCCACTCCCCAGGCAAACAGTGCCTTTCGTTCACACAACAACTTCCAACAGGTCCCCAAATCCAAATGCCAGTGCTCAAGAGTTAAATGAGACCCTCTGCGTAAGAGACATGCGGATGAGCGGGTCTCGCCTTCCCTTCCCTTGCCTGTGAGAAGGGATGCTGTCATTGCTCGGCAGGCAGGATCGCAGATGGTCCGGAAATCAAACCTCCTTCCACATCGGCCCATTTCCCTGCCATCGTCATTAATAAAAACACTTATGCCAGTTTTCTCAGAAAGGTCAAACGTATGCTGGCTAACAGCTAACGCCGATTCGTTTTTCCCCCAGTTATTTGAAGTTGCCGTTTGCTGGCTTTCCAGGTCTGCCAGCTCACCGCAGAATTTGCTTCCCACGGAAGGCGGCTGCGGCTCCCTGTTCGTGCCGCTTTAATCGTGTCCTCCTCAGGGTGGGGGGGTTGTTTGTTTGTTTGTTTAATCATCTCCTGCTCTGTTGTGCCGAGCTCTTTCTCAGTGCCTCGCACTCTCCCACTCTGTTCCAGGGCCTGCTGTTATTCTTGGCATCCAAATCAATGCTAACTGGTATATAATCAGCCTGTGTTTTACCGACCAACATTTGTTCCACTGTCAGCTTTCATTTCAGCTTCTGCTCTGATGCCAGTTACCATTCTGCTCTCCGGTGTGGAGCTCTGGTTGCTTTGCTGGGTGCTGTACACCACTCATGGGTCACTTCTAATTAATTCCATGTCTGTATCGGTGCAGCTTGTTGTCCAGTGTTGCATCCTTGCTTCTTATTAATCTGTATACTTGGTCCACTTCTACTCTGTATATGTGTGTCCCGACTTTTACCTACCCTCTTGTATTCACAGGTTCATGTGATTGTAATTCTGTACAGTATATTTCTTAATTTTAAGCCTAATGTGATAAAATATTAAATAAATGGCTCCTGACAGGAACACTCCTACATTATGAAATGTCAGATTGAGTGTTTTGGCATGGAGCTACTTCACTACATTCTGCCTGTGATAATCAAAATGCTAAAAAGCTATGTCACTCAATCTGCACTTTTCCAAATCTGTATTTTATTGATCACTAGAAGCATGTGTTGTACCGAACAAATAGAAATGTAGCTACCTAGGCATTTATCTACATGTTGTCCGTGCTATGGTGGGACTAAATTATGTAGACCAGGCTTTGATTTTTGTGAGTAAGAGGCCACAATTAAAATAATCTTAAAGAAAAGCCGGTTTCTAAGTGTCACAGTTCTCCCACTCCCACTCAGAGCTCTGTCAGTCACCTTTTTAGAACACCTGCCTGTTTTCTACAGAAGTACCTACATGCCAAAGTCACCTTCGAAAATGTCCCTGAAACCCCACAGAGAGCTCCACGAGCTGCAGCACCTTTCCCCTCTCCCAGGCTGCAACTGCGACCAGCGAGTGGCTGCTGATGCTGGCCCGCCGTAATGCAGAAACCACATGGGGCCCACCCTGTCATGGATGGGGATAGGGGAAAAGCCCTGGAAATCTAAGAATATTCAGATGCCGAGGGGCTAGGAAGGCTTGTATGTACATCTCACAAACACTTTAAATATCTAAAAAAAGAGCCTCAGTCCCTTCATGACGCTCAAGGCAAGGGGTCTTAGAATTTTATCCTAAATGCCACTCCCTTTGGTGTTTGTCCCGACACCCCAGACCATATCCAGTGATGTACGCTGATGGGTATACTCATGTACGCTGATAGGCGTATTCACTCCTTCTTGCAGAGCTGGGTGCACCTGAGAAAATACCATATTTCTTTGGTACGAAGTATAGCCTGGAGACTGCAAACTCCATGCACGAATTTATTGTGCTTAGCTAGATAGCAGTTATTACCCAAAACTGTGTCAAGCAGGGTGGAAAGGGCCATGGTGGCTGGGCTGGCATAGTGGTCACGATGTTAGACCTGTGGTTAATGCGGCAGGAGAAGTGGAGTAATGCAGACAGAGCAGGTGGGTTCGTCTATCACCTATTCTAGTCTCTAGGAGTCCTTCTTCTCCAACATCACCTAGCTGATACATTCCAGGCAAACTGGAGAACGTGGCGCTTCATCATCCAGCAGAGGAGAAAAGTCTGCTGGAAAGAGCTGAGCAGCCAGGAAGGACACTCACACCAGAGAACCAGAATAGGAAAGCTGAATATAAATTGTTTTTTTAGAAGCTTCCCCAATTTAAGAAGCAATGAGCTAAACCACTAATAATCAAAGAAGAACCACAGTTCTTTCCTTTTAATGTTGTGAATAAGGAAGAGATACAAGAGTGAACAGAGGATAAAATATTCTAAAAGAGATAAGATGCAGCAGTTCATTTTAAAATAATTAAAGATGACAGCTTGGATCCCAAGATAAGGATACAAAAGGAATCATCAGCTCAGTAAGAATCTGGCAGCCCTTTTATAAGGCCTGATGGGTTTTTCAAAACTAGACAATATTGTCTGTTGGGCAAAGACCAATGGAGAGTAAACATAGCTGTATTTTTTTGCAACAGATAAATAGATATTACCCTAAAGGGGGAGTTAGTCCTCAGTGGACCAAATCATGCCCCCAAATCACACTCAATGCTATCTTTCAGTTGTTGTCATTTTCTTTCAGTTAAACATGTTTGCTAACTTTACTGGATTAAATGTGAGTGAACAGGCACAGAATGGTCTGCTGAGCTCCTTAAAGAAAAAAGTGTGTCCTCTGGGGCTCAGGCAGCTCTCCCTTTAACTGAGGCCAGGCAGCTGGGGTAGGTAATGGCAATCAGTGGCTGGGTGGGGAAAGGTCTGTGGTTTGAAGGGCAAGAGCTTCTTCTCTGCAGAGGGTCGGGCTGGCTAAAAAGGAATTTCGCAAAAATCCGAGAAGCGTGCACAGGAAAAACGCGTGGTGTTATGGGTTTGTGTGGCGCGGTTTTCCTTGGTGGCAGGGGAGGGGGGCTGCAGAGGCGGCCCCTTTAAGAAGTTGCTGGAAGAATTCGCCGCCCCAAAATGTCGGACCGGGGCGCCCA
>VYZV01044422.1:157929-171412 GCA_013401275.1 Pandion haliaetus
CGCCTAGAGGCGGGTCCGACATTTTGGCGCGCGCGTCCGACATTTTGGGGCGGCGAATTCTTCCAAGCAACTTCTTAAAGGGGCCGCCTCTGCAGCCCCCCTCCCCTGCCACCAAGGAAAACTGCGCCACACAAACCCATAACAATGGGTCATGCAGAGAAAAGCAAAACAAAAAGCAAAAAGAATCCTGTAATCCAATACATTGTTTGAACAAATGAACTCTGTTGTGGTGTCTCCTAGCATCCAAATAGTTCGACCAGTATTACAAGACCATTAACATCACAGGCTGTGTTTTATTATACTCATAATCCAAGAAAATGGAAGGAGAAAAGAGGTTTGTCACAGGCATGTTTGGTACAAATTCTCTACAAAGGTAAATGGCTGACATGCCGGGAGATGGCCCGTCTTAAATTTATAGCACTTCCCCTAGGACTGTAGGACCAAATAGTGTCTGCACTGCCAGTGCCGTGCAGTATGCTGGGTATTTGGCATGACGATTAAGAGGAAGGCTGTAAATAAAATTGATACAGCTGAAGCAACAGCTAAACAGCATTTTGGAAACTGCTTTCGGTGTGGGAAAGCATATGATTTGTGTGACAGGACCTGATCGACAGAAAGGGTAGGGGAAGAGGCAAGGAAGAGTTGGATGTGGGTCTGGTTTGTCTATTCATCACTCACCTCCTCTGTACAGTCAGCATCACACACGGCAGAGTCTCTCATACAATGGGTCACCATCTGCTGCCTACTGTCTGGGTGGAACTGATAATGGATTGGGGTTCTTCCTCCTGGTTTGATGACTGAACAAGAAAAAAAAAAAAAAGTACTTGAATATGAAAGGAAAAGTTCAGGTTTGTGGGTTCTTGACAAGACTGGTATGAAAACTAGTCCTGTTGTGAGGGGGAGGCGCTTAATCACCCCCTTTCTTGTCTTTATCGAGTGTTAGTACTTATTAGGACAGTTATGAATTTGATTTTTTAAAATTAACTGAAGAGTTTTTTTAAAAAACCATACTTTTAAAAATTAACCATTTCTGAAACAAAATCATGTTCTTAACGCAATTTATATTTTTTTGATGTCTTCAAAACTAGCCACTTCATTTGACCAAAATTCATAGATGAAGCTCTCCTGGAGCTCCTTTGAACACGGGGAGGGAAATGAGAGATAGCAAATAGCAGTTGCAGCCTCCATTCCTACGGTATTAGCCCACCTGACTCAAGAAATGCGTCTTCCCTGGATACAGAGACTTCTTTTTCCATCTTTGCAATAGGAGCGAGGAAGCACATTAATCTGGCAGGGCCACATCTTGAGGGAGGGTGGTGTCACCATTCTCATATCTTCTTCCAGCTTTCCACTGCACTGATATTAGCAAATACGACCCGTTTCTCACCTGGTCTCTTGGGGCACTTTGCTGTTCCCTTCCCTTGTCTTCAAAAGATGACACGTGCAGTGGGTAGAGACTTGTTTCTGCACCTTACCTGAATGCTTTCGTTCTCCAGCAGGTCCTCAGTACTAGTCTGGGACCAGTGCCTTCACACCTTGACTTCTCTCAATTAGCTGAGCATACATGATGCCATAACTTGCTTCCCAGGCAGAGGTTTCAGCTTATTTATGAAAAAAGTAGTTATGCTGTCCTCATCACTTTGGAGGGAAGATGTGTGTCCACCTTCACTTAGCCCAAGTGTTGTACACATTTTCTTATATAAATGTGTTTTTCTCTTCAAGTAATTGATAGGCTCAAGTTTTCAGATGCTCTTATCCTGTTGCTCCTCACCAGTCAAGTATGTTCCCTTTTAGTTTAAACTTCAGAAGGATAATTCTTGTCAAAATGATAGCTGTCTGCTCACTGCTTGCCCTAAAAACCACTGGAAGATCATCCCCAGGTTGGCACTGTCCTGGCTTCACCATCACAGGCCGCTGTCCTTCTGCTGTAGCTCAGTGCTCCTTTTCAGTTTTAACAGGATTTTGTGTTCAGTTTGACCTGCTAGCAGATTTTTTTCCATCCTTTAGTCACAGCTAAGAGACTCTCCTTCTCAGGTTGAGACTTTCTGGCACACACAAAACCCCCACCCCATTGCTTATAGGCAAGCTGAGCAGCCTTCTAAATTTTCTTTTTCCAGAAGAGCATGGCTCAAAGTCTAGGGAATATGGATGTATTGTAAGGCACTAGATTTGATGGAGACCAGTGGAAGTCATGTATTACCTCTACTTGTTTTCTGCCTTACTTTATACTCATAGATGAGATGCATCCACTTAAAAAGCATGGAGAAGTTCTCCCACTGGAGGAAAAAAAATGGAGGTGAAAACATATAGCTGATGTAAAAAGCTGGAATTAAAGAGCTAGAAACTGTGCTCGTGTATCTAGTGTATAAACGTGGCATGTGAAAATAGGAATTATAAATCCCATTAGCTCTTGGAAGGAAGATCTTCTGGGATCGTAGCTTCCATTGCAAACTTCATTTTATGTATCACATAAACAAGTGCCTCCAGTGAGAAAGCAGCCTGAGGTTCAAAAGCTGCAGGCCACTTGTGGTTTTCAGAAGTCTAAATCAGCTGTTGAGTGTCTAATGAAGATTTAGAATAACAAACTCTGATAAACAAGTTGCTCTGTATAATAATAAGTGGAAACTCTTTCATAAGCCTCCCTTCCACTTATATAGAAAAAGAAATCCAGTAAAAATTGCATGCAAACATTTTCCATAAAGTCCTAACATGCTGGGATATCACCTTCAGTTTGACATAAATCTGGATCTATTAAAGTGTTGGGATTTCTTTTTTTTTTTTAATAGACACTCTCCAAGTGAAAAAGAAAAAGATGGGCCTCCAGTGAAGCACCAGCTGGTGAAAGGCAGAAGGGACTGGCCCTTTGCATAGGGTGTGATGTTATCTGCTGTCATTATTGACAAATTGAAAGGGGAGGCATAGAGTACCCCTGGTTCAGTGATGGGACTTGCTGCCAGGGAGTCTGCAACCGTGCCCAAATCAGGGGAAGGACCTAGATAAGCAGCTCCTTCATATGCAGAAAGGATCTGCATTATCATGGTAACTGCAAGTCTAAAGACACATGCCATAGGGCTATCCCTGCCAATGGCAAAATATCTGTCAAGTCTCTAAATATGATTTTTCCAAAATAGGTATTGCCACTGGCTCAGGATTATTCTGGGCCTGCTGGATAGAATTATCTCTAAAAAATGTTTCTAGTTTAATGATTAATTCCTACAGCTACCTATGAGCAAGGCATGATCACAGTACAGCTTCATGGAGGAAAAGAATGTGGCTCTGGAACAAATAAGAAAAGCTCAGGGGTAGTGCCCAAAAGACAAATGCGCTTCAGGGAAACTGAGTGGGGAGGATTATGTCACAAAACATCCATGTTGATGAAGATTTTTAAAATCATTCTTTTGATATCTAAAAAGTGTAATTATTTCAGATTGATGTTATGCCTACAAGTATATATTTAACATATATTAATAAACCTAGTAATATATATATTTTATATATGTGTATGAATATATATGTCATTGCTACTTTTTACTTCCATTTTAAAGACATTTGCATAATGGAAGCATGAACAGGGGGAGTATTTAGTCAAGATATTAAACTGACAGGTACAGGTATGGACCTGTCTCGTATTCTGTAAACAGTATTTAATTAAAAAAAAACCCCAACGACAGTCTGTGGTCAATCAATATTAAAGACAAAGAGAGGGATTGAAATCTGGTTAATTAATGGGTTTCTATTTTGCCTCCTGAGCAAAAGGGAATCATGCGGTGCGCTGCTCTGATGTGCGCTGCAGCACTATTCAAATACCTATTTGTGACAATAAAGAATCTGCCTGGCACTGTGTCGTCAAAGGATATATAAGCAGGGGAATATCACATGAGCAGAAAGAGTATGTTGTTTCTGTAGAGAATAATAATGCCACCACTGTAGGAATGTAACGACCTACTCTAGGGCTAATACTCTTTCTTAGCATGCCTTGTGCAAAAGGATTCAAGAAAGATTTTAAAATGGGAGGAAAAGGATATAAAATTGAATTTATTCGCTTACTGCAGTCGAAGGTTAAGAGGTGACTTGATCACAGTCCACATGTATGTGAATAAGAATGGGATTCAAATGTTTAGGGAGAAAAGCACAAAAAAGAAATCTTTGGTGCTTTAATGATAAACCATCACATCTGTGTATTCCCTGATCAGTTTGAATTAAGAGAACTTCTGCAATTGAGCCTGTAATCTACTAATACAGATGTGAAGCAATTCTGAAATCCTCTTCTTATCTCAGGATTGTTCAAAGAAATACTAAGCTGTTAAACTAAAGACATCATGAATTAGGTAAACAGAAGCATCCAAGTATAAAAAAGATTGATCTGTCCAGTTTAGAGCAGAGTCTCCAAAGACCATGCTTTAATTCTTGGTCTTGTTCAAACATCATAAATCAGGTTCAGTTCTGGACAAAGCTAAGCTGTCATCATCCTGGCTGAAATGTTTCCCTGTACTTTTAAGCTCTGTTTCAGGGATTTATGAGAAATATCTGAGGCGGGGGAAATGTTGGTACAGAAAAGGTGCAAGTAAATTTGTAAGCTCCATCAACAAGTAGGATTTTCAGAAATCTCTTCAGGTCATTAAGAGAGAGCTCTTGTTTAAAGTCTGTTTTGGAGTTGTGTGGGAAACTGAACAACATACAAATGAAAATCTGAATTTTTAATTCTCCTTTTCTATGGTGAACTATTGAGCCTTGCTCCCTGTAGAATCGATGTTTGAAGTGTGGAACAAAGAAAGAAAAATTAGGGTAAAATAAGAAAAGCATAATAACAGGAAACATTCTTTTTTAGCACTCTGGTACTGTTTTCTGCCTAATTCTTTAAATAGGTTCTTACAGGACTGTGGAAGGAATTAGTAGTGTTCAGCGCTACACTCTGCTGTGCTGTGGGAAGAAGCATACTGGTAAAGGAAGGATTATTTCCCACGATAGTAGGGAAAGACAAGCAGATTGATCCATGAGCAAACTGGATGACAAGTGGTAGGTTTGGCTGAGCCCTGGTTGTCCTGCCTGTGTGGCAGGAGCCACAACAACATGGGGAAAGCAAGGAACTGGGGGCATTGTAGGAAATGTCAAATACTGAAACCGTGACAGAGCAAGACGGGTAACTCGGCAGTGCTCTGAAAGAAAAGCAAGGGCTTGCAAGTTAAAGACCTCAAATTTTTATTTACTGTCAACATATACTTGTCCAGAGGAGGAGTGTGGGACAGCCAGGTCCTCATAAAATATTATCATCAGAGTGGTAATTAGCAGGAATCTGCAAGTGGAAGACTTTTCTGAGGAAAAGGGAGAGGAACTTGAAAGCGGTCATTAATTTGAGAGGGAATGGTTATTAAAGATTGGTCTGTGTGGCCAGGCCTGCAGGCTGGAGGCTGAAGAGAAGTCTCTCAGGATGTGCCGGTAGATCCTGTAACATCTGGATGGAGAAGTAATGCAAGTGTGTTCCCTAACTGGTGTCTCGTTTGTCTGGAAATGGGATTAGATATACATTTAACTCTCCCTGGCACCAGCAGCTTCCCTATACAGTGTTCAACCCATTCATTCTCTCTTCTGTCATCTTGGTGCAAAAATTCAAGTAACTTTAAAACCTATAGCAGTTAATAGAGCTCTACAAAATTCTCCCCAAAAATGTACCAGTATGGGTCCTAAACAGGACACATACTTCATCTTAGTCAGATGCAAGGAAAATAAATCCAAGCAACCCAAAAGATTGCTGTAGGTTGCTTTCATTAAAGGTAAACTGTACATTTCTGATGTGGCTGGGTCCGGCACAAAGTTCTGTTTTCTGACATATACAAACTACAGCCTCAGTGAATATATATTTTAAGGCTCATTTTTAGGTCTTTTAGACTCAAAGTTATCCTTTTGGCATATCTACAGCAGTCAGCGTGTTTATTTGTGGCTGGGATCATTTCTCTACATACATAAATGTTTTCGAAAGAATAGAGCAGATTATCAGCCTTGTCTCACGTGAAGGTACTAGGTATTCATTACACATTTTCAGTCTGATACATATGATCTGATGCTAATTAAGCCCCTGCTATCTGTGCTTCTGTGAAAAGTGACTCCCTGATGTTTCTTGCTGTCTTTCATTTGCAATCATGGGAACTCAGAAGGAATTGGCCTTTTTCTCTTTCTTTCATATCGTACAATTTATATTCTTAACTTGCACAATGGTTATCTGCAGAATTGGCATGATTGCTCTGAAAATTGCACCTAGCTCATGAAAGCTACAATTGATTTACAAATGGTGATTATTCTCACTTCCCGTGATCTCGGAGCAGGCTTGAATACGCTAAACTCTGTCTACATTTGCTGGGCATCTCTGTAGAAGTATTTCATTCGTGGATAGCTATGGTTTTCATCTGCAAATTTTAATGGGTCTGTGACCTCCCGTGATATCATCTTGGATCTCCTATTGAAACTAATGGGAGTTGCTTTGAGAGACTAATGGTTCCTAAGAGTACCTGTGTGCAAAGACTTTCATGCAGCTGGTGAAGATGGCCCGGAGTTGTACTAACACCCACAGTGCACAAATAAACACTGTTCAGCTAGAGCGTTTCTGTACAAATTGGCTGCAACCCCCACCAGAGGCAGTCATGGTTGCCTACCATATTTCAGATCCTCAGTCTCCATTGTCCTATTCTCGCCTCTAGCCCCAGAAGCTACAAGCAGCTGTGAGAGAGTAAAATGGATTAATCTAAGCCCACCTGGATATGTGAGTTTTGCAGAAGAGCTCAGGCCACACACAAAATAATTCAACATGGCTCTGTGACGTCCTGTAGAAAAACCTTACCAGCTGAGTGAAATCCGCCTGCCAGGAAGCCCTGTGAAGTCTTCTCATCATGTTAGATCTTACACTTCGGAACCCCAAACAGGAGGCCAGGGAGTAATTAAAAACCTAGAGACTGGACTCGTTGCTCAGTCAACACAGCCACCGATATGCTTGATCAAAACCTCCTGGCAAGTCCAGCTTTGCTGTTTTTTTCCCCCTATCAATGCATGGCAAAATGACATCTCTGTACTCTAGCTTTGCCTCAGGCTTAGTCTGTCTCTGGTACATGTTATGCTGCAGTTGTTGCCTCAGCTGCAAATACAGTGCTGTTCTGCTACAGCTGAGGTATTTCTCCTGTAGTGAGTTGCACTGATAGTTTGATGTGGTGTTCAAACATGCAGTGTTATGCTGGTTGCTGTCTTCTTGCTAGTTGTATGTCTTCGGGAATGGTTATTTTTTTGGGCCAGCACCTTCGTGAAGGGAAAAATTGCTTTTCTCATACTCCCTGCGGAGCTTGCTGTGGCACTGTTGCAATAGCCCTCTACACGAATGTTCTCTTTGCAGTGCCTATGATCCTTTGCTTGCCAGCCCAGATGAGCTACAAACTGTTAGCGATGGGCATTTTGTATCTGGTAGATCAAATTCCAGGTGTGCTTGTAATGTAATGGATGTATCTGGAAAGATCTGTCCCCGTTAGTCATGATTACAGCTGTACCATACAGTCTTGTATGTGAATTTGCTGCAGTAGGGTCCAAACATTATATTGATGGGACCACAGGACAACAGGTACCTCGACTAGGGAAAAAGGCCAGGTTCAATGTGGAAGGACTCTTCTGACATCTGGGTGTAAAGAGCTTCTTATCCCCCAGAGACTGTCTTATCTCCTGCTGCCAGATGCAGTGCTCTGAGCGCACCAGGCTCCAGTCTCATCAATGTGTGCCAGATAACGCACTCTGACCAGCATTTTCTATCCCTTTGCTACTTGAAACTGCGCTGGGCATAGTCTTGAGTGGTGGGTAGGTTCAAGGAAAACATTAAAAAAATTTCTGTGGTTTATCATCTTAGGATCTATACAAGAAGGGAAAAATATTTCGCAATAAAGCTCGCGTTAGAGTACTCTTTGTATTACTGTATATATTTTAAGAATCTGAAGAGCTTTGCTGTTGCTGTTTGGTTATTCCGCAGCTCTTTTCTCTTAGGATTATCAAACATACACTGAATGGACAACCAAGGTACTGCATGAGCTTGAAGAAGAAACAACTTACATAGTACACCAATTACTAGGAGCATTAATTTTTTGCACCACGCAGGACCTGGTTGCCTGGTGAATCTGCATCTTCCAAAACAAAAACATATTGAAAGTTAGCCAAATGTCTGTAGATTTCCATTAATATTATACATACAATATTCTGTGAGAATTATGTAGCTATAGGATAAATAATATTTTTAAAAGGTTTATCAAATGAAAGTGTTTGCAATTGAAAATAACTTTAAAATCATAACTGAATTTCTAGCTTTTGTGAACATACTGAGGTGAAGCCAATGACGTAGCTCAGATTTCTGCTCTTCACATGAACAAATATTACTGATACATCTTTCACGAGTTGTAGGCTGCAATGTACACGGGTTTTAAAGCTCTGGCTCTTTGCTAGTGCATTCTTCAACAGCATAGACTTTGGACAGATAACTTAGTTTCAACAGCAGTAAATTAGTAAAGTTAGTCTGGCCTGAAACTGGCAATTTGAAACAGATGGGATTGTCCTGCTACAACAAAAATACTTTATTTCATAAATCTATTGTGATTATTGCAAAAAGAATATTGCCAGTATTGCGATCTTGGACTCTTAATATTTTTTGTTGCTTGTATTGAACAGTTCATTTTTTTATTTATATGAATTCCATTTTCTAAATTAAAGCAGAATGACAATGCTCACATTAAATCCTTAGGTCCAAAGAAATAAGTAAGGAACCGCAAGCTCTTTCTGCTTTCATATTTTCCTCTGCTTTCTTGTCCTTAAAATAAGATCATTACCTCCCATTGGCTTAAAAGACTCACTGGTCTTGGAAATGTGAAGGAGTGCACTCAGGAAAGATGGAGAATGCAGAGTCTCAGAAAGGCTTATGAGAGAGCGGTACTAGGAAAAGCTACAGGTGAAAGCATAATCTTTCCTTTCTGATTCAGGTTAAGCTAAGCCAAAGCTTTAAATGCCATTTGTCTTTAGATATCAGCTTGGCGTACAGTTTATTACAAACCTGCCTTACCCGCCCTCTGCAATGTGAGTTGAAGCCCACTGAAGTCAGTGGAGGAGGTCGGAGCAGACCTTGTACGGATCAAGGGCCCATGGAAGAAAAAGTAGTATCTGGGACGAGTTTGCCAGGTGAGCAGTACAGATCTTGAAAATCTGGCTGCAATTTGTTATTACACAGCCCCCATATTTTCCCTCCAAGTATCATTTAAATAAAGTCTACATAAGGCATCCATAGGCAGCATGACAGCATTGCAATTTCACAGTCTGTCACAATGCCAAGGCTTCCTATGTGCTGGCGTTTGGCTTGCAAAAGTAATGCTATCTGAATGCACTTTTCTAGCAGCACAGAGGCTACTGATGCTGGAAAACAGCTGAAGAAAATTAACTAAGGGCGACCTTAAGGGTAGTTTTCATTCTACAGCTGGTCCCAGGCTAGATTAGAGAATGTTGTCTGGGCAAAACAAAACGGTTAGCAGCTATAGCAGCTCCTCCATACCACTCACATCAGTGCCTTCAAAGTGGAGATTCGTATTTTTGTGGCATTAGAGAGCTCTAATCCATAAGCTCTGCGCTCCTCACGTTTGTAATATTAGCCCCGCTGAAACATGTGGCAGGGCAATCCTGAATATCTTCCGCACACTATTACACACAGGGGTATTCTGGATTTAAGGAGTGCCTCGGTCAGTACGACTAGCCCGGCTTTTTGAGAGCACTGGGTGCTGACACCCTTTGCAGCTCAGCACTGGGACAAATCGACCCCCGGATCACATCAAGCACAGCTTACTGGTGCGTGCAAAGAGTCACAGTGGGTGACTTGTGGCACTTCAGAGAGTCACCTGTGGCTGAGGCAGCGACAGAAAAACTGTATCCGGGGCAGCATTAATCTGCCTTAACCATGAGCTCATCCTTTCTGACTCATCCGCTGTGTGCTTTCCAGTTCCCACAACAGGCAGGGGAGTTGGTTTTAGTCCTTTTCCTTGCACAGCCTTGATTCGCTCCACGAGCAGCTCCATCCTGTGATCTGAAGGAGGAAGGTCCTGTGCAGCGCTCTGCCTATGAACACATGCCACAGCCCACAATAAAGCGTGTATATAAGCACACCTTGCAACAAGGCTGTAAGGGTAATATTAATTCTCCCACTTCTTGATTTCCAAACATTTTTCTTTCCAGCCCTCTATTCTTACAGACTCCCTCTCTGGTGTATTATCATTTTAAGTGCAATGTCTCACCTTCCCATACTGAACGGTCACTGCCACATAAGCAGCCCAAAACCAAATTAAATTGTGCTTCATCAAAAAATGAAACCTGCGTTGTCCAGGATATGCCAGCCAACCGCTTCATCTATTCTATTTCTTGCTTGGAGGATTTACTGTGTCTCCAAATCCCTGCTGCTGCTTCAGAGAATACCATGAAGAAAGGCAATAAAATGCATCCACGTATAATATTGTGTGCTATAGGCAGATGATTACCATTATACTTTTAAATATCTTTCTGTCTTTACACAGAACACATTACACTCAAAATTAAGTATTATTTTTATACGATGAAAATCAATGAAAACATGTGATGCAAGTATGGGCTTATACAGGCATGAAATAACTGAGTGAGTCACACAAGACTCCTTTTGATAATCTGATATCTTTTTTTCTTTTTTTTTACTTCAGACTGTCACAGCTCTTTAACTTCATCTTCCCTCAGATAATGCTGTTTGAATAAAAGGTTGTTTTCATGAAAAGTCTTGTGACAAGGAAGAGTTATATTAAAATGACACCAGTAACAGAAAGGCAGCATGGTCCTTTATTTTGCATGTGATGTTGGCAGTTTGAAACCCTTGAGCTGGTCATATACTTTGCAACTGGTTTGCTTCATGGCTTAAAAATCCCGGTGTTTTGCTTTCTAATGCCTTAAAATAGGCAGGATAGCTTAGCTTACCGCTCCCTCAGAGGCTGATGAGAATTCAGTTAGAGCCAGACTCAAAGCCAGATCCCAACAGATTTCAGGAGAAAGTGGGTTGGGACGTTCACTATTTAGAGAGCAACTGGGATACCCTTCCAAAGTGTTTGCTTGACCCAAGACCCAGCTAAGATAGTCTTGAGGGAAAAAAACATAACTTTTCACAAATGGACCTGTAGAAGAGAAGTGCCAAAAAGCAGGACTGTCCTGGCTGAAGTAACCAGCATTTGGTCCAAGCAGAAGTGGGGACACTGCATAAAAAGATTCTTACTGCCCACGTCAATGCTGATTCATCCCATAGAATTACGTAGAGAGATTTTAACAGGTGTTACTAGCACTTTGTCTTGGTTTGCACACGCAATCACAACCCATCATCCATTTGGAGAGCGCTGGTTTTCTTTCTGGCGGTAAGGAGAACTTGACAGATAAGATAGAGAACAGGCATATTGAACAGCAAATGCTTAAATACTCTCATGGATACTAGTAAAAGCAAGTAACAAATAAAAAGCAAGTAGCAAATAAAAATAGACTATTTTCTCAGGAAGAAATCTGATCTGCCTATTTCCCAGGATTTCACTGATACTTAAGGTTTCTGTCCTTATCAGTATGGATACCATATTATGCACAGTCATTGTGAAGTTGTCCCTCCACTTCTCCAACTTACTTTTAGTATCCAAAGTAAAATATAGCTATAGTGATGTTTCTTACATATAGAAAAAAATAACACACACCTTCTATAGTGCCTTTCTTTTAGGAAATGAGAAAATTTCAAGTGTATTCCAGTTCATTAAAAATGCTGCGAAGAAATAAAATTCTTCAGCCTATTTTATGGGCTCTGACACAAAGATGCTGAAGCTGGAAAATCCAAAGCCTTGGGACATACTGCTCAAACTGTGTGAAGAAACAGATGGACGCTGTAGGCTTCAGTCTTCGTACCAGTTTTCAACAGGTCTTCAGTCTTCATAAGTTTTCAGATGTTATGTACCTGGGTTCAAATACCAGAAGTGTGGATCTGAAAAGGAAGAAAACAGTTTATTAGACTGAAATCTTGCATACTGCCAGCTTAGAAACAAGTAGCACATAGAGGATTGGGCATATTTGGAAACAATAATCGAAATCATGGCAGAATTCTGTTTTCTGTGAGGTGACGTAAATGTGATGATTGGCAGCCTCTGAGCATTATCCTGAAAACTCTACAGAGCAAAATACTTAAACCCAGGACAAATAGCTCCAAGTTCTCTTACACAGAGTTATTCCCAAGATTGTATGACTGCAAAATCGCCCCTGCAAAGCTATTTGGCTCCATGTGTAGGAGCCATGACACTGACATCTGTCATATCCACGGGCGCTCCTATGCGGAGAACTACTTTTTTTTTTAATCTTTTTGCCAGGTTTCTTGTTTCTTAACATTCATTGTGACAGTTTTTGCTTGCCCACATTGACACTATTGTCAGAGCATGAGTGAAAGTATTTACAGAGTACAAAATGCAGAAAAATCATAGAGTGTATTGCACTTGTAATGGCTCCTTTTTCATGGTACAGGATCTCTCAGTGTTCAGGCATTATTGCTTGCTATTTTTGTTCAGAATCTACACCTTTCTGACTGCTTTATGTTTCTTTGCAAGTTTAATACACTTGATTAGTAATAATGAAAAGGGTGTTAATATTCCTTTAGGTCGTTCAGTAATGCTTATTCCTAGGTTTTATGTAACAGTTTGACCGTATTTTTTTCAAGTTGGTAAAATGGGTATGTATCTGTTTAGAGGTATCAACCAACAGCTTTGTGATACTGGAAACAAGATGGAGAAGAGCTCAGCAGTGTTTTAGGGGGGGTCTAGGCTATCAGAGGATTCTGCATCTTACTGGCAGACCTCCTAAACCCACCCGGTGAGCCACCTCAGCCTTTGCTCTACCTGTTTCAGATCCCTGCAGGAGCAGAAGATGGCACGACAGCCCGAGGGCCAGCTGGAGAGCAGGCGTGAGGTCCCCCGGCAGTGCCCAGCCCACCTGCCGGAGCTCTGCTGCTCCCCTTGCAGCCTGCGGGCTGTTACCTCTTCCCAGGTAATGAGAAGAATTGTGTTTTTCTGGTGACTTTTGCACAACCTCTGTGATGTCTTTATGTGCCTCTCCTCACCTCCCACGAGCTGACAAGCTTCCGTCCCCTGTGGCTGGCATTGCAGAAAACGAACGTGTGTAACAAGAAGTCTTGGCCTGGTCTTACAGCTTTGAGATGCGTGGGACACTGCTGCAGAAAGCAGCAGGCAAGGTAGAAAATAAAGCCCTCCAATCACAGCGTAACTGAGGTTGGAAGGCACCTCTGGAGAACATCTGGTCCAGCCTCCCTGCTCAACCAG
Source organism: Pandion haliaetus (assembly GCA_013401275.1). NCBI lineage: Eukaryota > Metazoa > Chordata > Aves > Accipitriformes > Pandionidae > Pandion > Pandion haliaetus. The sequence continues at coordinate 171,297 of VYZV01044422.1, forward strand.
GGTCTGCTAGAGCAGGTTGCCTGGGACCCTGTCCAGATTTGGTACGGTTTTTAAAACAAAGGTCAGAATAGTCTCCAACATCTTTTAGAAGAGCTTTTTTTTTTTTTTTTTTTTTT
>VYZV01044422.1:171425-193754 GCA_013401275.1 Pandion haliaetus
TTTTTTTTAGTTTTGTGGCTAAAACACTCCAAAATGCTGCAGGTTTTAGGGAGCCTATCCTACTAGTATTCTCAGGGCCAGTCCAGAGGGACCCAGGAGTGTACCAGACATTGCCCTGCAAGGGCACAGGGTGTCACATAGATCAAACTCATACATTCTGTGTAGGTAAATGGCACTGACCCTTGATGTTCATAGTCAAAGTATGGAAGGAGCCTTAGCATAAAACTCGCCTAAAAGTAGGATGGTTTAGTGCACCTTCTGCCCTAAAGATCTCTTCAGACAGGGAGAAAAGACATGGAGCTCGTATTTAGAAAAATACATCTTTATTCTTTTAAAATATAATAAAATAAATGGAAAGAATTAATCCTCTGCTCCACTAAGTGATTTCAGCACAATGCAGAGACTGACTGTGAAATACACTGAACCTTCTGAAAGTGTGGAGGACCCCTTGCAAACAGCCAGTGTGAAGGAACTGCGTTGTGTCATTTTCTGTTGTCAGGGCAATGCAGAATGTCAAAGCGTTTCTAGACATTCAAGCAGTTTGTATATCACGTTGACATAAAAATACATGCTCCTAAACATCCATACAAGTGCACCTGTGAACAAGAAAAGTGTTTGACAAAACCTGCATCCTATGAAAGAGATACTATATGGTATTCTGAAATGGTTTAATTATGAACTAAAGTGATTGCTTTTTAGAAAAAAACACCTTTTCTTTTTTTCTTGTCATGAGATGTTGCCATACTCTGTCAAATGAAAAAGACCAGTCCCTCCCCACATTCTTCCAATGGGATATTCCTCCCATGCTTAGTTATTTTGGGGTGGAGGTAGGGGCTGGTTTGGGGTGTTTGTTGGCATTGCAGAATTGTAAAAATGTCCTATTTTAGTAATATTAAATGCCAATCAAAATGTTCTTTAATTTTGTTTGTTCTTTATGAGGGAAACAACAACCCGCTTTCTGTGGAGCAGAAAGATGCTTTAAATTCCAAATATTGTAAGACTCCATAGAATTAATCCAGGAGATATCAACCAACACATTCTTCTGAAGATATTATTGTTACTATAGAAACGTGCCTAAATCCAGAACTTCATAGTGAGGTAAAAGGAAAAATTTACTTCATTAATCATTTTTACTCTCCTGTCACTACTTGGTCGATGGGGGCCCTGGTAACCACAGTGCCACAGTGCTCTATAACTCATAGAGATATAAAAAGCGTCTTCTGCCCTCTCCAGAAAAAACAGACTGACAGAGACACAAGTTGTTCTTCAGAGCTGGGGTTGAGGGGGCCTTTCCTTCAGTCAGCAGGCTGTGTGTTACAGAATCTAACACCAAAAATGGTCTTACCTCCCGCTAAAAGACAGCTACAACTTTGTAGTTATTTCCTCAAGATTAAAAATGTCAGCCTGAACCCCTCGGGAACGTGCAATGCCGTCACAGCCCTGTCTTCTTGCACCCTCAGGCCAAAAGAGGCATTTTCTATTTGAAGTTTCTTTGTGCAGCTCTTCGTTAACTGGTGGGTTGCGCTGCTGCAGGAGGTCACGGGGGCAAGTACTGCAGTATGAACTTTAAAAGTGGATGGACAATACTATTGCTAAAGTTTTATCTAATATAGGAGTGCAGGTAAAGCTGTAACTAAATCCCAGGCTTCAGAGAGTACGGATGCTTTCCTCTGCCACTCCACCACTGCTCTCTTTTAGATTTTAATAGCATTGCACGTATGCTTCCACCTTGCCCGTTGTCATTTTCCCAAGAGCCATCGAAGGCAGTCTCCAGGAGCCAGAGCTGGTCTGTTATTTCCCTTAGGTACCATTTTAGTGATTTTGTTACAAAACAATGGGTTACGAGCCAGGTTGTTGGCCAAACAGAACACAGAAAGGCGGATCGAGGACGTGCCCGGGGTGGAGTGGAGACCTGGAATGTTTTTGCTTCTGTCTCGCCATGGCAGCTTCTAGAAGCAGGGTCATGCCAAGATGAAGATCGGTAGCATTGGCACCCATGGCATCCCTTGCTGGGAGCAAAGGCTGGCTTGCTGGGGTGCCAGCCGTGCTCTCTGGCAAGTGCATTGACTCGGCTGGAGTTTGTTGGATTTAGAAGTCAGCGAGGAGCTAGGAGCACCCAAAGGCATGCCCATTGAACTTCCCGTTAAACTTTTTACATGCTCCCTGCAAAGTAACACAGAAAATCTTGTGTGAAGGCAGGAAAGGACCTTTAGGTACAGCTCCTTGGGGCAGAGCTAGAAAGGAGAGGGCACTTGCAATGGCCATTTCCAACCTGGGGATCTCCCAGCTCTTCCAAGCACCCAGGCCGATCACCCAGCCACTTGCCCCCACTCATGACTTCATTTCAAAGATAAAAACACACCAGCACGTGTCCTGGGAGGCATCTGCACGGGGCTCCATCCAGCCGTGTCCTCAGCCTGGCTGTGCGGGAGGCCAGGGCTCACCATGGACCAGCTTGGTCGAGGCACGTCACCACTGCCGGTGTCACCACTGCAACGCTGGGAAGCGTGCCTGTCCAGAGGGAGGGAAACTGGGCTGCCGACTCCTCTCGGCACGGCACGAAGAAGGTAAAATTATGTAAAATTATGCAAAAGCTGACATGATTTCAACCGTAGTTAAGCTCTCTTGGAAAAATCTTTACAGGGTTTAAAAAAGATTAAACCGGTAGACTGCTTGAGAAACTATTGTCATAGCTACAGAAGTTAATACAGAATACTTTCTCTACTGAGATGTTTCAGGAACACCAATTTAAAAAATATAGTTGGCAGAATGATTTAAGTTCCCCGTGGATATTCAGTAGACTTTCTAAGGAGATCTGCCAGGGAGAAAACCCATTAACTTTTTTATCAGACTCTCTAGGAATCTCCCATAAATTGTTTAACATCCAAACCGGAAAGTACGTGACTTTGCCCTATTTCCTCTGAGAAGGAGCTTATTTCTAGCACTCCCCTGTCTCTTCACCCTAAAAACTCTTTAGAAGCTTATGGTGCTTTTTAGAAAAAGGTATTAAAATTTAGGTTTCTGCCAAATTCATAATTAATAGTCAAGTAACCAGGCTCACATACTTGCCTCATTGTTCTGTGTCTAGTAAATATATATTCTAATATTTATAATTTTAAGATAATAATTTTTATTGATGGCACAGAGGTATATTGATTTTTATATGAATAAAAAAAAAAGAAAGTGCTACCAAGTTATAACATCTGAAATATGAAGATGAAAATGGAAAAAAGGAACACATTCATTTTCTTCATGGGTGGTTTCTTGAAAATTACATTTCATGCAAAGTTAAAACATGAGCCTTCTCATTTGAATTTTTTTAGACTTCTGGATTACAGAGATCATTAATACTGATTTTTTTTGTTGTTGTTTCCATGCAGACAGCTATGTACTGTAGTCAATATTCCTCTCAGGCTCTTTGTTGACAAAATAAATAAACTACCTCTTAAAGTATTTCACAGTGAGGAATTTCCTCCAGCCTTTGACTCACTTCACAACAGTGCTTTGCACTCATTTGACTTTGCAACATTCTTTTAAAAAATGGGAGTAATGGAGCTGAATACTTTATTGCCATATCAGCCTCAGAAATTCTCCAGCCTTCTGTGTGCTATAGCCCAGCAGTCAGACCAGTCCACTTTGCAATACAATTACAGTAACAGCTCAAGTCTGGCACGGAGTAACCCCTGTGGAGGTACAAGCAATCTTTTCTTCCCCCTGTAGCAGCCTGGAAAGGGTTAAAAGGAGTCTGCTCCCTCCTCTTGCCCAAATTGCCAATTAGGCACAACTGCTCTAAAAGGGAGCTCTGGAGGCACAAGTGAGCAGTGGGTGAAGGTGCTGGAGGTTGCTCTGGGGAGCCAGTGGTGAGAGAGAGAGGCCGCTTGGAAAGCTCTGAGGGGAGGCTGTGGTATGTGGAAGGTAGGAAAGCAGTCTTGGAGAAGGGTGAAAAGTGAGAAGGGTTCATGTGAGATCTGCATGTAGGAAATAAATGTAACAGAACCCATTGCAGGCTCTTATGGGAGGGGTGAGTGATCTTATTTTAAGCAGAACTGATCTTGCTCACCTGTGTTCTCTCATATATGTATGTATCGCTTAAGTTTTCACCCCTGTGTATGGTAAGCAGCAAGACGGTTGCACAAGTAACGGGTGGCCAGGACTGATGGTGTGCAACATGGAGGACAAGGGGTGCAGGCCATCCAGTCTTTTGTCTTTCTTGTCTCCCACCTATGCTTGGGAGACCAAACATCCTGGGCCACAGCACAGTACTTTTTTTGTTCTTGGTAGTATAAGGGCACTGATATGTGTGTCTGATATTGTGAGTTGGAGTCTGAATGCTGGGACTTATAAAATCAGCTCCCCATGTGCCTCTGTCCTGGTTTTGGCTGGGATGGAGTTGATTTTCTTTCTAGTAGCTGGCATAGTGCTATGGTTTGGGTTCAGTATGAGAAGAATGTTGATAACACACTGATGTTTTCAGTTGTTGCTCAGTAGTGTTTAGACTAACTCAAGGAGTTTTCAGCTTCTCCTGCCCAGCCAGCAAGAAGGCTGGAGGGGCACAAGGAGTTGGGAGGGGACACAGCCAGGACAGCTGACCCAAACTGGCCAAAGGGGTATTCCATACCATGGGACGTCATGCCCAGTATATAAACTGGGGGGAGTGGGGCTGGGAGGGATTGCTGCTCGGGAACTAACTGGGCATCAGTCGGCGGGTGGCGAACAATTGAATTGTGCATCACTTGTTCTGTATATTCCAATCCTTTTATTATTATCTTTCTTATTTTCTTCCTTTCTGTCTTATTAAACCCTTCTTATCTCAAGCCATGAGTTTTACTTTTTTTTTTTTTTTTTTTTTTTCCCCCCCAATTCTCTCCCCATCCCACTGGGTGGGGGAGAAGCAAGTGAGTGGCTGTGTGGTGCTTAGTTGCTGGCTGGGGTCTCACCATGACAGCCTCATACCAACAAAAAGGAGGTCCAGAGGTTCAGCCAAGTGGAGATGGCAGAGCAAACTGATTACAGCTCTTGAGACTGCTGTTCTCTGGCAGCAGTTTGCCTGCCTAAACTTGTGTTTAGGCTCTTTGAGGTGTAGTGAGGAAGTTCTTGATCCATGTAAACATCTTGGGATGGAGTTGTGGGGCTCTCCTGGGGCTACCAAACCCAACAGAGCTAAGGGCTGCAGATTCCAGAGGTCCAGCCGCATTAAATTCCCATGCACTTTCTCTTGTATCTGCCAGTATCTTGTGGTGCTAACTTGTGGCCTCTTATGTGGTGGGATGATGGGTGTCCGTGCCCCAGACAACCTGCGGGAGATCGAACCCTAAAGAGCCCTTGTTTGGAGCTTCTGCAGGTGGCTAAGGGAAAAGTGAGATGCCTGCGCTTGTGCTAGGTAGGACAGTGGGTGGAGGCTCCTGGAGGAGGTGCGGTGTGACCACAGGTAGGAGGTTTCAGCTCCGAGTCCCTCTTCAGAAGCGGTGTAATCAGCAGAACTGTGTTTTGGGAAGCTGCCAGTTGCTAACCTAGTGACAACTGGTGGGTATAGAATAATTATTTACTGCTATGGGTCCTTCAGCCTGCCCTTGCATATGATCTCTTCCTCTTGGTTTGGTCTAGTAGTCCAGAGCAACTCTCTACCCTATCTCCTCCCAAAACTTTGCAGTGGGCATATTGTGGTTTGGCATGGCGGGGGGGAACTCTGGTTTCCTTGCCCTAGTTTGCCTGTTTAAAATGTACAAAATAAACTTTGCTTCTTAGGTTTTTGGGTATTAGGAACCCAATGGTGAAATGCTGGATGTGAAAAGAAATGACTTGCAGCAATTATCAGCTGGAACTAATGCTTTGTTATGAATCCCTGTTTCCTATGCAAACTTTTTATTGCAAGGTGCCTGCACTAATTGTAATTGCAACTTGAAAATATTCAACTTTAAAATAATCAGAATAAACAATTTCTCAAGCTGCCTTTTAAAGAAATATTACATTATTTGTTTTAGAAGGAGATTTAAAAAAAAAAAAACCAACCCAATCATTGAGTGAGGTCTCGTTTTCACCAAGGAGACTGGTTTTTGTCAGAAAGACAATTGTGCTTCTGGAAGTGATAGGCTGTGAAATTTGTAGAAAGTGTTTGCATGGATCCCAGAGATCTAAACTCATCTGTTGGGTCATGGCTTACATTGTGTAAAGCGTTACAGTTTGCTTTTTTCTTTTGTCTTTCATAAAGCTCTAATAATGGTCCAGGTTACAAAAAATTGCACAGACTGAGGAACAAAGATATAATTGATTCTCTCATGATGGAGAAGCAAATTGTATCAAGATAAATGACATCTTTCTTACTTCCCTACCCTCGCCACCTAATACTTTCTGAGTATTGTACAAATTAACTTAAACAAAGTATCTTCCCATTGGCTAGCTTGGAGAACACCAACCGCTCTTGTTAAGTTTGTTAGTACTCTATCATTTTATGTTAGTCATACCAGAGATAAAAGAAGGAGATGTGTCTGCCAGTGAAGAACGTGTCTATAAACTCAGACTGAGAGAAGACAAGAAGCCAGAAACTGTGAGGGAACTCACAGAGAGGGAATAACCAAGTTGTACCCAACTCCTAAGTTGTCCACAATCCTTCACTTCGGTTAAACTGTTTTGCTAGTCAGGCATTTTTTGAATAGTTTGTCAGACCACAGGCAGCACGTTCTTTTGATATTTAGACCAGAGGTGGCTAGATCTTTATGGCCTTACATTGCACAGTCTGTTGGCCCAGAATGCCTGCGGGTGGGGATTCTGGATGTGCAGAGGACCTCGGTCAGCCCCTGCTGTTCTGGGGCAAAATGAAGACAAAGCCATCCTTGGAATTGCACCCCAGTGATTACCTGGAGAGGAGACTTTTATCTGCCTCTTCCCCCTGTTTACTGAGGTGCGTGCAAAACCTTATTTGAGTGGTGCACAACTCTATTAGAAGCTGTTGTCAGTGTAAGTAAATTGGCACACACTCCCTCTTTTACCCGAAGAGGTAATAAGGAACTGCAGAACAGGGTGCATGATAGAGATTTGTATTAAGATTTGCCTTTGAGATTTGTGTCAAATGCTTCAGCAATGGTCTTAAGCTTGATTTAATTCCCTAAATGTGTTAACAACTGAGTTTGTTTTCTAATGCAACTCATTTAATGCACGCTATAAAATACAGTAAGGATTGAATTACATGGGTATGCAATTATGTTTGCAAAAATGTATTGCAATGAGCTTTTCAATTTATAGGCAGGAAATGAAGCTCTGCAATTATGTGACAACATAAAATCAGAGCAGTGAAACTGGAATTTAGTCCCTTCTTTTTCTAGGTCTCCTGTCAGCGAATGTGACCTTAGCCCGTTCTCCCCTCCATTTAGCTCCAGAAAGACTTCTGGTGAGAATCCAGGGAAGGACTGGTAATTTAGAGACTTCAGAGTGCATCATATAGCCCAGAGTGTGCAGGGGTATCTGGCTCCAGCACTAGTGAGCAACAGGGCAATGCCCCACGGTACCTCAGCTCCTTCAGTCAAACGTAAGGTCTTCTAGGACATAAGCACATACTTTAATCACAGTAAAGCTCCCCTCAACACAGATAGACCGTTTTAAGCTAGCTTTGGAATCTGTCCTGTTCTGAGGCGTGGTCGTGCTGTAGGATATATGTGTGAGAGGGGAAAGGACAATCTCTACAACCCTCCCTGTCCCACACCAGCCAAGACTTCAAATTGTGAGTCACAGAGGGTGAATATGTTGAACCTCTTATGCTGCTTAACTATGAAAGCGTGGTTTACAAAATACAGTACTGATACAAAGAGGACATGATAATACTAGCTTCATGTAACCCCTCTTAACGAAATAATTTATAGAAAGTAAGGCTAGAAGAAAACCAAATTGGTACTTAATGAGTAAGGGTTTAATTCTTATTTTGGAGAAAGCACGTTTAATAAGAATTGCACCTACAGTATGTGTTCTTCATACGTGATACTCTCTGAAGTATAGCTTCCTTTAAAGAATAACAGTTAGCTTTGTTTCCATGGAATGTAATCTGGATTTATTGCATCTGTATGAACACTTACTATCAAAGGGTACAAGCTTCAGAGTAGAAAAAGCAGCATCTGAATACTCTCACTAGGAATTCTTCTTTGTCTGAAATAATCTATGGTCACCTTTGTGATCATCTAACTGGGAACAGAGACTGGAAGACAGAGGGAACATATGGAACAAGGTCTTTGCTGGTGAGGGTTGAGAGAGGCAGGAGCTCCAGCCTGCATGGGGCTGGAAAGGGGCTGCTGAAGGAAAGGCTGTGCTGCCAGAGGAACTATTCCCTGAAAATGTCTGCATCTGGGCTACGGCTGGGGATTTTATGCCAAAGCTCTGTTAGGCATATGCTGAGAAACAGTGATAATGAATCTAGGACAGGGATTTCTCATGGAAAGTACAGAAACTCAGTTAATTGCTTGCAAAAGCACAACCCCCAAGTCCTCATTTTAAAGCAGCCCTTATGAAGAGATACTTCTACTGACCTCTCCCCTCTGAAGCTGGCACACTTAGAGCTCTCTGGAAGATGTTTTATGTGACCACTGAATATTAACTGGTTTCTTCTACAGAACTGCAGTACTGAAACATTGAGTGGATCAATGCTGATTCCTATTTTCAGTTACATAGTTTTTATATGAAATTTCTTTGTACTTGTATAATTGTTGTCAGTAATATGAGAATAGAGAGTATTTGCGATCCAAACAGTTAATCTTGATTAAGCTGGAAAGGGAAGTTGCTCATCACATACATAATGCATAACTGAGCTATAAAAGCTTTTCAATCAGTGACCTCTAACAGATACATTCTGTGTTACACTACTGCTAGCGTTATGGTTTACATGGTTTAATAGGAGGAATATACTAACAATTTTTTAACTGTCTTAACAAGAACTATAAATATCCAGGGTTTTTTTCTCATCATGTTGATAGAACCTATAACTAGTTGCTACTGGAATATAAGTTTTCATTGTGTTAACAAGAAGTCGGATGTGTATCTTTGTAGTATGGATTACTGAAGTATAGATGTTTAATGTGGAAAATGGAAATTGCATAATCTGTGTTAGTAAAGAGGGACCCTCCAGATGTCTTGAACTGTATTGCAGATGAGAACAGACTGCAGGTGTCCCCTTGCTTACTCCAAAATCCTGCTTGTTTCCCCTTTGTATGAGAGGATTTGATATTCATAGAGGAAAAGCGGGCCTGAGAGAGTGATGTATATCTGACTAACATTGGCAGGTTATTGTTGGAGCTTTTACTCCTATCTGGAGTAAGACGGAGGAGTAACATAAAGCTCTTAATAAGGCTTGCTTTGGCATGCGATCTGTGTGCTCAACATTGACTGCAGATGCTCTAGGTTTCTGTTATCTCTGAGGGAACCATTTGAACCCTCACCCATTCTATTTCAAACTGCCTGTTTGGGTAAGCTGCGTTTGATTTTTAGTTTGGTTGGAATCTAAGTGTTGTTGCTGTGTCTTACAAGGTGCAGTATGAAGTCAGTGAGATCTGCACTAGCGAATGCTGATCTGATGGAACTGCAAATTTAAGAGATCTGTCTTGTACAGCTATGAAAGCTTTCAAAAAAGCTCAAAGGGAACCTCTCCAAGCAGTCTGCTTTTATTTTCCTGGGCATAGTGGTTTCTCAGATTGCCTTTTCTTTCTATGCTTCAAGAAAAGCAGTAGGTTAAATTGCCAGACCTCCTTGATGTCGCTTTAATTTTTTTTTCTCATTCCTGAAGACAGATAATCTATAGAAAAGTATTCTGAAAGCCCTTTGAAGCCTGTTGAATGAGTCAGAGTTGAATTATCTTCTCAAGGATCTCAGAAGATATGCTTGACTTCAAATCCCAGCAATTCTATCTATCTGTCTCTGGGTGAGCATACTGGGGGCTGCAACACCCTCAGCCAGCTCAGGACTCCAGATAGCATCCAAAGCGTGATGATGGAGTACTGAGCTCTTCCCTACATCCCCTTCTGAATGATGAAGTCCTCAATAGGCAGTAGTAGATGTACACACAAAAAAGGAGCTGACTTTATATTTTCTGAACTTCCTATCTTGGGAAAAGATGTATTAGATACCTATAAATACATTATTTCCAAAAGATTCAGGCAAACATGCCTTGTAACTGATTGAGCTTTTCCAAAAACTACTTAAGACCTAAACAAGCTCAAATATTAACTCTTAAATAACTGCAGTACCTGTCTAAATTTTCCTCCATATTTTTAAATAAAATTAATAATTGAGCAGCTAGGAATTAGTAAAACAAAGTTTTGATTTTTTCTTTTTAAAATCTACTTTTAAGCTAATGTGCTTTGAAAATAAAAACTTGGATGCAATCTTTCTAGCTCCAGAGTGATGATATTTGAGCTTCCAGTTCAGGCCAGGATAGTGAAAAGCTATGTGGTCCTGTCAGGAAAAAAAATTCTCTATAGGTTGCATTTTGTACATTAGAACAATTTTTCTACTTAATGTCTCTGACATTTATTGATATTTATAAAGGCCAACTATAAAAAAAAACGTACTTTGAGAAGGATGATATTCTGGACTGGATGTACGGTCAAGCAAATGCTTTCAGAGGTGTTAATTGTGCCATTCATCTCAATTGGATTTTAGTGCTAAAGCCAAACAGTGACAGCCTTTTTAATTCTCTCACAGCTGATGAAAGCATGCAAAAAAAGAGTGAAATTCTGTGAATTTTTTTTTGAGATCTTGATGAAACCTCATTTAGCTTAGGCAAGTGGATGGTATTTTGGAAAGTATTGCAAAGTCAGATCTGCCTTCCCTGCTGTTCAAATACATTTTCTCCCTACTAATGAAAAGAGTATGCATGTGCCAATGTCAGCCTTGATGTTATATCGAGCAAAACAATTCTTAGCATTTAGATAGCTCAATACTCTTCAATACTGAAATTCTTTTCTGTTGATGGCTGAATAGGCAAGTGTGGTGGGTTGGCCCTGGCTGGATGCCAGGTGCCCACCTAAGTCACTTTATCACTCCCTTCCTCAGCTGGACAGGGGAGAGATCACTCAGCAATTATTGTCACAGTCAAAACAGACTTGACNCCCCCCAAAGCCACTCTATCAGTCCCCTCCTCAGCTGGACAGGGGAGAGAAAGTATAACAAAAGGCTCGTGGGTCCAGGTAAGGACAGGGAGGGGATCATTCAGCAATTACTGTCACAGGCAAAACAGATTCAACTCTGGGAAATTAATTCAATTTATTATCAATCAAACCACAGTAGGGTAATGAGAAATAAAACCAAACCTTAAAACACCTTCCCCCCACCCCTCCCTTCTTCCCAGGCTTAACTGCACTCCTGATTTTTCTCTACCTCCTCCCTGCAGAGGCGCAGGTGGGTGGGGAATGGGGATTGGGGTCAGCTTGCCACACACTGTCTCTGCTGCTCCTTCCTCCTCAGGGGCAGAGTTCCTCACTCATCCCCTGCTCCACCGTGGGGTCCATCTAATAGGAGACAGTCCTTCACGAACTTTTCCAGCATGGGTCCCTTCCACAGGCTGCAGTCCTTCAGGCACAGACTGCTCCAGCGTGGGTCCCCCGTGGGGTCACAAGTCCTGCCAGAAAACCTGCTCCAGCGTGGGCTCATCTTTCCATGGGGCCACAGCCTCCTTCGGGCATCCCCCTGCTCTGGTGTGGGGTCCTCCACAGGCTGCAGGTGGATATCAGCTCCATCGTGGACCTCCCTGGGCTGCAGGGGGACAGCCTGCCTCACCATGGTCTTCCCCACGGGCTGCAGGGGAATCTCTGCTCTGGCGCCTCGAGCACCTCCTCCCATTCCTTCTTCACTGGCCTGGGTGTCTGCAGGGCTGTTTCTCTCACACATTCTCACTCCTTTCTTTGGCTTCAGTTGCTGTTGTGCAGCAACTTTTCCTCCTTCTCAAATCTGTTCTCCCAGAGGTGCTACCACCATTGCTGATGGGCTCAGCCTTGGCCAGCAGCAGGTTCATCCTAGAGCTCCTTTGGACATGGGGGAAGCTTCTGGCATCTTCTCACAGAAGCCACCCCCCACTACCAAAACCTGGCCACGGAAACCCATACAACAAGCATGCACTTATTTATCTCAGAGGTAAAGTCTGAGGAAATTTTAACTTGCTTTGAAATTAGATGCCTGGTTTCTTCAGCTTGGTTTCTAAGAGGACACATAAATCAGAGGAGTTTCCTGATTTATCTTTTTAGTGGAAGCAGTGTGTGCAGCTCTAAGTACAGAACACACAGGTACCAACAGGAGATGACTTGGGAGTGCATCATGTGAATGTACTGAGAGCTGGGAGGAACCTCTGTGCTTGCACCTTCTATGTATTGGGCAGGGGAGCAGTTCACACCAGTGATGTGTTCTTCTTACTCTGAACTCTGCTGAAGACTCATCCTTAAGACTTGATTCAGGTTTCACTGAGCCAGTCAGCAAGGAGAAATGGAAGTAAGAGCTGAGAGAGAGATCAAACTTGGGTCCTTCAAAAGTCACTGAAGGATTGGAAGGGTTTGTGCAAGCACTTGCAAGACTGTTTTGTACTTCGAGTGAGGATACATGAACTTCAGAGAGAAAGCAATCATGACAGAACAGGACTTTCACCTCTAATTTCTTCACTACTAAGCACAGTGCCGCTTTTACTTCTTAAGCCAATTGTAAAATCTCCTAAATATGATGCTACAAATGCATGAACTCAGAATCATATGGTTAAGTATGCAAAGATAAGAACTATCTTTTTAATGTTCACTTTCATGTAAAATCCTTTGGTACTTGTTTACAACAGGTTCAGGGACTTTATCCTTTAATGTGTTTGAAGACATCTGGAATTTATTTTTAACACTATTATTCAACTGAGTGATCCTTAAACGTTGCTTCGTAGTGTTGGAAACTTAAGATCAGATGTTGATTAAAGTGCTTAAAGCAGGATTGCAAGTGCTGGGGAAAAATAATACTACAGTGTTTTCCTATGTCTGCCCATAGTAGGCCCCAAGACAAACGAGTGCAAGTTCATTGGCTACAGAAAATGGATTACTGCTCACACTGACTTTAGCTGTATAATCTGACCAAGGATCAGTTCTGAAGTTCTTACTGAATTTCTGTGATGGATAAAGATAATGATTAAAGTCTTGAATAGGCATAAAAACCAGACATTGAACTGCAATATTCTAGAAACAGCCTTTATTGAGCTGGTCCATGTTCCTTTCGTCAGAAATCTCAGCTGTGCAAACCTGCTTCTAGCTCATGTCAAAGGCTCCTTGGAATCCAGAAGAAATAGTGGTCTTCCAAGGGGGTCAGTAGTTACATCTTCAGAACCTGGGTAGCAGACTCTAGTCCCTCCAGAAAATGTAGGTCTGGCCACTGATTTAAAAAGGTCAGGACTGAGATGATGTTGTGATAAAAGCAGTGCAAGTGGGAGATCTGTTTTCACATCCAACGTCTGCTGGAGGATGTCCAATTTTTTTTTTTTCCCCAGGACAGTGCTGTAGCCATGTCAGAGATGCTTAGGAAGAGCAAAGCTCACCCAAGCAAGCCTATCAGGTTGTTTTATTCAGGAACACTCAGTGAGCCACTGGGGGAGAGAAGTGAAAGGAGGTGAACGCATAGTCCTGGAACTTTAGGTTGTCATTAGGGATTAGGCTACCCACCAGTGAATGGACAGGTGGACACCTGTGTCCTGTTCTTCTTAAGTGTGAAATGTTGAAAGTCCTGGGGAAAGCTACAGACAGGGTCATGAGAAAAGGGGCTAAATATAGCTCACTGCTATGATACATAAATGGGAAGCACTGATTGAAGGCATGTTCAGCACATGTTTTAAAAGCACTGTCTTCATGTCAGGATGGAGGCATGAGGTATTCCGGTCTATTACGGGTTTTTAATTGCTTTGGGTATGGAGTGCTAACATAAAACTGCCTCTTCCACAAGCACTCAAGCAGAAGATCTAATTGTTTACACCATCATGTCCATATCTTTTGCCTAGCAGTGCTGGAGGAACTAGATGAACACCACTGCCAGCATGATGAAAGACGCATGACAGTCCCAGCCAGCCTGGGAATCCCAGGGTTTTGACTGTCTTCTGCGATCTTTGCCTGTCTTTCCTAGGGCTTTCATCTGTCATCTTTGTTCTGGTTCTTTGTTTTTATGTTTAGAATTTACCTTTATCTGTCCTCTTTGAACTGTTTTGTGCTCAGATGATAATGCTTGTAATGAACTCTCTGCAATTAGTAATCAAAAGGCCCCAAGTACAGAGTTCCTATTCCATGAAGCACAAAAGCATGTGGACCCCAGCCAATAAACTCCACTTTAGTATTTGCAAGGATAAGAGCAGGCTAAATTTCTTTTTCTGTATTTCTCCTTCCTTTTGCTATGATAGATATAGAGTGGTATAGATGGTACCCTCTATAATATGTCATCTAATTAACCTGGCAAATAGTCTCTTCCTCTAGTTGCATTGCCTTCTTTCTGCCCTACTTCTTCTCTCCTTGCTGTGGCACTGCATTTAACTTTCATGTTCACCAAATTAAAGGCCAGCATGCACCATTATTTCCTCTCAAAAGTTTCCAAGTCATGTGTGGTAGGATGCAGCCCAAAAAAACTCTAATGAATGCAGATGTCCATGTGATCAAAGTTACAAACAACTGTTGTACTTAGGGGTACTGGCAGTTATGCTACTGCAGTATGTAGGCCATTAGGCCACAGGAAAATTTAAAATTTACTGTTTCAGATTATTCTGATCAAAGCCTGCGTACTGGGATGCACAAGTACACTGTTTTGTCATTCTACTCCAAAGTTCTTGCTCTGAGGCTCACGATTCCTACAAGTTTTCATAGTACTAGAGGTAGAAATTTCTCAGTTGGAGAGCTCAGAGTTTGCTCTGGTGCAAGCACAGACTGCTGGCTTTTACAGTTGATGGAGTTATTTGATCTGAGTCTTTGTATTTGGTCTAGTAGCCTCTGTCATGTTTCTAATTTACTCTTAAAATGAAGGCTCAGTTTCTTTTAGCTCTAAGTAGACATTAGTGCCCACAAGCAGCCCCTTGACATTCCAGCTAGGATATTAGTATGCAGATTTTTTCGCTGCAGAGCTCTCTTGCAGGGTTTTGTATGTGGGCACATGAGAAAATCAATACACTTGTAATCTGCAGAGCAGTGGAAAACTATAGATGCATGAACAATGGAAAACAAAGTTAGTATTCTCCTAACAAACGTGCACCTGATGGAGTGAAGAGGTTTGTGTTTAGTGTGATAGTGTTCATTTTGATTCTAACACTGAAATTTGTAGGTAAGTTCAACTGAGCTAATACGTTGTAAACAAATGAATAGAGCACATTATACAGACAAGAAGAAATATATTTGCACAACAACAGTAATTTATTGCATCTTGAAGCTTGTATATACCACAGGAAATTGTTATGAGGAAGGAAAAAGAGGATGAGTAGTAGAGCCACCAGGGGAAACAGCTGAAAGTGCTAGTAATTTAACGTGGCAAAGTGTGGCAGCAGCAGAACCTTCTGCATGGAGCTTTGTGCTAAATTCACCTGTTCAAAGCCTTGCTTTTGCACCACCTGGAGGCTGTAGGCTTCTCTGAAATGAACTTCTCCAAACTGAGAGAAATGTGTTTTCACTTTTGTCTACTGAGACAGCCTAGTGACTTGCTGCTATTTACCACCAAAACTCATCCTGCTGGGATTCTTTTTTGCTGCCTGTGCCCACTGTCACTAGAAATGATGCGTTGCAGAAACTGAGTGTGACGTTGCCAACACTACTATGGTAAGCAAGTCCTGAATTAAGGTCCTCTTCTATTTCCCCTCTGTTCTTCCTGACAGCAAATTCTTGTGCTATTGTTTGAATGTCAAGCTATTCTTACTTCCAAGTCTTTGACATTAGGTGAGCTCACCTGAGGAGACTGTTACTTATGGATTTTTTTGGGTGGGTTTTTTTTGGTTTGGACAAATTACACAAGGTGATCCTATAGCGAAGTGTACAGGATTAGTGCCAGCTCCAGTGAAAAGAGCATGTTTGAAGCTTCACTATCATTCATTGGGTGTCATGGCTAGGTGCCAGAAGTAGGAATTGGGCTTTCAACTCTGTGTCCACAAAGTTTTGGTGATATTAATTAAATCTCCCTTGTGCTGTAATGTCACTATCTAAAAGATAGAGTTGAAGCTACCTACAGCACAGAGTAATGCTGTTTTCATAGAAGCGATTCCTGTCTAGAAACTATCATAGAAGTACTGGTGATGTGCAGGTTGCTGCCAATTCCCACCACCTTCTGACACAAAGCATCCAGTGTCACACCCCAGGGATCTCTTACCGTTTGCCTTCAAATGGGATAGAAATTTAGGAATCACTTTCTCTCACCTTAAAGCACACATTCCAAACAACTCTCCCTTGCAGTTTTAACCAGGTCCTTAATTACCCATGTGTATTGCCTGCCAATCTAGAACTAAGCAACCAATATGAAAGGAGATTATTGCACTTCACAGTGAAGGAGCTGCCCCTTGGATGGATTTATGGCTTTAATGAGCCCCATGAGGTGTTATCTTGTGGCAGATAAGCCAGGACTGCTAATTCATGTGGATAATGCTTGTAATTGCCTAGAAATTATTTAAAAACAGTTTAAACATCTGGTTTCAAGAGAAAAAGGAAGCTTTTCTTATATTACTTTTCAGTCACCACCTTCCACCAATATAAGATTTTCGTTTTCTAAACATAACACAAGTGTTTATGCATAAATGACTCCAATTTTGAACTGAGCTCATTACATTTGCATCTAATTATGGTCCATAGAGTTGGGGAGAGGGGGGAGAAGGCAACCATTTCCAGAAGCTTCCTCTGTAGCTTGACAACTAAAGCAGGAACTGCACAATGAATTACCAAAGCCTGAAAAGCTTCATCTCTTCTTATGAGACAAGCAGAGCTGAAAGTTTCCAATTGTTCTATGAAGCACAGAGACTCCCCAGCCTCTTGTCCAGAAGTAACAGGTCCTCCTCCAGGTTCTCAGCTTGCTGCTGGAGAGAACAGCCTCAAAATGAAAGCCCTGTCACCCACCCACAACTCTGCAGCACTTGTCAGTCTCGTTTCAAATGATGGTAGCTCAGCATCCCTACTAAATGTTGTTATGGTGACAGTGGAAATCTAACACTGAGCACTACATCTGTCTGCTTATCTGCAACGAACGATCCTGCTGTGTACAACTTCAAAAGGAAGGGAACCAAAGGGTTGTTTTTTAAAACCTCCTCGATGATCAAAGAGCAGAGAGACTATAAAAATGTCCTTCTATTAAAAAATTAATGCTTGAGTTTGATCCCAGGTAGAGGAAGGGAGGGTAGGTAAATCTCTTTATACACCTCTACAGCTAGATCCTTTGCTTATTTAGGGCCTGGTCATGTTTCTGCAGAAGATGGCAAAAATGCCCTAGCCCCATGTGAGCAGCCTCCAGTGGGGCCCACGGCTGGTACAGCAGCTCGGAGAATGAGCTGATCAGTGCCGTGGTCTGGAGCTAAGTGTGTGTGTGCAGACACATGCACCTTGTTGGGAAGGCACTAACAGAGGGTAAGAACAGGTGTATGTTGGCACTAGGCAGTTTCACACCCCAGAGTTGCACAGTTCACTCTCATGGATATTTTCCTATCCCTCCCTTCAGCTCTTACTGTCCTCTGCTTAACGCTGGTAGCAATTGTGTCTGTGTAGGCAAATACCTTAAAAACAAAGAAAATCAACTGGTGCTTAGGAAATATATAGAAATGAGGTGGGGGAGTGAACTTCTTTGAACTCAAGTTAAAAATATAATTGATATGTTTAGTGTAAGTGGACACCATAACTGCACATTACCTTTGTATCCCCAGTAAAAAAATGGTCACAGCTATATGAGAGGTCTTACCTCCTTTATATCACATGCACTTCCTGTAAATCAGTTTAGTTGGTCTCGTGCTGACCTCTCCACTGTCTATGTGCTTGTCTTGTTGGTCTGTGTCAAGCAGTATCACAACATGGATGGCACTAGATGAAAACCCCTGCAGTCAGCTGGACTTCAAGGTGATGAGTGGGTGCTCTGCAGTCATCCTGCCTACTCCAGAGCCAGGTAACAGAGGGCAGGCTGAACTTCGGAAGAAAACGGTATGCTGGTAACTGTTACCACTGGTAGACAACTATAGCCCTTCTTGTTTGATGCTCAGTCATTTACATTCCATGGTAATCTGAGTTCTTAAGGACGTTCAGGGTTTGTGTCCTCCCAAAGCTTCTTTTCTCACTTCTGAGGAGTGGGAGGGGGTTCTGTGTTTTTCTTGGTACTTCCTACGTTTCCTTTGTGGTTTGGCTGCTTCTGTTTTGTCATTTTGATGGCTGCCTCTTGCATGTGCTGAAATTGGAGCCAGGGAAGCAGGCAAGCAGCGCTCCTTGTCGCAGCCCCCTGCATTGCAGGCTGCAGGGAAATTTGCTTCATTTGTATCTTTACAAAATGTCACCCAAGAATCTTTTCAAGAGTTAGTGCTACAAACTGCATTTCTGAAAGGCATGACACAGGCAATACTCTCTGGAGCTCTGAGCTGGCTCATACACGATAGAGCTAATGAGCATCCATGGGTAAGGCATAAGAATCAGGAGTAACTTAATTTTATCAGATTAATTGAAAACTTAATTCTGGAGGGGGGGTGGAAAAAGGGTTCATTCTTAACCAGAGAATGAGCATTCAGAAAAGGGAAAACAAGTCATTACCCAAGCTCCAGAATTTATTTCTTTTCAATCTTGTTTGACAACTAAAATGTAATAAAATGGAAAAACCAAGAGGCTGCAAATAATGAGGTAGCTATTGACAAATGCAATACAAAGCGCTAAATGGAATAACAGGAGCAACTGCAGCAACACTTCCTCTAGCAATCTAATATCGAGTCTGTGTTTCTTCTGGCATGATTTTGGCCTGGCACATGAAATGGCTGCTGCCAGTAAGCAATGGAGACTGAAGCCTCCGCCGTGGAGAATAGAGATGGACAAGGCAGGATTCATCCCTTGACAGATGTGTCTTTAGCTACTTGCACACCAGTGATGGAGGCTCCGGAAAACTTCCTAAGCGAGGCACTTCTATGGTGGTAACTATCCTTAGCAAAACAAAATTTTGTGCAGGATCTAAACTGTAAGTTTTTTGCTGAGATGTAAGCCCCTTCTCCTGTCCTAGGCAAACAGGAAAATGAATGTATTGTCCCTTTGTCATAACAAATGGCTTTAAGGGATTCATATTAGTCTTTACCCTACCCCCAGTCTAAAAACTACAGCATAGTGAGACTGTAAAGATGGCATCTTCTTGCCGCATCCAGTCTGTTTATAATCTGATCTGCTAACTTAAGTAAAAAAGATGTTACCCTGTGCAGTCCTGTTGCCTTGTGAGAATAAAAGAGGTGAGAAAGTGAGAACAATTCCCCCTTCTTTGTTCGTAAAGCAGTAAGTAGGTCCTAAATGGTGAACCTTTGTTCATGCTGCTGATGCACAAGTCTGAAAAATAGCTTTCATCCCTTGGCCACCTCATGGGGAGTGTGTGTGGGTTTTTTCATAAACCTTTGCATAGAATCTGGTGGTACTGCTGTCATGATAGATGCAGGTTCCCTTAACGTCACGAGGATTTTCTCTCTGGAGTGTAAGTGCAGCCTGGAAGAACTGGGAGGCAGCTAGCATTTTTGCGTATGTTCTCCTAGTGCAGATGTTCTTGTTTCTGTTGTTCTCTGTTTTGCAAGTTACTCGTACAACAGTCTAATGAAGTCATGACTCGGATTTACCAACTGGCAAAATTGTTAAATAAGCAGAAATATTGTTCATCAGCTCAATTTAAAAATCTTGTTTCAGTCAATGGAAACTTTTCATCAGTTATTTTGTAGAATTTTTGTTTTTACTTGTCCTACTATCACAAAATATCCCTTGATACTAAAATAATATAAGCACATGCTGCAAAACTACTGATCACAGAAGAAAGATGAATATTTAATCTTTAGTGGGAGATATACCAAAACCTAGAATTAGCTTGCTAGCCTATGGATTCTTACAGTGTCAGAAAAATTGTTAACTTCCATGTTTGTTGTATATCTCCAACTTCATGAGCAGAGCTGAATCTTTCTGTTGAGGTTTTTTTAATTTGACCAATAAGATTAGGCTTAAAAAAATTGGCTTCTGTACACTGCAGTATGTCTGCTTGCGTATAATATTAAGGAGTGTTATACCTGATAAAGCAGAGAACGTCCACAACTACTGAGGGAGAGAGGGAAGGGAGCTCTTGCTTTGCTCTGTAAGGACAAGGTAGTGTTTTACGGACTAATGCAGCACAAAGTGAACTTGAGGGGTGGGGAATGACATGACCACCACAGTAACTGCACGGTGTGACTGGGCTTTTGTCTTGAACGGTATCATAGTAACTGACAATAGAGCAGGTGGGAGGAGAAGCCACAAAAAAGGCCCTTTTATTTATGACAACAAAGGGAATAAATGCAATCTTGGTCCATAATTGGTGCCAAAAGGCAGGCTAAAATCTGTTGTGATGAGGATTTATTTTGTTTTAGTAGAGAAACACCGTATTTAAGGCTATGAGACATTAATTTTAGTAGTGTCTGAGAGCTAAAACTCTTGGTATATATGCGTGTGAGTACTGGAGGGTGGCAAAACACTATCTGCAGCTTGGTGTTCAGGCCATAATAATGGCTGTGTTTTATAGGGGCTATTTTAATTCCCTTTCAATGTTTACAAAAAATACATTAAAGGCAATATAAAAATCTCATGTGAGATACAAAGGCTGCAAACCACCTCTTCACTGCCCAGTAAAGCATAAAATGTTGCCATTTTTCAACTTTTTAATGTGTAAAATCTCAACTGCTTCATCCATATCTTGTGTAGCAGGAGAAAAAATAAAAATGAATTCTCTAGGTTTTCTTTCGCTATTTGATACAACTAAATTGATATTTCTGGCAGGCATTAAAAAAATCCTATTAGGGAAGTTTGCAATATCCTTGTTTTTTCTACTTACTACAGATTCTAACAAAAAAATATAAAGGGTAGCATTTTATTTATCTTTATAGCCAAATACTCAATTAAAAGACCCACAGCGGCCTGAAGAACGTTTCTTTCCTCCCATCTTTCTCACAGGTCCTCACTCTCACACGGCACTGTCATTTCCTGAAGTGCCATGGAGTCCTATAGCGTAGGAAACC
Source organism: Pandion haliaetus (assembly GCA_013401275.1). Taxonomy (NCBI): domain Eukaryota; kingdom Metazoa; phylum Chordata; class Aves; order Accipitriformes; family Pandionidae; genus Pandion; species Pandion haliaetus. Next base: position 192,616 of record VYZV01044422.1, read on the forward strand.
TTTTTTGTTAAGTTTTGTCTCTGGATTACTATTTCAAGGATGATATTTGTATTTCAAGACAGTCAAGGTAAGTGTCCCTTTCCGAAGGAAGGTATCTAACTAAGCATAATGTGATCTCTTCTTCACCTTCACCTTCATCTATGGTTTTTAGTTTGTCTTCCACGTACTGCCTCATGTTTATCACGTTGCTAATATGGCTTAATTTGTCTTTGCTGGATTTTCTCACCTTCCCCTATTTTTACTTGAATAGGAATTTTGCACGGGCCAACAAAGGAAAACTTATATGAAGGAAAATCTTTAAGTCAAAACCAATAAAGGTAGCCTAGAGAAAGGAATAGAAAAATGCACTTTAGAAGAAAAATTACCAACAAAGGAACACAAGGACCTACTGATTTTTAAGAATTTTTATGTGCCTAGCTTAAGCAAAACTAGAGGAAGGCAAGATATTTGCAATAAAATCTTCTTGCAGTCACATTTCTTTTGAAAATATGATAAAGTGATCGTTCACAGAAATCATGCCACTCTTCAAAATGAGAGCCTACCTGTGAATTCAGAAGCTATACATTGGAGGCAACTCCATTAAGCTGGTGGAGTTTCACCAGCTTGAAATAAATCAGATCAATTGAGCTTGGTGGACAACTTTTGCCTTAAATTTTAATGACTTGAATCTAGTTTCCTTGAGCACTTCTCATTTTTGTTGAGAAATGCAGCTGCTTTTGTCTACATACGATTCCATCTGGACAACCAGTTGTAAAGAATGTTTCAATTACCTGGGATGTTCACTCTGTATGTCTAAATAAATACTCTAACTGTTTCCAAAACAGAAGTTTGAGATCTGTTTTACAGGCTGTTGTGTATGAGAATTATAATGCAATTTACTTGACAATATAACTTTCTGTAGCTATATGTGCCATACACGCATGATTTTAAACAGCAATGGTGACATTACGCACATCAAAGATTAAGATTAATCATGCCTATCAAAACAACTGGTGCTTTTCATCCACTTTCTTCATGTCTTTGAGCTGTAATTGCTTATACAGAATGTGAAGCATTGGTGAAAGTGGTGTGGCGGGGTCTGTATCAATTATCGTAAATCAAAGTTTACCTTTAGACCATCAGGTGATGCTAGTGTACTT
>VYZV01044422.1:200566-213135 GCA_013401275.1 Pandion haliaetus
GGGGGAGGGGGGGGGGCTGCCAGGAGGGGGCCGAGCACACCGGGGCTTTGCGTGGGGGCCACCACGGCCCAGAGCCGGCCGATGAGTGTGGGCGCGGGGGGTCTGATCGCTTTACTTGCCCCGTGGAAGTGCTCCCGCTCTCTGGAAAGAATTCTGCGCCCATGTTGCGTTAGTCCTTAGGCAGTCGCAGGCTCACAGGAGCGTAGTGCTAAGAATCATGACAGATAAATTCTGCTAAGAAAATAGGTCAAATATTTGTCTTAATGTCGGAGACACACTTAGTGATGCTGATTACCGTGTTTGTGATGGCTGTGCAGAAGCCCCAGTGCATTCACGCACATAATGTTTTCACAAGGAATACGTTATCGGTGCGTCTTTCCGTTGTTTTGGGGTCTGTCAAATTTTCACAGCACTTGACCTGAATGTTGTGCCTTTTCCTATGTCAAATGGAACTGCTTTTTCCATATGCCTGCACTTGAGAAAGAAACTTCGCATGATATCGGTATGAAGAGAGACCTAGGTGTATTCCTCCACACACGTGATTTTCAAAGGAAGTGACACCCTATTTCTTGTCCATCTTTCATCACCCTGGTGGCATGAATTAACAAGTTCCAAGAATAATTTACCAATTAACTGAAGTCATAAAAGTATTTTGGTTGTCTTAATGTCCTTCATAACATCACAGGGGTTTTGCTGTAAAAAGGATTCTGCTGTAACAGCAATCATTGCTTTGCTGGGAAGACTGGCTCTGACAAAGTGAGTGTTTTCTTGTTGCACGTTCCTAAGTATTAAGTGTAAACGTTCTGAAATGTTTACTCATGGATTATCTGTGTGGCAGTGTGCTTAGTAATGGAAGAGAATGATACAAGAAAGCGTGGTACACAGTACTTGTTCAGTTTTTCTGTGAGGAAGAGCCACTCTTGATTGCCTGATTATAGGACTTGACTGATAAATATTCTAAGACTTCTTCTGTAAGAGCCTTTTATTTTTCTCGATTGTGATTATGACAGAAATACCTGATATTTCCTACTTTACTCACAGGGAGTATGGGAATTCTCTAAGAGCAATTACATTGCTTCGATTGGGACCCTTCCTGAGAGTAAAGCTTATTCAGGTCAGTTTTCAGGATCAGATCATATGCTGATGCCAGACTGAGTTGGATGTTAGTGCTTCAATCTGACAGAGTGACTAAGAGTCCAGCTGAAGTCGCACTGAGCTGCTATGGCTGAACCTTATGAAATAATAAAGGTCATGCTGGCTCCTCAATTACAATCTATTTTTTGAAATTTATAACTGTGCCTAAAAAAGTTAATTGCAAACCTAAGCCTGCTATTTAGTTATATTTTTTTTCTCGTAACTCATTCTGAATAACAAAATTACATACTCGAGTTGTAATGGTGGGGGATAAATATACAAAGTCTGTGAGTTCCATAAATATATGTCTAAAAATAATAGGTTATGTGAAGTCATTGCCAATTTAAAATCTGAGTTGCTAGGAATGTAGAAGAACACGCAGAAGACAAGACCTATCTCTCTAGCTGGTATAATGTGGCAAGGCTGAAGCAGAGCTGTGTTGATCTGCGTCAGCTGAACAGATGACTGAATGCATGTAAATGGGGTAGATCATCAAAGGTGGGAAGTCAACTTTGTCACAGCTACTTTGAAACCTCTTTGAATAGTCTTTCAAGCTGGTCTTATGCCCAGTTTTCGGATATGGACTTTTCTTGTGACCTTCCAGTTAGAAGGTTTAATTGGCCCAAGAACTGTGAACGAGCAATTTTTATCAAGTTCAAATTGCACCCTGGGTACCTTTTGTCATCTTATTGTGCATGCTTGTAGACTGTAGGTGCTGTTGGCACTATAATTATAGAGTGCATTAATAATGGACCTTCTTTCTGGAAAATAAGTCCATAATCTAGTCTGATCTAGATTTGGTATCTCTCTCTCAGTGACGTTCGTTGTATTGTAACTAAATCACCTGTAGGGCCAGATCTGTTTTTTTTCACACTGGAGTGTATTCCTCTCATACTTAATTTAGACTGTTTATATATATACATTTGTATGTATGTATAAAATTGTTTGAGACATTTAGAAAGCTTTCGACAGTTTTTGTTAAAAAAACTCTGTGAGGGGAACTACCAGAGATCATCAAAGAGAATGTTGCCATGACTCCAAAACTTGCTTGGAGACTAGTTTTGTTGTGGTAAAAACCTGACCGTTTAAAACATACTGGGATACCTCAATGTTACGTACCAACTGCAGTATTTAATATGCTTATAAATTAGATGGAAAGAGGGGAGGAAGAAGTGCAAATTTGCTGAAGACACAAACTGATACGGATTGGACAGAACGAGAAAGGACTCATCATTACTCTAGGGAGACCTGAGCCAGCCAGGTGAATAGCCCAAATGTCAACAAATGACATTTAGTTATCACAAACAGAAGCCTCTCGTTTCCTGAAAATGCCAAAATTGCCTGCAAAATTTCACATCATTACATCAGCTGGTGAGAGGGAATAGTTTGGGAATGTACACAGCTCAGGGAAGACCTCTGCTGTTTGACTGCACTTGCAAACCGGATTTTAGAAACTGGAATGATGTAACGTACTTCTGTGTTATGATGCCTTCAGAGAATTTAGTGGTACAGCCTAGTGAAATACTGTGTAATGTTGGTTATCTCCTCTCCAAAAACATTACAGAAGGCTCTGAGGTGAGTAAGGAGAAAGAGTACAGGCAATCTATAATCTCAAGAGTTTTGGCTGTTTACCTTAAAGAGGTTGAAACAAAAGTATGGAAAGTACTGGCACATATTGCTCGGGCAGATAGAGAGTTTTTCTTCGTACTGTGTCATAAGAGTAGAACAGGTGCACAGTCAATGCAGCTGGAAAACCATCAATTAAAAACTGATAGAAAAAGAAATAATTTTTGAGAAAACACATGGTTTGTTCTTGAGATCAAGAATTCAAGGGCTTGTAATTGCTAGCAGTGAAAAGATCTAGAATTGTAATAAGCTGGGAAAAATATTGGAGAGAATATTAAACTTCATTATTCAGAATTCAAATTAGCCCCTCTTAGGCTGGTAGGGGCCACCTTCTTAAGCGTTTCTTGTGCTTTCCTCCATAGCATCTGCCCACCTTCAGAAAGAGGATACGGGTGTGTCCTGATCCAATCTGGCAGTTCTTATTTTTCTGCAATTCTCACTATTGATTTTCAGGGTAACTAATTATGTGAATAACTGCTCTCCAGTCTAAATCAAATATTCATATTTGTCCCATGGGGACTCTTTTGCAGCATGTGATTTGATTTCTCAAATGCAAAGGCAGAGGGAAACAAACACATGTAAGATGCAGTCACATTGTAGAATCATACTCTGATGCAGCTACGTCAATAACAGAGCTCGATATTTGTGAAATCCTAGTTACCAACAAGAGGTATGTTAACTGACTTTTAAATTTTTTTAATTAACAACACATAGGGATCAAAGAATTTAATTAGAAAAAAACAAAACAAAACACCACAAAAATTTGTAGATCCCAGTAACAGCCTTTTTGTTGTATGGAGCTCAAACCATTGTTAGGGCTGTACTAGCAGTGCTGTTCGCTTCCATGAAGGTGAAGTAAATTACCATGATTTCTGCCTCTAAAAGCCTGTGACTTCAGTTTAGTAGCAGAGACAAGTTTGGAGGTGAACAGCCATATTTTAAGTTTCCATTTCGTGCCATCATCGGTAGGAATTAGGTTCCTAAATATTTTTAGAAGTATAGTCCCTAGGAGCTTTTCTGTGCTTGAGAAATACGGTGTCACTAAACTCTTGAACTGTCTTGCTGATCTGTATGGAAGACTTGTCTGTTTTAATTATTGTAGCAATTGGCAGGGTGCTTGTTTCCACCTGAAATGTGCGTAGCTAGCACCTTTGCCAAACATTCATTTTTCTCTACATTAACTAGGTCTATTTTGTGGTGATTCAATATCACAGTCTGTCGTTATGTGATTAGTATTTTAAATAAATTCATGTGGGCTTGAGCCAGCTATGTCTATTTTGCAATCTTTGCCTCTTCCTACAGATCACCTGCTTCTACTCCTTGTTTAAGATTAGGGTCTTTCTTCTAAAGCAGTGACTTTCAAACATTCTTAGCATGTATTCCTAAATACAGACTTGTTATGGGCAAATCAGGATTATATGTGTCCCTCCCTCCTTTTAGATGGCCAAGAGACCACCTGGCCTTCCCCTGTTACTGACTTACCTTCTTTGTGTGCTCACAGATGTTACTCTACCTGTAGAAAGAATATTAAGAGAGTAGTATACACTTTTAACTTCTCCCAGTTCTATTTAGTAGGAATTGACCGCAGTCTGCGGTTCATGGCTTGTGAACATACATTTCTATGAGACTTTGACCTTGTGAATGATTTCAGGTTGTTCTAGTGATGCCTTTTAAGTGGCATGCTGTTGTTTAGGTGAAAGGTAAAGATAGTGTCCAGTAACTTAAGTTCTCTGGCTCTGCTCCTCCCTGCTATTTTAAATATTAGTTTCCTATTTTTAATGTTTCTTCATAGTTATTTCAGCAATAACAAAATAAACCATACAGTTTTAATGCCCAGAATTTGATGATGTAGTACTCATCCAGCATGTAGCACAGTAGGTCTTGACCTGGATTTTGGAATTTAAGTGCTGTCACCAGTGTAAGTAACATATTGGAACACATTGGCATACAAATATCCTGAGCATTGCTCAGAAAGCATAATTGCGTATGAACATGCCCCAGTTGCTGAACTTCGATGGCCTTTGAAGGTAGTAGTTTAGTGTTGGTTTTACCTAATGAAAAGTATGGGCATTGTACCCTTATAAATATTGGAGTATCAGTTATACAGCTAAAGACTAGTGGTTCCAGCTGATCCCCAACGTTCCTCCTTGTGATTTGCTTTTCATGTGCCATTGAATGCTGTAACTTTCACACTCACTAAAAGCAAATCCAGTGGGGATATGAATAAGCACAAAAATATTAATGCTTGAAATTTGTGCAAATACTGTTTTCACGTAATTGCATCTGAGCGAGAATTTAGCTTAGTTTTTGAGGTGATATACAGGAATTTCCAGAAGTGCAAAGACAGAAGTTGAAGAGTATTTGTCTTCTCTGGGGAAAGCCATTTTCAGGCCAGCTGTAAGCAATTCATTTAAAACTGATTACTTGCTTTCCAATACATAAATACTGAATGTAATGCTCTTATAACTAATGCAAGACTTGGTGGTATTGTTCATGTTGCTGTTCCTGAGGTCAAATGATTATGTGAGAGTCTTGCTTTTCAGGTGAAAACATAGAGTAACATCTAGATGTCTTGCCGTGGGAGAGAAACTTGGATAGCTGCCCCAGGGTCAATATATAGGTCAACCCCACCCCCCAGAATCTTAGAAGACAATTAAAAATGTGTGCTTCATCTGTAGTGTTGTTTTTTGGGTTTGTTTTTTTTTTTAAGCCAGGCTTATGTTGTCTGAGTCCTGATTAATTTTTTTTTAATGCTTTTCATTGGCAATACAAACATTACTAATTGTTATGCTAGCCAGAAAAGCTAAGAAAACATGCTTACTCCTACAGGTGAAAGAAAGCAACGGTAATGAATTGCATTGCAGATTTAAAAGTACTGTAGCATTGTTTCAAATGTCAGCTACAGTTGTCTGCTGCAAGTTAAACCTGCATGTGGTAATATGCAAACCAGGGATGTTACTGATTTATATCCATATAACAGCTCACACAAAAACTCCTAAAGCCATTTCCCCATATGTATAGTACTCATCGTAACTGAGAAGAACTGTCCCCAGAGACAGTCTCTTAAAATATTTCAGAGATCTAATAATAAGCCTAGAGTGGATGTCCCAGAATGTTACAGGAGACATTTCTCATTGGAAAGGGAACCATTGGCCCCCGTGGGCTTTAACTCTTTGGGTGGTCTTGCAGCTGAGAATGAGTATGAAATAGCACAATCTGGCCATGGGAGACAGGGCAGAGGAGAACAGGTGATGAATACTGAGCAGCTCCAAAGATACCACATGAATACTTAAAGAAAAAGGGAGATTGAAATATAGCCAGCTTTTCAGAATTTTCTTTTACAAGACAATTCCAATGAAGAAGAGACATGAGGGTTCTTGGCTTTTGGCAGGTGGTAAGAAAAGTATTTTTTGGCCAATGCTAAGCAGAAAACTGGTTCCTGTTACAATACAGAGTTTCATTAATCACAAATTTCAAGTTTTAAATTGCTTTCTGTCAAGCCAAGCAAATTGTAATTTAAACTGGTTTACTAAACATTTTGAATTGTTTAGTAAATATTTAGTAAATGGTAAATGTTTAGTGAATGTTTAGTAACTTGTTTACTAAACAATTTTAATCGTGCAGTGTTAAGTAAGCACCACTTTTAACTAGGTAGCTGGATACATATTTCACATCTAGCTTTTACAGTGAAGAAACTAAAAATTACCACCTACAAAATGGCCCCTCTTTTTTTTTGTTTGTTTGCTGTTTAAACAAATTAATTGGTTGCTTTCAACTTTTTTTTTTCAGTGCAGCTTTAATTACGTCATCTACAGTATGCATTTACGCAAAACAGTCCATGGGACAGCAATTAGGGGTCTGTTGGCTTCCAGCATTCATTTTATACCCTTAACAAATGTCGTTATTTTGGTAGAGTATACCACTGAAGTCTCCATGGTGAAAACCTACTATTAAAGCTAGTTGTACATGTTTGTAAAGTCAGGGCCCATGTTAGCAGTTTTGAAGAAGAGCAGTACCTGGCATTTGAGACTCCTTTCACTGCAAACTGTATCTTTTTTTTCAAACAGAAATGTCAACATGTTCACTAATCAATGTGTTGAATCCATAATAATGGATTGTTGCTAAAAACACAAACTACTCTGTATTGATATGGAATAATGAGGGAGCAAGCTAATTTGGTAAAAAAGAATTTGGACACTATCAAGAATGATGAACAAATGCTTATTTTTCGTAACTGTCTTTATTGGACCCTGTTCCTTCATCAGGGTAAATTTCTGTAATAGCTCTGGAGTATACTGTGTGGTATATATGTGCAACTTACACAAATAATTGATTTAATAAAAACAATTAATTGCAGGAGACAATGGCATTGGAATCGGGCTGCCAAGTCTGTGCTGGTCTACCATAATATCAGATACTGTTGTGTAACTGGAGTGTTACTGAAACACAAAGCCACAAAAGAACAAATACTCTTGGACCCAGATGTTTGTCCCTCTTGAAATTGCTTAGTGCATCACCAGCGATGCTCATTAGCCTAATAGCTAATTTTACCAGATTCTGGCTCATGGTAGGGCTGTCTTCAAGGTGAGTTTTTGTGCCCTAATTTCTTTTTAATGTAATGAGGTGGTTGTGTTTCACATTCCTGGTGTAAATCTGAAGCTGCTGATAATTGCTGCCATTTATTTGTGGTCAAATAAGCCTCAGGATAAAGAGAGGGATGGAAAAATTACATAAAGGCAACTTTAGCCCCTTGGCAAAGTGCCCTTCTCTGGAGCATCTGAGGGTATAGTTCTGTCCCTCGCTTTGTTTTGGAAGGTGAAGCCATAGACTTTTCACTATTGCTAGTGAATCATGACTATTCTGAGAACAGTAATACAATGATCATTTATGTTTGGAGAAAGAAATTTATCTGCAGATCATGGTTCCTGCCTAGGGAATAGCTGGCCTTCATGCAACGTGTCTTGTAGAACCTGATTCCCTGAGCATTTTTGATTCTCTGATTATCTTCACTTGGCACATGTTATTTCATTCTTCAGCACATCCGTGGAAGAAAAAAGATGCCGTGATTGCATGGAAGGCCATAGAGAAGTATTTGCTTTACGAACCACTCCATGATACATGCCATAGATAGGAGGGATGCAGGGGTGGTACTCCCTGATTTAATTTTCTTTAAACTTTGGCAAGCTTACGCTGCACTCAGCCAGCTCCCCTTACAAAAAAGTGCATCGAAGTGATTTCAGACACCTCTATTTTTCTCTGGAACTTGAAGGTCTCATGAGGTTCTTTTTTGTACCAAATATGCCTTAATTTGCTTCCTGTCATTTTGTTTCCATGTATCTGGCCAACATAAGAATTGGGCTTTTTTCTGCGAAAAGCTATTCTGGTATCATAGGAATTTAGGTGGCCTAACATTTAGAAAAATAAGGATAACATCACAGACAACAGGATATATTAACTCAGCAAGCCAGTTGTATGAGGCAAGGATATCTGAATCTTTGAGCTTCTCCAGGACAAGCGAATGTAACTGGCTGCTCGTGAAATCATAAGGCCTTGATCTTGCAATTAAATATGCTTTTTGCTTTGCCTTAACTGGGCCCTGTGCAATAGTTAGTGAAAAGGGGCCTTACATGTCTAAAGGGAGCAACCAGATTTTCAGGTTTGGACAGTGGTGCAAGGTCCTACCAATCCCACTGCAATATAAATAATAGACGGTAGAGCTGATCCAGTAGTAACAACTCAAAGGGTTTTATCTTTTTTTTTTCTCCTTGATTTTTACATTGGAAATAGCACAGATTTGATGCTTTTCCTCACTATCTCTTCTTCACACCAGCTAAGATACCCAAGTAGCATGAAATTTGAGCTGCTTGTCCACTGTCCATGTATGCTAGAGCAGGCCAAGGCATTTGACTCTTAAACTCACTGGCAGTTGTGCTGTTTGTGAGCCCTGTGGAAGTCTGGGGGCTCTACCTCATGCAGGGTACCTTGCATTGGCTTTGCCAAATCCGTGCAGTTGTGTGAACAGAGCACAGGCTTGTGCTCAGGTAGGAAGTGAACCGAGGACCTGCCCCTTCAGAGATGTCGTTCTTGTGTGAGGATGATGATGGTGTCTTCATGGTCATGTTCTGAAAGCCTGGAGTTGGCTTTCCTTTTTCAAACAGTAACTTGTATCCAGACAATGCAGTTTATTGGGTGTTCAGTAGGGATTATCTGCCTGCAAATTTTTGTCTTAGCTGGAATACTCAGTGCCAGGATTAACATGAACCATGCAGTGTTTGCACCGTGAAACAGGAAATACATCTTCATGGCTTTACGATTCTGTTGGCTCTCCTGCTCACTTTATGCAATGTCTTTTGAAACCTTTGGGACTGATTTAATAAAATATGCAGCCATTTATACTAGTATTTGTTTGGGCAAACTAATATTGTAGTAGTGTTGTGGTAATCATGTTTAATTATTTAGCTTGGACACTAGCTACTGTGTATGGTTTTGGGTAGCACTTTCTGTGGAACAGAAATTAATAGCAGAAAACATATTGTTCCTTGTACTTTTGCTGAAATTATATTTTGCTGTATAGTATTTAGTTTTACAGTGTCCCACTGGCCTGGTAGCTTCTCAGTTGTGGATTTTTCTTCAGGAACAAGACATTTGTAATGTAAAGAAATAAGTTTAGGTTTGAGAGGCTAGTTAAAGAGAAGAAATTACAAAATAATGTAAAAGCAGAAAAAGGCATGCAAGAAACAAAACCCTAAAAGTCAGCAGAGCCATGGAAAATGCCTGTAATCAAAGCTAGGAGTTTGGATAACTTTCAAGTTGAGCAAGAGCAGTGAGAAAAGAGCAGAAAAGGCCTTTTTTTTTCTACAGATTCAGCTTCCTGACACTTCTACATCATGTGTTGTGACTAGAGGCCTGTTTTTCAGGACTTATATTTCAGCTATTTCTCACATACATTACAAGTGTATTCTGTGGGCCTGAATTTGGGAGCTTAGGTTTCATGCAAGCCAGAGACTATGTCCAGACAAGGTGAGTTATGGTGTGTCCTGGAGTTCAAAACCAATTTAAGCTGTCTCTGTAGTCATGGGAATGACAGGTGAGTCTTGACTTGAAAATGAATGTAAGCCCACATTTAATTAGTATTGTAGGTATATCGTGGGACTTCTGCGTCCGGCCACATGAACTTTCTCCCAATATATAGGGAGTAAAGCTCTTTTTCAAGAGATTCTCTTTTTCAGTCTGGGAAAATACACGAGTTGGAATGAAAACTAGATTAACATGAAGGAATAGAGCTACTGTATGCATGGCTTCAGGGATTTCAGGAGGCTGACTCCTGGATGGTTTCTCCAGCTTGCCATGTTATCCTGAGAGAATATATGAAGATTGCACAAAGACATCTTAAATCACTGCATTCCCACAGTTGCCTTGTAAGACTTACAAGAATCTTCTTAGAGGATGCAGTGTAGAGTTTGACCTCTCTATCCTGCTCATAAAATTACTTCCCAGTCTTTGGGAAGTATTATTTAATAAACAACTTCTTTTTTTGCTTTTCTTGTTTCAAAGACATAGTATCCTTTGCTATTTCAGACGTTACACCTCTAGTAATGTGTAGTTCAATATCTGTAGGAAATTCTTTGTCTTTTGCAAATAGTGACATCAAGAGGTAGAGGGCTGTATATGTGTTCTGACGTCATACAGGGTGAGAAGTAGTTTTGGTTTTATAATATTTCTCCAAATGGAAACAAAAAATGGGCAGTAAATCTTAGAAGCATGAACAAGTATATTCTTTTGCAGAGAAATGCAGGGACAAGAAACACATCTTGTACTGGGAGCAATACTTTGGACCTTCTGTTTCTGGCATGTGCATAGTAGAAGTTGAATCTCACTGGAAATCGTTCTGGCAAACAATATTAGGTGTTCTGTATTTCTTTTCTAGAAAACTCAGCAAATGAAAATATTTTTGCCTGGCATCTTTATAAGAATCTTTGCTATTAATACTGCCTTAAAATGAGACTCATATACCAGACAGTGTTTTCTTTCTTCATGTCAAATTCTTTTACATCCTACAATAACACTCCTCTAAAAGCACAATATCTCTTGTCTAGATAATAAAAATACATTGGAAGTATGATATCAGAATCTGTAGAGTGTAAACCTATACTCTTATGACTCCCTAGGTACTTTTCGTTTCTTGATGAACTTATTGCACAAAGGAAACTGGGAAATGCACCTCCAGTAGAGTACTTCTGGCTCAAAGTAATATATTATTCAGCTCTGCACTCGTAACAATATTGCAAATATGAGAGAATTAGAAGAGCACTTGTGTTGAATCCCTGACTCCAACCAAGCCCATGGCACTTTTGTCAGTAACTTCAGTAAAGCCAGGTTTCACCCACCAGGCTTAAGTCTTTGAGTTTGCCTTTTAAGCAGGCTTCCTGCTTTATACGCTGAACATCTGTTCCTAAGGCAACTGCATCCAATTACACCTACCCATACATGGTCTTTATTATATGTTCCTCAGCACTATTGAGGAGCTCTGTTTAAATTATAGAATAATTATTTCTTTTAATAGATGTGCAGTTTTAATTTTCTTTCATCTTGAACTTGGTATTTAAGTAGCACTTAATAGCTTGTCCCAACACGAGCAGAAAGCATCTACAGCAATTGAGAAGAGACCACTCTTTCTTCCCATTGCCTAGAAGGCTGACTACCCAGAGCCCAAGTGCTGAAAGGTGAAAAGACCATACATACCGTCATTTGTAGTTTTAGGTTAGGAGTTAAGGATTGGGACCTCTAACAGGGCAAGCTATAGAAGCACTGGGATGGGAGGAGAAGGTCCTCAAACAGGTCTGTTACCGATAGAAAATTTGTATTTCTCTAAGCCCAAACTCCATCATTTTTGCTAAATGCTGAATCGTTGTTCATGTCTTTCCACTTCAGATGAGAACAGAGAATCCACCTGTACCAGTGTGGGGGACACTGAATGGGCCTGAGGCAGGAGCCTTTTAAAACAGTAACAGAAAGGCATTCTAGTTAGTAATTTGTATAAGCTATAACTTGGAAGCCAGTTAGGCTTTGATAGCCCTGACTCAGTCAGCTGAGGAGTAAGAATATAAAACCAGACCTCTTTGCAAACATAGTCAAAGGATGGTGTGCAGTGGGATGGAATTACACTGTTCCCAGAGAAATTTGAAATGCTAAAGATAACAAAATGTTGAACATGCAGCTTAGTTTTTTCAGTTATTGTTAAACTGTGCCGCCACAAAGGCATATGAGTGATGTACAGGATGCAGCTTGGAAAAACTCCTAGGTAAAGTTTAAAATCCATCTAATGAAGCTGGTTGATTGGGTTAGCGCATTAACCTCTTACCTCTTTATTTTCAAAGACCGAAATCATTCAGTCTTGACATTGGTAAAACTCCGTAGAAGCTAAGGGGAATATTGCCTGTCTAAAACCAGCAACTAATGGTGCGTGCACTCCTGAAGGGAGGTGAGGGTTCTGGTCTAACTGTGGTTGTAATAGGTCTATGAAAGCTGTGCAGTTTGGTAGGCTTGGACACTCATAAACCTCCAGAGAGTCACAGGACTAAACTAGCCAAAGTATTTTTACAAACACAACATGCTATCACAAGGCCAGAGTCTCTTTTCCTATTCTAATGCCTTTTGTGCTTTTCAAATGGAAGTGCAGAGTGGCTGGATCTGGTCCCAGCTTCCAGCTCAGAGCGTTCCTGTTGTAGCTATCTGTTGATGTAAACATGTATGCTAAATTCACATCCAGCTAAGAGCATTCCCCTTGTAAACGTCTAGAGAATTCCTTT
>VYZV01044423.1:9089-46547 GCA_013401275.1 Pandion haliaetus
GGGGGGGACTTGAGACACAATCGTCCTGCTTGTGTTTGTGGAGCTCAGTCAACTCTCACTGGAGCTCTCATCATGCTTTTAAACCATAGCCATAGGGCTAGATTATTCCATGCAGTTGGTAAGACTTTTAAAAGTGACTTGCGATTTTAGTGCTTCCATTTTTGGATGCTTAAGCTGAGACAATTTAAGAGAGTCCCACTTTTAGCACGGTGCCGAATACCCATCCACTGAAAGGTAAATTTTTCACATGTGTATCAAGCTGAGCATTTCAAGTGTTTTGCTCAGCTTTGAAAATCTCAGTTGATGCTTCTTGGCTTGGGAAGAAAAATTGGCCATTTCAGACTCCAAACCAAGTGAAGATCAAGCTCCCATCTCCACTCCTCCCCCCTCCCTTCAAGGACATAAAAATTCAATGAGGCCTATTTCTGAACCCTATATTCGGTTAAGAGAATGGCAGTGTATCACAAACAAGATCCTGAAGGAATACGGTGTATTTACGTAATCCGATTTTGCTTTTGCGCAACACAAGCATGTGTTCTTTCTTAATGTGACCAAAATCCAGCCCTCAGAGTTCAGGTTTTGATCAAATTAGCAAGCAAAATCTGTCTCCTTTTCTGAACTGCCCCACAATATTTGGTTCTCAAAAGTGGCCTGGAAAGTTCATAAGAACAAGCTTTCTCATGATGTGAGACTCCTGGTATTTCCTGCTTCCAGTTTGGCTAGACATGCTGCAACAGTTGCTTTTCTCATGGTATTTGGGTATGGTAGTTGGCTCTAAATGGAAGTCCTAGACCCAGATGCCCACAGCTTTTAAGTCACCACGTAATTGAGCCCAAATAAGGAATCAAATTTGCCAAATGGCCCCAACCTCAGTAACTGATTCACTGTGGTCTGAAGGTGTTCAATGCTGAGTTTAGAAATCTCGACTCTCAAATACTAGCATAACACCCTAACAGGAAAGAAGCAGTGTAAAGAAAGACTAAAATATAAATAAATAAAGTTGGAAATTAGCTAAACATAGTTTTGGTCATGTTCTATCTTGCCTTGATGGTCAAGGTTTGTGAGAGCATGTGAATTGTTTTCAGTTCAGGTAATAACATCTGTCTACTCCACCTGGAGTAAGTGTAGTCCTTTTTACTGAATTAATCAGAAGCTGAATTAGCCTGTAATTTAGGGAAGCACTGAGACAAGCCAAAGTACTTTTTCTGTTGCCTGCTTTTGGAATGGGACATAATGGTTTCTGCTTCTGTGCTAATCAATCTCTGTTTTGGCATTAAAATTAGTAGGAGAATGACTGGGCCCAAAAGCTGTGAAATGTTTCTGTAATATCTTGTTTTATCATCTTTTTGATTAAAGAGGCCAAGCTGTATTAATGGTTTTCTCAAATGCAAACACATTACCATAAATCCTACTGGCTTCTGAAATGCTATTTCCTGACCTATTAATTTTTAAACTATATTGTTTTAATATTAGTTTTCTCAGTGATTTCAATTAAGATCTAAGAGATATGACCCTCCCCAATGGACTTCAATACATCAGGCAGCTGGAAGTATTGGCTTTTTAATGAGACTTAGAAAGGTCTTGATGAAAATCTCAGCAAAGGAAATCCTATGCTCTCAAAATCCCAACACAGACATCCTGGCATGTGAAATCTTGCAACAGTCAACACTGCCGGTTTCAGTATCACTCTGACTGGGACTGAAGGGTTATGAGATTGCTAACAGGCAGCAGAGATTTTTGCTGTGAACATGATCACTAGCTACAATCTTGCCCAGATTTGGGAGCACCCAAAAGATGTTACTGTCTGATGACTTTCACTAGGCTCAATGAATAGGCCTGGTTGTCTCAGCCCAGCTCCTAGAAAACTGAAAACCATTCCTTGAGGCTGCTTGTGATAATGGGTTTTTTTTGCTAGTAGTTACAGCATCATAGCCAAAGAATGTATGGTCATGGAAACTGAACTCCCCTCTTGTCCATCAGGGCACTTCTGCCAGGTCATGGCTAAAGCCTGGTGGCAGGAGAGGGTAAGGAAAGCCTGCACTGCTGCTGCCTGCTCTCGGGACAGAGCAAATGCCTCTGTGGGTTGTGTCCAACATTCCTCACCCCTAGCAAATTTGCTCGAGTAGTTTAACCACCCAGTACTCGCTTGTAGCGTGTGCCACCTTGGCATTGTCCGTCATATCAGTTTCTGTGAGCAAGCCTCAGGTAAAGTCAGAGGCTGACTTCAAGACTTCACTCAGCAGCTTAATTCAATGCCTTAGAAGGATCTTGACTTTGAAGACTCTGAACTCATCCTTTACTGGTAAATATATTACATCTCCAGAAGTTCTTTGATGAGGAAGGATAGAAATTTGATTTGATTTGGGGTGGGGGTGTGTGTGTGAGTTTTTTATTTCAAGGTGCAGCTTGGAATGCCATAAAAGCAGTTGTGTTGCAGGCAGGACTGTTACAGGAGTTCTTTTTCTTTCTAGTTAGCAAATGGGATGGCAACAGACTTCCAAGGGAAAAAAGTATTTTTTTTCTAAATGTCTTCACGTGAATTTTTCACGGAAGGTATTTCTTGCTTGCCAGCTAGAATCTTTCTCCAACATGGCAGAGCTGGCACCCCCACTCCCCCCTCCCCCAAACCAACTTTGGAGGTAAATGTTTCATCTGCTGCTGTTCAAAGTTAGGCTGGTAGTCTAACGAACTGAGTGGGAATAATTCTACCTGAGGATAAAGAACTCGGATCAGGCCATCTGTGGTATTGATAAATAGTTCAAGCTCAAAACTCTGAAGGAATAGTGGAGAGTGAAATCCATGCACTAAATATAATTGTTTACTATTAAGAATTATAGGACAAAGCTTTGTAAGGATAGAGGGAATTTTTTCTCTAGTGTTTCTAGAGAGAACATTTGCTTCTTCATAGGATTACATATTTATGTCTGATAACACTATCCATGACTAGCCCCTGGTAGGGCTGTGCTTTTTGTCAGAGTAAATTTTACTCTGATATAAAGATAATTTTGTGGTTTAGCCATTATTCTTGCAATAAGTATCTATCTGCTATGATACTGGAAAGACCATAAACTTTGTCGAGCAAGCTTGACAATCGGTGAAGGTTATGTGTTATTTTTATTATGCCAATGGCCTAAACATTGTACGAAGAATGTATCAACAAGCCTAGTTCCGAAGAGTTTGCAACCCAGAATCCTTACAGGCAAGAGGTGGATGATGCTGCAGTGGAAGGGAGGAGGGCTGGGGTACCTCAATGGGGTGCAGTTGCAGAGTGAAGTAAAGGCTAGAAGACTGATAATTTTATTCAAGTTGTTTATATCTTGAATTCAGATCAGGGCAGCAGATTGGTGGTTGGTCACAGTTTAGAGCTTTGCAGACTACTTCTGCCATAAAGCACATAAACATTTTGAAGACAGTTGCTTAGTTAATCAATAATACCAAGAAATCTGTGTTCCTTAGCTGTTATTTAGAATGCCTCATTGTGACTTGTTTGTTTGTTTGTTTCTTTCTTGTTTTTGTTCTATGATTTATGGTATCTCCTGAGCAGGTAAAAGATGACAAGGATAAAGGAAAAGCACCCAAAGAGGAAATCAAAAGTATCTGGGATCGTAAGAAAGGAGTTCCTGAACAAAAGGCACAGAATGGAGAACGTGAACTCACTGCCCCCAGACTTAAATCTACTGAGAATGCTTTTGGGTAAGTTCCAAGTAAGCACTGGTCTTGCTTATGTTATAGCAGGGCAGGGGGGCATCTCTGGGTCTCTGCTTAATTGCCTCATAGCAGCTGAGAAGACAACTTGGATTGGAAAGATCAGCAGAGGCTCTAGCATTCATTGGGTTGTAGGTATGAATTAAGGCTCTTGGCCTATTTTCTAACAAACTGCCCCCACATTGTTGCAGTAACAAAATGAAGTACAGAAAGCAGATGTAAATAGCCTTGCTCTCTCAGTAGAGACAAGTAACTTATTTTTGCTCTGCTGGGGCTTTCCTTCCTTGAAGGACATTTATTTCTAATATCTGCACAGAGGCCAATAATGACAACAGCCCAGATTTTGTGTGTTCTAATTTTTTAAGTCAGAGCTCAACCTTTACTGAAGTAACCTATTTCCAATTACTCACCTGCTTTTACTCAGACTCTGCATATCAGTATGGAGCACAATCCAGCTGGTAACTCTTGAAAGAGCATCTCTCTTGCTTTTCAACGCAAACCTTGAAATGAATGGCTTCTCTATAAAAATGATTTTTCAGTTGAGTGAAAACCTCTCCTAGGCAAAATGTTCTATTTTTTGTCTTTTTGTAAGCTGTATCACAGTTTGACTTTTCTTTTTTCTTTTCAAGGAAATATTGGCCTTATGGCTATATTGGGAAATTCAATGAAGGTAACAAATTTCTAGTGAAAAGTTTATTAAAAAAGGATTCTGCCTGCTAAAAGGAGGGGATACATGAAGCAGAGCAGAACTTCTTCCTTTTAGCAGAAAACCAGGAATGAATAGGTTAGAAATAGAAATTTTTTTCCTTCTGCACATCTCTTCCTCTTTTACATTGACACAGGCAAAGAAAAGGTTAAGCTCTCCAGGCACTTTGAGAAATCTGTGCATGGCAGATGGGATTTGCTGTTGTATCTCAGCATTCCCCTTGTGATTCTTCCGGGAAAAACAAACTTTCTCAAAATAAAGTGCAGTTCGAAAGTCCCCGGAGACACCCTGGCCTATGGCCAAAAGACAGACAGAGATGGAGACGGAATAGCAGGAAATCAGCCTTGCTCAGAACTGTCCTACTTCATGACTTAGGTCACATCATCAATAACATGAGAATGGTTTTCTAAAAATATTTTTGTTGTGTTTTCGTTTGCTTTACTTCCTGTGGGAGACAGGCCTTAGTGGCAACGTGTGGATTTGAGTTTCCACTCCTTTTTTTTCTTTTTCTGTTTTTCTTCTGCTGTTTCCCAAATGTGGGAAGAAGCCTGTTTAACAGCCTTTTATCAGTGGAGTAGAAGACTTGGGTTGGCAACATCAGCAGAGGCTATAGTGTTCATTGGGTTGTTAGGTATGAATTAAGGCTCTTGGCTTATTTTCTAACGAACCGCCCCCACATTGTTGGGCTTTGTTGGGAACTGTCGTTCTTCTTGGTTTTACACAAACATATCAGATAACTAGTTAGGAAGCATGTAACTTGGCTAACTCTCAGTGGTGAGGATTGAGAATAAAATAGGGTATTGGAGGCTAAAGAAAAATCTTATCTATGTCGTCTTTGTCTACATCAGTAAGAGAAATACAGAATAAAAACCTATTTTATGGCTTCCCCTTCCCATCTCCCCTCCCACCTGCCTTCCTCCCTATTCTCATTCAGGACTGCAGAAGTCCTAAATATGATGTAACGTGTTTTTTTTCACATTGTTCTGACATTTTTGGCTCCCACAAACCACTTCTTTCCTTTTCCTCCTTGTCTGAAAGCTGGCAACGAACTTAGTTTCTTAGCACCAAAGAGGTGCTTACGAAACTCTTTCTCCACCCAGCATCTCAATACTAATTTCACAATGTCGACAGTAGGGAACAGAGATTCCCAGAATCTGTTGAAAACAGAGGAGTTTGGGAGGTGGAGGAAAAAAAGGAGAATTACTGCCAGTTTATTGTCTGCTATTTTGGATTATGCAGAATCAGTAGTGGAAGTCCTGTAAGCTGCATGAGAATAAAATAAGCTAGAAACTTTAAATGTCCTTCCGTGTAAGGAGGACAAAATAGTCACCTGAGGTCTCCAAACAAAAATGTTAAGACTAGATTCTACCTTTGACTTTTTTCAGTCGAAAGCTGAGAGAAGCTGTTAATTTCATTGAGGCTATCTGCACTGAAGTCACTGAGGACTAACTTTACTTCTGTACTGATATAAAACAGAGTGACTATTTATTAAGAGAATCTTGGCAAAAGTTACATTCTTAGTTCTCTTAATTCTGAGGGCTGAGTATTTGCCCTTGCCAGCGATATCATTATGTCTGTAAGAAATGACCTCTTGCATCTTCTTTGGGCCTGAAGCTTGCAGGTCTGGGTGGGCTGGTGACACAGACTTCAGAGATCAAGAGGGGAAGAAAGAAAAAAAAAAAAAAAAAGGTTATTGAGGTTCCTGGGATGTTTGCTATAGAGGCTACAACCTTGCAATGAAGCAGGAAAGCCTTAAAATAGCCAGGGATTTCTCATGGCCTGTGCAGGATAGATGCACTGGATCCTTAGAAATACTTAGTGCCTTATGGAGGCTTGTGGAACACTTTGGGTTCTCAGTACCTCTGCAAACTGAATCAGAGGTATTTCAGGCTGGACACCCAAAATCATACCTCACACCTCAGGTATTGGTCCTCGCTTTGTTCTTGAATGGGCTAAATGAAATTTCAAATAAAGTCTTCAACATTTTCTCGCAATGCTTTAGTTAATTATATATGTATTTTTCATTTAAAAAGCATGAGTTCTTTTCCTTAATTAGGCATTACTACCTGATGCAAGCCCTTATTTGTGACCACTTTCGTTAACTTGACGCTTATGGTGGAGGGTGATCTTGTGGTTCTACTTGCATGGTTTAAGTGATTCCACTGCAAAAACCACATTCAGGAATAGGGCCTGGAGCAGAAAAGGATTGTGATAAGGTGGTGTTAGGGAAATATATTCTAGCTTAGAAAATCAGGCATGAGAATGTACTGGGGGTACATACATTCACAGATCTCTGTGACTTTTTTTTTTTTCTTTATTTTTGCTTTGTTATGTTACACTCTTGCATAGAAAAGGCTTTCTAAAACCAAGTACACACATTGTAAAATAAGTGTCAGGTCTACTACTTTGGCGTTGAGCTTGCACAGATGAGGTACAGCAGCTGAATTCACATAATAGTATCAGTTTGGTTATGCTATTTTGCCATATGTTTTTTAGTGATACAATTCCTAAATCATGCATGCCGTGCTAGAACCAAATTTCATCCAATTTGGTAAGATCCTGTGTGGGCAGAGAACTCTGTGTTAGTAGATTCTATTGTGATATTGAAACCACAGATAATTCAGCTCTGGTCCTACAGCCTGTTTTATATGGTTAACTCCATCTAGATGAGACATCTACCTGAAAGAAGAGCACCTTTGCAGGATTGCGTGTGATTTACCAGATTGCAAATTTATATGATATTTGTTCTTCATGTTATCATATCCAATCTGATAATCTCTAACAGTTATTGTTATTGTTGGAATACTTGATTTGTGCTGTCTTCTGGTACTCTGGAACACTCTGCATTAATGGAGTCATTAATATCCAGCTTTTTAAATGCCAACAGAACAGAGCATAAAGTTTTGGGTTTTTTTTTTTTTGTTTTTAAAAATCCCAAGTACATTCCCTTTCTGTCTTTTGTGAATAGCACACTGACACCTCTTAGGTACCCATCTCCTTGTCAGCAGTAATATTAAGTGTACTCAGGGAGCAGACATTTGTCTAAACACTGGTGTGGTAATTGTTTAACTAGGCGATGCTATCTGACTGTTGAAAGTATGCACTTCACCTATGCAAATTCTTTGAGGGTTTTTTTGGTATTCTTTATTTCTGTCTCACATATTAGAGCTGGTTGGAAAACTTCTGGTTTTCTCCTATGGAAAGTTCCCATTAATAAATAATTTCCAGTTCCTTAATAAAAAGTCATACTTTCCCTGGAAAATGTCAACAAAAGATCTGATGAACCTTCCCGTTCATACAGGCTGGGAGAGTTAAAGTGATACATGTTACAGATGAGAACAGAACCTTTTTAGGTTTTTAAAACACTGTTGAAGCTGTAAGGTTCTCTCTCCTCTCTTATCTCCTTCTGTTTTCCCCAAGGCAAGTAATAAGTTCTGTCCCCAAAGGTGCTTGTCTGTTTGTAGAGGGTTTATAAAAAATACTTGCCTTTGAAAACAAAGGATTAGTGCATCTTTTATTACACAGAACATAGCATAATATTTTTGCTGTGAGTTTTTTATATGTAAATTTATCTCATTTAAAATCAACAGAGAGAAGTTAGTTATGGCGTTCCATTGCTTTGTTTTCTGTATGAAGTATAATATGCTTTTGGAACTGTTCCTCTGTACACAAACTGCAGAGCAGAGGTGTGAAACTGTAACAGTTTACTGTATACCATAGAGGTGCTGATGAGAGATGGTACTCCTTGCTGAAGTTGCATGAGATATTGAATATTTTCAGCTCAGTTACTGAATTCTCTTAAAAATGGAGGTGGCCTGAGTAGCTCCTTGTAGTATCCCAGCCTACTAACTCCTGATGAAAATGTTTTGGGCCTGTCATAGTTCACAAGGAGCAAGAGGTCTTATAAGGCACTATCCCTGAGTGCCGGGCTCTCATGTTGCTGGTGAGTACATGGCAGCGGGTGGCTCTGTCCAGGAAGGGAAAACCCGTGGTGCATCACCTTCTCTTTCATTTCTTTCTCAGCCGCTCCAATTTGAAAGGGATCGCAAATGCCGAGGAAGCGAAGCCAGGGTCTCTGGTCGAGGCTGGAAAGCGGCTAGAAGACCAGCGCCGTCGCCGAGGCGAGAATGAGGAGTTTGAGAAGCTGAAGGAGAAGCAGCAGGAGGCAGCGGCAGAGCTGGACGAACTGAAGAAAAGGCGGGAGGAGCGCCGGAAGATCCTGGAGGAAGAGGAGCAGAAGAAGAAGCAGGAGGAGGCTGAGAGAAAAGCCAGAGAGGAGGTAAGCGTAAAACACGGAGTATTGGACTGTGTTTTTATTTCCTTGTTGTTAGTACTTTACTTCCACTGGCCTTGCATTAGTTGATAACTCTTTACAGCAGTGTCTGCACAGACACTTTTAGGCAAAGAAGTTGGTGGGGCTGGAGGTCAACGGGTCTGTATTCAACAAAAGGACAGAATGAGGCCGTGGGAGACTGGCTCACAGATGAGGAAGGAGCATGTAACAAGGAAGGCAAGAACATACACAAGCATACAGGCCAAAGTGTGCTTCTTCTTGGATCTGATATTGCTCTATGGGGAATTGCTGCTGTGACTCTGCTTTAAATTGTACCCTTATCTGGGCCCTCTGAGATGTGTGCTCTTCTGGGCATTGCTGTTTCTTAGTGTCTGTCAGGAGATGGTCTGTCACAACAGACCTTGATTTCAAATATGCTACCCAGCATTAAAATCACCCTGTTTTCTAACCTTCAGATTTAACTGCAAGTATTCTATATTTGTTATCAAGTGACTACATCACACAGATGCTCTAGTGAAGACCTGAGGTAAAACATGCAGTCATCCAGGGTAGAAAGAAATGTTACAGTTCTAGCCTCAGGAAAGACAGGGCTCTAATATATGTCTTCACGAGTCAGGATTTCATCCGCCATAGTTGCGAATTTCTTATCTTCTTGGAGATGCAAAATGTTGGGGGTGGTGTTATAGCCACACAGTTCTTAATTTATTCGTGATGTCTTTTTGACATTACGTAAATTGAATTGCAAAGCGCATGTCAAAATTCGTCTGCTGCAGATGAGCTGGAATGTTAATGTTATATATACTTATGATGGATCTCATTAGGAAGATATTCTTGTCTATTTAAATATTCTCATTAGGAAGATGTTAGGAGCTCATTAGGAAGATATTCTTGTTTATTTAAATAGTGAGTACCCAAGCACATCTGTTTGCTTGTACTTCCTCTGCCAAAGGACTCTATAAATAGGATTTCCAAATCTCTGGTGCATCATTTAGGAATCTTAGTTGTTTGGAAAACAAATGGTAGATGAATAATAATAGTGTTTGGCAGCTGAATGCCAATTGCTTTAATATACTAAGCTCTTTACAGTAGAACTCAGATTGCACAATACCTCATGGGGCAGACCCTGCTGACCAGCGCTCACAATGGTTGTGCTTTTAGGGCTTCTGGTTTGTCTTGTAGCTTCTGAAGTAAAAACTCATGTTATCTCTTTGGAGGGAGAGCTGTAAGCATGTCATCTTTGCTTTTTTGGGGCACCTATTGATTTTTCCTTGTAAAGTATTAAACTTGGAACAACAAGTGACAGAGTAGATGGACAGAAGAACAGTACAAAGATGATACATGATACATGAGGTTACAGAGAAACTGAATTTGAGTATTTTTACTCAAGTGGCACTATATGGCAATAAATCTGGTGACTCCACTGTGAGGAGACACTAAAGCAGCACAGACTAGCTGTCTTCTCTGCTTCCTTAGCACTGTGATGGATTGGCAGCAATACGTTGCTAGTTTTCAGATAGGTCACTGAACTTTTTTGATTGCATAAAAGTCTGTTCTTAGAAAATTTGGTAAATGTTTGAAGGACTGCAAAGCCCTGCAATGGTGATGTAGTTTCTGAAAGATTAAGTGACTGTTCATATGTTTTAAGGAGGAAAAGAGGAGGATGAAGGAAGAAATTGAAAGGAGAAGGGCTGAAGCTGCTGAGAAACGTCAAAAGATGCCAGAAGATGGTGTATCTGAAGACAAGAAGCCGTTTAAATGTTTCAGTCCTAAAGGTTCATCTCTCAAGGTAACCTGCTCACTAACACCTATATAGTACATAAAAAGTAATGGGAGTTGCAGTCCAAATGAACAGCCAAACACCAAAGCTGTGTGGAAATACTTGAAATCAGACCTGGGACAATGATGTGAAATAGACCTTAGCCTGAAACCTTTAGCTGGAAGACTTCATTCATTGGGATGATTGAAGATTAGAGATCCTTTCTAAAAGTAGTCTAGGCTGGGAGTTACCTGTTCTTGTTGACGAAAAATGTCCAAAATGGATCTTCATCTTCAAGAAAAAATTTAGAGCTGTATTACTGTGTTGATTTTCAATGTTCATTTATTATAGGAGTGCTTTGTGAACTGGAGTAGGTAAAGATCACAAATATTCTCTCTCTCCTCCTACGTCCACAATTACTGTCTTCCTTGCCAGATTACTTTGTCTTTAAGCATAGTTAGCCTAATCATCGTTAATTGAAACTGCCCCATATGGGAGTTCTAGCTTATGTCTAATCCCCCTAAAAATAACATCTAGAAGTACTGGGCTGCATTTCATTTCCTTACATAACATGGAAAAAAACCCCTTCTGTTGCTGCAGGAATTTCTAAGTGGTCTTCTGTGACCTATATTATATTGGAAGTCAGATAAATCAATTAAATGGCCTTTCAGCGTGGAGGAAGAATCCTGCCCCCCCGAAATTATTGGGAACTTTGTTTTGGTATTCAGTTCAGTTGCTTACTCAGCTCAAGCTCAGACTATAGATCTATTAATTGTTTTCAGCTATCTTCTTTTCTCATTTTGTGTCATTAGTCACTTAAGAATCCAAAATGTTTGTACAAAAAGGCTCCTTAGTGGGCACTAGGAGAGAAAAGAACCATGCAGGAGGTTATCAGGTAGGAGCTCATTGAACCATGAAGTGGATCTTCATGGGATTAAGAACTGCATTTGTTGAGTGACAAACTGCATTTGGTGAAAATTACATTTCTGCTCATGCTACACTTTGAACTGATCTGGAGCTTCAGCCCTATACTGGTTTGGGTCCAGTTCTAGCAAATACAGTGTCAAAATGCTTTTGACTGGACTTGCCTTTGACTTCTCAGACACATCTAAACCTGAAGTACAAGGACAGAATACCTACGGCTGTAAATGAAGATTGCCAAGCTTCACGACTTGGTCCTGTTAGATAAACCTTGTCTTGCCATTTTGGTTGCAAAAGACCATGTCAATAACAGGCACAATAAATGTACAGTCTCTTCCCAGCCCTCCTGGGAGGGCTTCCTTTTCTTCATTCTGTTTATTGAGATGCCTTTTATGACATACATTTGGAGCTTTAGTTCACAGATGACTCAGAAGAGAGGAAATTATACTTGAAAACACATAATAGAAAGATATAGATCATAATTTTGGGGAGAGTGGGAAAAAACACTGGATTTGGCAGGAGGTTAATAGCTTTCAGAGGACTTTTGGACTGATGCTACACTATTCTACTAAGTGTATTTTTAGAGGAAAGCTGGAATTTTCCAAATGTTGTTAAGCATCCAAGGTCCAATTTTTTTATCATGATAATTACTGCTGGGTTTTATGGCTTATAGGTAGAAGTTGTTTGTTACAAAAACTGATATATGCAACTCTGTACACATTTTTTCTCTTTCTCTGTTTCTCTCTCAGAGAAATTGGTGATACTGTACATATTCCAGTCCAGTGTCTGTGGGTGGCCAGAGTAGATAAGTAATGCTGTTGAATTTCACACCCTAAACTGTTTCTTCGCCTTCTGTGGTCAATAGCTGAGGAGAGATTAATCTCATTTTAATAACCTGATGTCAAATTTGATGTGAAACTGCAGTTTTTAGAAGACAGTATATTTTGCTACCTTTCATTTGGACAGACTTCTCAGGCTGGTCTAACCTGGTTGGGACACAGCTTTCTCATTGCCTGTTACATACTGCCCAAGTTACCTTTTGAGTTATAAAGCATCTGGCACATATTTTCTCCCTTGATGAATGTATCACCTGGTTAGATGTGTCATGGGTCACGTGAGAACCCTAAATGCACAATTGTGGGTGGGCAGTTGGAATTAATAATGAAAAAAGGGAGGCTCGGTATTAAAATACTGTATGATATATGTACACATTCTGACTTCTCCTAGATCACAATGTGGCAAAGCATCTTTTTCTCCTTCCTTGTCCTTCCTGATGTGATAAGTTTTTGGGGAGAAAAAGAAGTTCCTAGGAGTGACTTAGATGAGTAAAGCAGGGTATGCTGTTTACCAAGCGAACTACAAGAACAAAGGAAAGAAGGGAGATAAACTGAAAAGTAGCACGACATATTGCCATCTTATGGACACTGCATTTATCTATCAGGCAGGGCATGGAGTAGCATGACATACAGACTCAGGATTGAGAGACCAAGATGTGCAACTCATCTCCATGTATTACGTGGCTCATGGATGCACGTATATAAATATATGTATATAAACACAGACATAATATACATACATGCTTATATTTAGAAAGAACTACTGTGATTATCTAGTCAGGCCTCTAATAAATCACAGCCTACACAGTGTTGACAACTCCTGTCGTTTTAACTGTTAAATACAGTATTTCCCTGAAACCTGAGACACTGCTTCAGCAGAACTACTATGGCAGCATGGAGTCGTCCCATTTACAGCTTGAGGGCTGGTCCTTTCCAAGGGGGCAGTGAAGAGGAAGCATGCAAAGTAAATACAGGCCAAGTTCATCACTAGCTAAGGAACAGAAGCAGCTTGGATTTCTCAGGGCTGGTGGACTCCCTGTGGGCAGTAGCAGCAGTACCAAACCTCTGTTCAACCTCTGCCCTGTCTTGGGTTTGGGTGTGTGGTGTTTTTTTGTTTTTTGTTTTTTTAATAAGGACAAAGACTGGAATAACCTCTGCTGCTCTCCCATCCTGCTCTAGCTCATGCTTTCCCTAGTTTAGTTCACACAAATGGTGCTGTGGTAGAAAAATGAGATTTCCTGCATAATCTTTGTTCATTTTCCTTTTTAGACAAGTTCATTCCTCATGTTTTCTTTGGGAAGGAGTGTTATTGACTTCTTGTGTAACTATTCTGTAGGTTAATGAGGAGAGAACAGGATATTTCAATACTAAGTCTTCTCTTGGGGGTGAGCTCCACCACTACAGAAATGCAAAAGCAGTTAGGCATTGAGGGAAGGAAGCAATGGCAGGAGGCTGGGAGCCTGGGATATCTTCTGTCTTTGCAGAAAATGTCTCCTGGGAAACATGGGCTGATGTGGCAGCCTGCACTCTCTGCAAGACAATGCTGACAGCTAAGCCAGAAGATAGGACTTTTCAGGGCTTGAGATTTTTTCTTTTTCTTTCTTTAAAGACCTGTCTTGTCCTATCTCGTTATTGCTTTCAATACCTGACAGCTGGAGCAGTGACTGGAAAGAGTTAGAATCCACACAATCAGTTGTTCCTAGACGAGCTACTTTTGCAGCAGAGGGAAGATAGAATGCTAAGAACGGTATTTGTGACATTTGTTTTTCCCCCAGCTTTGATGCTGATGGAAGCACTCTAGTCTGGCAGGTAAACTGGAGTAAATTGGTGCACTCTGCACAGATGCTGCTGAGAGCAGGAAAAAGCCTAACTCTGCTTAATGAAGCAAAAGAGTACGTGAGCCACTCAGGGGAGGATAAGGAGAAGCCACTTTACTCCCAGGGACTGCCACTCTAAATGGATTTCCACTAGGTTCTTCCACCTGTTGGATATGAGGCAAAATTATAATGCAGGGATTTCTGTTTTCTGTGTGCATTTCTTATTCCCCTTCCTCCTTGACCCTTTTTTTTTTGAGAAGAGTTTTTATACATATCAGTTTACAACACTTTCTGTCACATGATATCTAATACACAGTTTAAAATTCCCAGTAATCATTTAATACCTTTGTATGAAACAAATTTTACTGGGCATATCTTGATGGTTTGGTTTTTTTTCCCAAGTCACTGGCTCAAATTGTGTGTTAACTCATGCCTCTTCCATTCTGTTTCTGTTCTTGGAGAACGTACAGACGGAAGACAATACACTGTGACACCCACACTTTAACTGCATTTTTAATAGGCAAGACATTTCTTGCACTATTAGCGAACAAAACGTCTATATCATATTGAATGTGGATAAAGGCATACATATATCTCTGTATAACATCTTGCTTAAGTTATTCCTTGCCACCTGTATGTGCTGACCCTGTTGAGTAAGGCCCTAATAAGGTGTGAGAATCTGCATGGTTTTGATTTATGTCCATTGGCTTCATTTCATCTGACCTTACCAGCAGAAGGATAGGTGTCCATCTAAGTATTCTGTTGTCTAATCTAAGCTTCTTTAATAGAGAGCTAGCCACCCTCAGTGGACAAGCAATCCTACCTTTTCTAGGGTGAGCCCCTCTACCTCTTCACTGACTATAGAGGGAACCAAAATGAGTAATTTTGACTAAATGCTTAACTTTCAAGTAACTGAGGTTAAGTGGGAGAGATGCAGCCGGAGATCTTATGTTCTTTCTCTCTGGTCGTGATTTAATCGGAGGCCAGCAGCTTGACTTTTTGGAGTATGTGTGTGTTCTGTGTCAGAAGCTTTGGAAAGTATTCCATGGTGACAAAACATAGTCCAAGCTATTTAACCAGATCCTGTTAAAACGAATGCAGCAAAAAGATTATTATTTCC
This sequence comes from Pandion haliaetus, assembly GCA_013401275.1. Taxonomy (NCBI): domain Eukaryota; kingdom Metazoa; phylum Chordata; class Aves; order Accipitriformes; family Pandionidae; genus Pandion; species Pandion haliaetus. The sequence continues at coordinate 24,245 of VYZV01044423.1, forward strand.
TGGTCTCAATTTGAGGAAATATCTTGCATTTTGTACTAACCACCTTGCTTTGCCCCTTTCTCTTACAGATCTATTTTGTAATACTGTTTACTGTATGTGCCAAACATTTTAAATTCTTTGCATGGACTTTGTGTGGTGTGCTGTGGATAAATGACCTTTAGATGTTGCTGTGCATTCTTAATGTATTTGACCTGTATGTCGAATACGTGTGTGTATACAGGTGTGTTTGCTTTGTTTGCTTTAAGTGCATTCAATGTATGCTTCTGTTTCATGCATACTGTGTTTTGAGGAAGATGCTCTAGAACAAGTTCTCCTATAAATGTGCAGAAAATGTGTTATCCATCCACACAAGGCACCTGCTTCCTCGGGAAAGGGACCATTTTCAGCTCTGAGGGTCGCTTCCTAACTGCTTTCCTGTTTAACTTTATTTTCTGGTTTGCTTCCTCACTCTCCTGTTCTGAACGCTCCACAACTTAGTCCTGATACCACAGCAGGTGCTATGAGAACTGCTCTTTCCAGTGGGTAAAGAATGACCCCATGTCTTTTTACTACAATAATGTAGTAAATCCGAGAATACATGTCCCTCTCCCCCCCAACCTATCCCCCTCTTACACCAGTGCCTACTGAAGCCAGGTTTACCTGCTGTGTAGAAACATCTCTCCTTCCTGAACACAGGAAGACTATAAAGAGTCTACTGTTGGTATCTTTTAAGATCTGTCCCTTTTGTAAGATTTCAAGGGGATTCTCAGTTCATCTGAACTAGAAGAGAGGCTGTAAGTTAATTGGTTAGACGGTTACCTTGAGTCCTGGTTCTCTGAGAGAGTCCATATTGTTTGTCCTTGCTGCCAGCCAGGGTTTCACTGATGCAGTCGGGGAACTGCGTGTTCATACACAGCAGAGGAGAAACCAGCGGCTCTTCCTGATATAGCCCGTTTTGATGCATTGCTGGTTACGGCCCAGAAATCAGCGTTGCGGGAAACTTTTCCTACTATACCGTAGTCGAGGAGAGGTGACGCGGCTTACGTTACTATTGCAGACCTGTTTAGTCACTTTTAACCAAATTTACTTGGTCGTTTACTTGCCAACTTGCCGACTGACTTGCCCTGGGTAAGTCGCGCCCCGCGGAGGCTGCCCGAGGGAGCTCGGGCCGTGCGGGTGCGCGCGCCTCTCCAGCTCCTGCCTGGTGCGTTGCTGCCACCGTGTGGCCACAGCGCGCTGAAACCCTTGGCGCCTCGCCGAGCAAAGCCCGTCTTTCCACTCAGGACTGCGTTTAGATCGTGTGCTGGCAACTAAAACCGTTAATGTAAACTACCCTGTAAATTGTACAGAAGTGTTTTCGAGCTTTAGAGGCGCGTTTGAGCCGGACTGATGCTAGCTGGAGTTCCTCCAGTGGGCTTGTTTGGCAAATCCTGTCCTGAAGTGAACTGCCTGACTTTTTGCTTTTATGGGCTTGAGAAATAAAACATGCATGCCCTTTGACGGGATTGCTGTGGGATTTAGTATTCTGGTACAGCTTGGATGCTAAGGGCACCGAGGAGAACCAGTTAAAGGAATGGCTGTCATTGCCTTATTTTAAAGGCATGAATGCCACAGCAGTCCCTATTAAAGTAACTTGAAAATGGACTACCCGTACTGAGAGTGGGGAATCCCCAGGAATTCAGCCACGCTTGATTAATAGTCATTTCTATCCCCTGGAGCTGCCTGTGTATATTTTACTCATAAGTGAAACTGTATTTCCTGGAACAAGAAGTGGAACGATGCAATGTGGAGACACTTGAGGAAGTTTGATTAAAGTATTTCTAGACCCAGAATGCAAATAGACACCCCCCTCCCCCCCGCATCGTGAAATATTTTAAAACTTTATTCAGGGATGGAGTCTTTTTGTTTGCAAATTATGGAGAGATTTGGCATAAGTCTTATGAGACCTTCTTGATTCTTTTTCCCTGGAAAAATTACAATATTTCCATACTCACAGAGTAGAAAATAGTGATGAAATGCAAGATACCGGTTTGTATAAAATAACAGCTGGTAGACGTTGACTCAGCAGCAACTCTGCTTCAACATGAGCAAAGGACAGTCTGATTGGTTTTTTGGAGCTCAAATTAAATTGTCGGTGTCCTGCAAAAACAAGCATGAGAGAGGGTATGTGGCTGAGCTCCAAACCTGGCCTACTCTGATGTCTCTACTCAGAAAAACCTTATTAAGTTTACTGTCTCTCTCAAGAGATACATACTTGCTCTTATGTGGGAGATAGGAGGAAATTTGGCATAGATTTTGTGAATATCCACACCTTTCATAAGATGAACTTCTTCCTTTTTCTCCTTCCTGTATTGGTGGTTTATCCTCTTGTTACAAATGAGGCACTGAAGAAATATGCAGGATGCAAACATTAATGCAGAAAAGATATCCACCTTTATGAACATGTAGCGTAATAGCCTCCTAACAACAAAACCTCCATGTGTGTCTGTGGTGATTTCTGTCGGAATGCGTCTCTTTCAGATTGACCTTTTGACATTTAAGATCACATTTTAAGCTGGCCTTGTACAGGCTCCCTTTTTATTAACTTTAAACTTATAGCTCTTGTTTGTCTCTTTTCTAGATAGAGGAGCGAGCAGAATTTTTGAACAAATCCGCTCAGAAGAGGTAAAGCAATAAAACAGTAGGTTCAGTCAAAACAGCAGTGTTTAACTGGAGGGAATAATAGTTTCTTTCTCTCTTTTTTTTTCTACTTCCTACAGTGGTATGAAACCCACCCACACGACAGCAGTTGTCTCAAAGATTGACAGTAGACTTGAGCAATACACTAGTGCAATTGAGGTAAGTTAATTCCAGGTCACAATTGCTCTAGTTACTAATGGCTTTTGGGACTTTAATCAGCCTGTGTTTTACTGTTCAAGAATTGCAGGGATTTTTGGTCACAAACTCCTTTTTAATGCAACTTCAAGAACTTTGTTCTTGAGGCACACCTTAACCAACATCTAGATATGTATCTAAACCAAACCTTAGATTGGTGTCTTCCCTTTCATGCTACAATTTACTCTGCTTTGTAGGCTTGGAGTAGCTCTTGAAGGATTCAGTCAGCATCTCTTGAGTGACAGTCGCATCCTCTTCTTGGCTGATGAGAGTACTATCAGCAGAGAGCTGATAGTCATCCTGAGCAAAGCTGACTTAGCAGCTTATTTAGCAGAGCAAGGAACTGGGGCCTGTGTTCCTGGCTGCCACTTCAGAGTGAAATTCCTTGGCAAAGACAGACACTTTGGTGAACTAGGGAGTTAAGTAGTGACAAAAAGACAAACAGAATCAAAATAAAATCCAGGATTTGACCCCAGGTGATGTTGACAAGTGGTGGCTAATAATGTGCCTTGAAGCCAGAACTGAGGGTTTTTCTTTTCAGAGTCCAAGGAAGAATAGGTGTTCACTTTTTTTTTTTTTAAGGCCTTTTTTATAAATCAGTGAGTATAGGCAATATGAAAGCTACTGGTTAATATAGCAGGCCAGCTGGACTGGGTTGGTAAGTGTCATGGGAATAGAATAGTATAAAAAGGGATATTATCTGGATAGCTGTGATTAAGGTACTTCATCATTCCCTGCTGGATTTTTTTTTCTTCTCTTGTTCACATATAGTCTAAGCATGGTATTCCATTAAGGTATTAATTGGTTAGGCTTTATTATCCTTTAACTTAAAGGAAACTTTAGTAATTAAAGATCAATTAACAAAAGCTTTTTTCTGTGACTGCTGTTCATTTAACCTTTCTGCTAGGAAGCCTATCAGTGCTGGAGAGTTTTATACTGTGTGTCAGTTTCCGATGAAAAAAGCGCATGCCTGACAGTGCTGAAGGCTCAGGCTTGCCTCCAGCGCCTATGTCAAGCTGAAGGTAGCACAAACCCCTCCATTAGAGATGAATGTCAGCATGGCACCCAGTAGTCCCCATATCATCAAAGTAGGAGCATACAGCTTCTGTCCTCCTGCTTCACTCTGCGCCTTTTCTGGATGAGACGTAACCACCCTAGCATGACCAAGGGCTTTAATTTGGCACTGGGGTTTGGTGTTAAACTCCTTAAAGAGAGTGGATGGGTTGGAGGTACAGCTCCGTCTGCCATAAGAAATTTATGTAATAGTGAACTCGGGGTTTGTCAGCCTATAAGCACTGGACCAGCCCACCCAGCAGCTTATATTAGCTTCTCCAGTATTTTCAGTTAGGGCTATGCTAAGGTCCCGAGTCTTTATGCTCCATTTAGATATTAAAAAGCATAGCTCTATGGCAAGGGGCAGGCAGGCAAGTGCAGCTTCACAGAATTATATATAGCTCCCAGCTGACCTGAAATTATTCTTTTGCCGAGTTTCTGATTTTTCAAAAAGTTGCCAAATCTGCCTTGTTTTGCAACTAGAGAGGCAAAGCCTGAGCTCGTACAGGTTCTTATTCTAATCAAACCTGTAAATTATGTACCAGGTACAAAAATTTTGAAAAGAAGGAAGAGGGGGAGTTTGGTCTAGTGTTTTTGGTAACCATGCAAAAGATGCACTGCCAAAAAAAAACCAATCACCCACTCTTTAAAAGGCTACCTCATTCCAAATATACTGTAATTGCTGAAATTTACCCCTAGAATCCTGAGTTGTGAGGTTAAGTTGTCTGAGACAGATGGAGCAGAGACTGATGCTGAATGACAGGGCAGCCTTTTCCCCCTGTCTCCTCATAAGGATTTCCTTAGTTGTGTCCCTGAAGGAGCCATGCTTACATGACACAGATGCTAAGACTTGAAGGAGGACAAATGAAAGCCTTGGAGCAGTTGTGTGCAGAGCTATGGTTCGTCATGAGCTTTAGAAATGTAACAAATGCAAAAATCTAAACAATTGCAGTTTTCATAGCTGGTCGTGTCAAGGGTGCAACTGCAAATAAAAAGGGGGAGAGTCTCGGTGGCACCTCTTGAGTTGGGTACTCCTTTCTGTCTTTGCATGATCATTGCTAGAACCCCTTACAGCTGCTGCATTCCCCAGCACTGCCCCAGAGTCAAACCACCCTGCCCCAGCTCTTAATGCCAGACACCAACCGGCCTCAATTCTTCTGCAGGGCACAAAGGCTGCAAGACCAGCTAAGCCAGCAGCCTCCGACCTTCCTGTTCCAGCTGAGGGTGTCCGTAATATTAAGAGCATGTGGGAGAAAGGAAATGTTTTTTCATCACCTTCTGGGACAGGAACACCAAATAAGGTATGTGTTAAATTTTGCATAGTGATTATAAAGAATTATGTTATAGACCTGACCTTGCCATTCATGTTCCTATGAGTAAGCCTGGCTGCTCCTGTTGACATCACTGGTGAAGAATATCCCAAAGGATCCTGAGGTCCTCAGAAACCCACAAAAATTCTTGGCTGCAATATTGAGTATAACAGAAGAATTTAGTGACATACTGAGCTAAGTTATGAGACATTCCAGAGCCACATCAGATATCTTGGACAAATATATCTGGGTAGTTCAAGCAGAGTACAAAGAAATTCTTTTTATTGGGAAAGATTCTTTTGTGGGGCAGAGTGGGGCAAGATAATGATGATGTTTTATAGATAATACGTAGAAATATTTGTGAGACCTTTATCTTTTCTACGTAAATCCGTAAGGCAATATTTCCTTTCTATAAATTGATGTGAGTTGATAAACATTCATCATAGCCAAAAAACTGAGCCATGGATTGAAGGGGGTTAATACAGATAGCCATGAAGCTTCATTAATTTGTTCTAAACTTTAAAAGTTTTATTTTAATGATTTAAATTTTAGGCCACTTAACTCCTATTATGTGCTTTTTTGAAAAATTTCAGTTTAACAGAACAAAAATGTAGACTTAGACTGGTGTCGTCTTCTTTAGGCTAAATATTTTTTCTCCCTGGAGTTTGGGGTTATGACAGAAACAGCAGGTTTATGTCTAATGTTTATTCTTGGGTTAGCACTAAAGTGGAAATGATTTTGTCAGCCCACATTGATCATTATTGAGCGTGGTAGTACTGTGTAGTTCATAGGGACAATACCTTCAGAGCACACAGGGATAACTCTTAGCTAACCATAGTCTCAGTGAGGACCTCCAAAGTAAACTCAGGCTTGGCTTTGTTTTTAAATCTAAACTGTGGAAAACATAGCAAAAGCTATTCTTACAGTCTTCTGATTAGATTTTATTATCTTGCAGGAAACTGCTGGACTGAAGGTTGGTGTCACCAGTCGTATCAATGAGTGGTTAACCAAGACCCCAGAGAGCAACAGATCACCTGCTCCAAAACCTTCTGTAAGTAAACTTGCAAGAGCCATCTCTTCAGTAGGTGGGTTCTCTCCCAGGGCAGAGGTGGTGATGGTGCTTCCTCAACCAGCTGGTGGTCTTTGGAGGAATCTTGCGGCATGTACTCTCTTGGAAGCTCACAGAGGCCCTCCGGCTGCTGACTCCTGGGTAGTTGGAAAAGGGGGAGATGAAACAGGGCAGTTCTCACCTTAAAGCTTAGGGGTGCTCTAAAGAGAGTACTGGGAGAAGCACTTCTCTGGTAGAGAAAGACATTAATTTACCACCTGTGAAAGGCCTGCTGTTGATTTAGAAATTACCAGCCACAGACCTTGGATGAAAACACTTGTACTTTGTCCCTTGCCCTGTAAAAATCTTCCAAGTATGTTTTTAAACACAGCTGAAATATTTTAATCCTTTAATAGCCTAAATGTAATTTGTAATGAAGGCCCTTTAGCATGCCCATTCCTTCAGCAAGAATCGGAGTAGAAAATGCTATCAAAGTAATGAGCTGGGAGTGTTGGGAAGTAAGAGTGTGGATGTGGGAAGGAGCAGAAACAGGTAACTGTGGGGTGGAGAAGGGTAGGGGTGAGGAACTGGAGCTGTAGGTGTCCATATTGGAGAATGGCAGGGCATCACTCGTGCTGTTTGTGATTCAACGTCGGGATTTTATTAAGGAACTGGTTTCTTCCCATGTCCTTGTGTAGTGTTCCTCTGCCAGTCCACTTGCCCTTTATAAAAGGTGCAGCTTGAAAAATGCTTTCTCAATTCACACTCCTATTTGTCTCAAATTGGAGCTTGAAATTTGCAATGTTGTCCCTAATGTCAGTATTTGCTGGTAGCTACATGGAGATTGCATCCTTATGGACATGAATACAAAACTGAAAGAAGTCATTGTGGTCGCTGTGTTTAATCACAACTGCTGAAAGCCAGCACAGAATCTGCCTCTAGATTTTCCTCTCTTTCTTCTAAGATGCATCTTTTAGATAATGTAAAACTAACCACTTGTTTTGTGCTCAGCCAACTTTTTCTATCTATGTCTTCCTTTCCCTCTTTCTCAATAGATTGTTCTTTCTTCTTTCAATATCTCTGCTTGAAGGAACCTGCCCTCCTCCTATTCTTCTCTGGGGGTCAGTTTGCTAAGTTGGTCAGGTAAACCTGTTTATAATTGACTATGAAGAATGATATATATCTGTAGTGTGTGATTTTTACTTTTTTTTTTTACCAGGATAAATCAAAGAGAAACCTAAAATTTCTTTGTTAGCAAATAACTTCCTGCCCCCGTCACATTCCACCAAAATAAAGAATTGTTCGAAGCTTTTGTGGCCATCAAGATTCTTGTGGTTTTTGAACAACATTCAATTAAGAGTAGAGGAAGCAAAGATCTCAATTAGTTTTATGATGAACCTAAATCACAGTTCCCAAATGATTTCAGGATTATGGAAGTGGTTTTGTGATAAGTTCCACTGCAATTTTGCTGTTTTGTTCCTTCCTCTGTTACTGCTGAACTCACTTTTTGAAGTACAGAATTAGCTTAAAGTATTAACTGCCAGCAGCCCTGTTTGGCTGTAAATCATGATCAATTCTAGAGCATCTCTGCTGAGTGCAAACACCTCTTGCAGAAATCACATTTCCATTCATCACTGGGAATTTTTCTATCCCACGTTAGAAATTCTTATGTGCAGAAAACTACCTATCTGTGGATGGCAAGAACAACATTCTGGAAACTGTGCAGGACTTGAACACTTTTTGAAAAGGAGAGTACTTATGTCCAAAATTGTTTCAAAAGTCTTTTGTTTGCCAACTACAGAGGTAGATATCAATCTATATATCTTTAAGCAGGTGCATAGCTAGTAGCCTAGCATATGTCATCTTGATTTTTAGCCCTGCTTTTCCCCAAGAAGCAGCTTGAAATTTTTATTGAGTTTTGCTTAAAGTCTCCATGTACACTTATTTTCAGAGAATATTATTATTTTTTAATGACTTTATCTCATCTGGTTTTTTTCTGTCTGGCTAGTGATTGGTACATGCTAAGATCTTAAAGGATGCAATGGAAATTCAAATGGATAGGAAGGACTACAGTGTTAAATCCTGAAACCTACATTTAAGAACGCAGAGGAGGATCTGCTTTTCTGTTGTATTAGAAGTCCTGCTCTATTTTTTTTTTACAGTTTTTTTAATGTAATATTTTGATCCTGGTCTAAACTGAGACAAGCTACTTTTTAATTCCTCCCTAATAGAAATACTATTTCTGAAAAAAATATTCTTCTCTGCAAAAGTTGGAATTGTCCTTCTTAAAAACCTGATGGTACAGTAACTTTTCACTCCCTAGGATGAACATCATAAGTTATGGCCAGTCTGTGCAATACTAAATAGATACAGCAGGATTGGTTTTTGTCGTAAAGCATGTATATGTGTAGAGTCATTCTGTGATGTGTCATTCCGAATAGCTTTATAATTGATAGACAATGTAATATTTACCACTGGTGGATGCTCCTCAACTTTTCTTATGAGGAAGTCACATTCTAACGTTTTCTCTAACAAATTAAAATAAACCTGAACTAATGTTGGTTTCTGTTCTCTGACATTAAAAATACAGGATTTAAAACCAGGAGACGTATCCAGCAAGCGTAATCTCTGGGAGAAGCAGTCAGTTGAAAAGCCAGCTGCTTCTTCTTCTAAGGTAACACTTCAGTCCATTATTAAAAGGATAATATCTCTGTGGGAGGCTTTCTAGGGGTAAGGTGCCATTCTCCTTCATACCGTCAGTCAGTTGGAATTAAGCCTCTACATGTCTTTTGTTACTAACCTGCCTTTTAATCTACAAACGAAAGTACAATGAGGCTCAGAAAGCCATGGGCAGCGTGTAACTTTTATATTCCTGTCTGGCAGAGCTGTGTTGTGCGTGGAAATCTGTCCTTTGCATGGAGTTGATTTTTTTCCTGTTAGAAATAGCTGTTTTCCCATACTCAACTTTGATAATGGGTTATTACTTTTTCAAACAGGTATCAGCTATGGGGAAAAAATCAGAGACTAATGGTAAGTAATTCTAATAATACACCTGCATATTAAATAGAACCATTGCCACATTTTTGCACAGGCATAGCTGTGTTTTAAAATTCTACAGCTGTTAATGTCGATGCAAAAAAACACCCCTTTTTGCCTTTGCCTTTCAAAAGCTGCACTTCAATATCATCAAAGCATGAACGTTTGAGAAATAAACCTAAATCATCTTCCTAGGAGGACTAAGGATGAACAGTGCTCCAGCCATGTTTGCAAAGCCTTGTTCAAGTGACACGCATAGCGTGTTTGCTGTAGCTGGAGAGTATCATTAAACTGTGCGAGGTCTGAGGAATGGGATGGTCATTTAACTAATTACAGTAAATGCAAGGCATCTGGGAAAGGCTCTTTTAAAGGCTGCAGTGGCAATGGATATGCCTTTCATGAGCGGAGAGGGAGAACCCAAAAAACGAGACTGTTTCAGCAGAATTATTTGAACAGAAATCGAAGATTTCAGTACTACTGAGAACGAGTCCCATATCTGTTTTTAAGCACTGCCACTGGGTAATGGTGAAGCCTGATGAAAATTCAGCAGTGTTGATTTTTAAAAATAATTCCTCTGGCTGGTTGTGAGTCTTATGTGCTCCTGCATATCCAGACTGGACTGGAGTTCAAACACACTCAGCAGCAGTGCTGCTTTTGCTGGAGCTGTGCATTGGTGTCTTCTCAATGCAAAAAGAGTCTTACTACTGTCATTTTGAAACTACTAGCTTGGGAAACACAACCTAGTTGTACAGAAAGGAATCAATGTAATTACCCTCCTAGCTTTTTTTTATTTTAATCTAAAACACTCAAAATAAAACCAATTAAAGGAGTTCCCTGCCTAAGGACCAGTGGGGAACAATGAAAATTCACTGATCGGCTTAATAGCTTTAAAGATGTCTTGCAAAATCCCTTGACTCTTCACTAGGAATGAAATGATCAAATATAGAAAAACTTTTGCTTTTCTACACATTAGTATGTGCACACATTTTCTTTCACATTCGTAGGTGAAGCCAGAGGTATGGTATGCCAGTAAACTTTTCCTATCGGTTCCAGCCAAATGGAATTGTCTTCCCCCTCTTCTCCTTTTTTTAAACCAAGCTGTTAGGACACGGTTTTCAGACTCACCTAGCGTTAGAACAGCTTTGCTCCCTTGGAAGGTGTTAGCAGTCATGCGTGATCGCCTACAGGAGCAGACCCCGTTGAGTGGTTTGGACACCGCCAAGCCTCTCCTCTAAGGCTGAGTGAGATGAGGGCTTCAGCAGAGGGCTTGCAGGAGAAGGCTCTCAGGAGCCGGCTTTCAGTCTTGCTCTGGACTTGGGGTGCATGTACCAAGCACTGCAGCAGAGCCTGCCTTAGCGTGGCAGGCACCCACGCGTGGCTGGGGAGAGTGATGGGTGCAGGGCTCCCAGCATTTCTGTGTGGGAAGCTCCTGAGCTCTCCCTGAGCTGCTTCCTGGGGCTGTCAGAGGCAAGAGTGGTGATACCCTGCTTGTCATCTTGGAGACCACCTCTGAGCAATCCCAGTACACAGGAACGGCAGCATACAGCTTGTGTCCCGCCTTCTTATGCGCTGCGTGTTTAGAGCCATGTTTTCTCTATTTAGAGGTACATTTGGGTTATTTCAAGCCATCTGTAATCTTTCTCTTTCTCAGCAGGTTTGAGACAATTTGAGAAAGAACCATAGAAGGCCACTAAAGACGCTGGACCGATTGGGGGGAAAAAAAAAAAAAAAGGAAAAAGTGCTAAATTGTTCTTTTTATATTTATGTTTATTTACCAAAATGTCTTTTTGCATTATCCCAGTTAAAACCATGTATATTAGCACTGTATTTAATAATCAGTCTAGACATTCATCATAATAGTACTGCCTTTGCACAAGAGCCTTTATTCCTAAAGAAACCCATGCTGTGAAATATATAGACTCTTCTACTGATAGTCATAACTAACTATGTATCTGAACAGTGATTTCAACTGGCATAAGAGGTCAACCCAAAATGCATGTAAAGTGAAGTTGCTTAAGAAAGGTGTGCAGTAAACCTGTAAAAACAATGGTTACTTTTGTAATACAGAAGTCTTTCTTTCTGCACTTTAGACTAAGGCATGGAAGAAATATCTTTAGTTGACAATGTAATATTTTCTGTAAGTTGCCCATGTCATGAGAAATACTGCATCAATAACGTGTTTTAATTTTTTTGTTTTATACTTTTTTTTTAAGTATCAATTTTTCCATTCTAGTTTAAGTTAATACCTGAATTCGGATGATTATGTTAGCTGACAGCGGTACTGATATTTCTTTTTGTTGTTAGTGACTAGTAATTGAATGCATTTTAGAATATATACACACATAGCTTTACAAAGTTTAGCCTAAAGGCACTACTAATGGTAGAATGCTTTAATACGTGCTAGAGTATTATATTTAGTAATAAACATTCATAACTAGCCAATATCACAGCTTAAAAAAATAAAGACAAAATCACACACTTTTCTGTGGTAGAGATTTCATAAATGCCATTAGAGGTATGGTGAGATAAGTATTAAAAAATTTTAAATGTCAGTTGCCCAGTAATGGGTAATTAAAAAGAAAGTATAGTTTTTAAAAGAGGAAAAGGTAAGGGTATAGAGGGTCAAAAATAGGTCACTTGTATAAAACATTGTAGTTTAATTTATATAAAACTACCATAATTAAAAAGAAAAAAACCTAAACACAGTTGGAGCTTGTTTCAAATGACTGTACACTAAATCTTGCCATCCATCAGTGCCGTACACTAGGTCCACCTAAAATGAAGTAAACCTCTGTCTTTATAGTGCTTCTTTTTATCTCTCTCTCCCCAATATCTTATTTACAGATGTTTTCATTTGTATATAGTAAACACATGGCTATAAGACGTCAGCTTGGTTTGAATTTACATGCCATACAGTTTAGCATTTACATCCTACAGTGTATGGGTGGCATAAACTGAGCAACTAAAGTAACCCCTGAGCATGTTGTTAACAGCTTTGGCGTGCATCAGAACTACCACGATCTCCCTTTTCACCACTTCCATCTCTTACAGCATCTGACTTCTTCCTAAAGAAGAATAATGCTATATATCAACCTAAAGATGAGCTCCCTTGCTTGGCTAAAACATCTTGTTTACATACAGAGATGCACATAGTTATCTGTAGGGGGTGAAATTGTGCCTGACATTGTCTGTGAGTTGTCATGTTTTTTGTTGGGGGTTTTGTAAACACTCCTCTGAGTCTTTCAAATACATCCGATAGCTGCAATAAAAATTATTTGTTCAAACAATGTATTCTGAAACTGCGTCCACAATAAATGGAATATTTCTGTGAGCAGCCCCCTGTTTGTTAATGAGTAGGAATGAGCCAGTTGTTGTAAATAGGATAGGAATCGTGCTAAGGCCATGTAAGATAAGGTTCCATTGCAAAGAAGCTCGAAGGATGTCTCTCCTGATGTACTATCCTACAGCAGACAGCCAAGTCAAAATCGGCAGCTTTAACCTACATATTCTCAAGGGGGGGAAAATAAATCTTAATTGTCGTGCCTATCGGTACAAGATGGGAGCTGTGCATCATCCAGAAGTCAGCGTGCTCAGCAAAGTAGGTTCTGACCTAGCGGTACAGCCAACTGCTTCCCTGCTTTGAAAAATGTGTTCTGTGGGAGAGCCGTTGTGTTTCTTCTGTCTGCCTCGGTGGGATGTGCTTCCAGGCTTGGATGATCATAGGGACCAAGCCTGGGGAGCTGCTGGCTCTCCCGTCGCCCTCCTGTCTCCTTCATTTTGCTCTGATGGCAGCACAGCATGTAATGCCCTGCTCTAACCAGGTCACGGTCATCTGCAAGAGGCCCCCCAGGCTGCTGCCAGCTCCACGGGAAGCACGGGGAAGGCTGCAGCGAGCACAGCTTTCTGAACAACCGGAGGAGAAATAATGGGATGCTGCCTAATTTAACCTGAAAAGATCTTGCACGCTTGAAAGCGTGCCTCTTCTCCTGCCTCGCGTTGACTGACTGCGCTGCTACGTTTCTCTGCAAGCTTTGCTGAAGTGACACTTTGCCTTGTTGATGTAGATAAGTTACTTTTGCTCCTGGTTATTGCCTTTTCTGAGAGCGTGGAAGCCTGCTGGGCGTGAGCGGTTTTACTTTTAGGGGAGTACTGTAAAGTGGTGCGGTTAAGGTTTGTTCCCACCAGCTGGCACCACCTCCTGGCAGAATTTGCCAAAGACAATGCTGGTGGCTGACTCAGCAGCGCTGCAAGTTTTTTTGGCGTTTCAATACCATTATGAGGTGGTGATTTTTCAGACGATACCAAATTGTCACCTTCGTTTCTGGTCATGCTTTCCTGCAGCTCACTCCGCATCCTAGCCAGACTTTCTCTTGTCAGCATGCAGAATGCCACAAAACAGCCTTTTTGAAGCCTGCCTTTGCTTTGGCCTGGTGTTGTCTACCTGAAAATACTTTAAAGCAATTGTGCGTCTACCTCAGGGTTTGCTTTGGTGTTTTTAAAAGTTTTTCTATGTTTTCCTCAGATAAAGCTAAGCCTTGTCTGGATAAGTTGTTCTGAATACTGCCAGCAGAGTCGCAAAAAATCTGATTTTGTGTTTGAGACTTCCGGAGCAAGTCAGTCTGATTCTGTAGGTAGCCCTTATGTTGGGCTGGGTCAATTCTGATGTGTGTTATCACTGCATATGATGCCATCTTCAACTTTTCACCACTAATCACACAAGAGTTCAATTTCTAGGGGTTCAGAGAGAGGGCTATGTGAGATAATACGTACAACTTTGTTCTTTAGGTTCTAGCTAGAGCACAATCCTGTTTGACACATAAGCCACGAACTAGTCTCTACGTATTGTCCTTGTACAGGAATTAAAGCAGCTCATTTTTTTCTGTATTAAAACTTTAAAAAAACAGACTTCAGGCATGCTTTTATAACTAATTGCATGAAACAATTTAAGCACTACACTGATTAAGTTTTGTTGTTATTCAAACTTTATTAATATAAAATTTTAAAGTATTAGAGAGTCACAGTATAAAAATCACAACTATGTAAAAAGCAAAGTAAGTAAGGAGAGCATTCCTTGACAGCAACTCATGAGCCAGTATGACTGACTGCACTGGAAATAACGTACAAAAAAAAAAATCATGTGAGTAACCAGACTTTTTTGTTAAACATGTCTTTAATTAAGGAAAACAAGGAAAAAAGGAAATGAAGAGACATTGTCTTTTCACTATTAATCAAAACCAGATATCTGCTAACCATCTTTACAAAAGACCCATCCGTACTGATGCATTCTTATACCAGCTAGTGGTCTCCTAAAAAAGGAGGACAAGTAACTGCTTGTAAAGATTGCCAAGTACAGAAGAAATCAAGACCATGCTGCAGAATACATCTTCTAATCTGGAAGGAGTTACACAGAGGTCTTGCCGAAACCACTGGTATTAATATTCTGCTTTGAAGGGGTAGTCCTTGTGATTGACAGCTCTGAGAAGAGAAAGAAGTGGTTATTTACTTTCTACAATACTTATCTTCAGCAGCATTTCCCTACTTCAGTCTCCCCTGCCACTGCCAATGTACTCAAGTTTTGCTACTGTCGTTAACTTGAACACAGGCTTGTGAGCAAGCACATGCAACACCAAGCTGCTGAAGGGAATGCCCTGAATGAATCTCCCTCCTGCTGTCAGTTCCAGGACATGTCTCATTACCTGGGGTCCAGGGCTTAAGATATGAGCTCTCTCTGGTTTTGGTCATGTGTGTTTTCAAGATATGGGGGATGAAAATACAGATAGAGATAGGCCTAGTGGATAATAAGGAACATACTGGAGCACTGGAACTGCCCTCCAGTTCCTGTTAAAGCTGAGGATGACATCCATCTCCTTTTTAGACAGTTCAAAGTCAAACACCTAGCAGTAGAAAGAAGAAAAAAAAAAAAGCAAGCCTTTTTTACTTAGGTTCATAAATAGTTAGCTACAACATGTACTTCATGCATTTATGACTTGGGGTAGGAACATACTGCATCCATGCTAAGCATACTTAAGAAATCCTCTTATTTCTCAGCCAAATACCAATTTACCTTTGAAGTAAACAAGATAGTCCTTTTCTCTCTGAGGTGCTGGCACAGACAGAAAACTTAAGGTGCTAAGGATGGATTACTTGATGTGTACAAATACTGGAACTAGCAATAAATATTTCTGCTACAACAGAGGACTACTGGGTACCAACTGCAAATAGTTGTCTCACAGTTAATCAGTCATCTAAGAATTCTTGCTGGTGGTTCGTAGGAGAAGTAAGTCTAAAATGTAGCAGCATAAATTGAAAGTAACACCAGGATATCATCTAAGATGCTAGGCCTTATCAGCAAGCATCCAGCTGAATCTCCCTGCCAAGGGGAACCACAGCCTCAAAGTAAGACATGAACCTTAACAGGCTTGGTGTTTACAATTTGTTCTTTTATGCCCTAAAAGCATTTCCCAGAGGGCAAGTCCAAAACTGGGATTCCCTTTCCAGGGAAGCAGAGCTCAGACTACTCTGGTGTAACCCATTTCTCTCCCGGCAGGAACAAAACGCTTTTCCCCAGAGAACAAATGTGGATGGTTAGGTAGTGCTGAGCCCCAATCTTTACATCTCTGTGCTCCCCTTCCAATGCCTCTTAGGTGCTGCTTGAAACATGGAGGAGATATGGGTGTGGGTGCCTATCCTGCGTAAAAATGTGGCAGCAGTCCCAATGGAAACTTCACCTTGATGTTTTCCTCAACACGCTGTGGTTTGTCAGACTTGGGAATGACAATCACGTCTCTCTGGATAAGAAACCGGATCAGAATCTAGGAAAGGGCAAGGAGGAGCATGAACACAGGGGTACCAAGAAATCTGTTCAAATGCATTTTGTGTTCTCTTACCTTTTTTTTTTTCATGCACAAACCAATTTCTTTTTCTACAACCATGTTCACTCTTTGGAAGACTACCACTTTGCACGCAGGAGTTTGATGTGCCAGCATTTGCTTGCAGTCTACTGACAAACTATAATTGTTTCTGGCCTATGTTTTTTCTATATCCTGGCTTCTTCAGGATTTGTTTTGTTTTCCTTTGGGGGGGGGNTGCTCAGACCAAATGGGCATAATGATACTGCAGATGATTTTGGGCTCACGGGCAAGTACCTCACCTAGGTTAAGCTTTTTGAAGTCCTTGAAAAACATATTTATAGAATTTAAAAGTTTCTCTCCCTCAAAAGAGGACTCTTGCATACAATTTTTTGTCCTGCTCTGCCTGTCTTAAAATATGACTGTGGGTGTTTGCTTGTGAACGTGTGGTTTTGAAGCGCAGTTTCTGCACACCCTTGGCAAGAACGCATTTGTGTGACTAGCAACTAACAGAGAAAAACATTTCCTCTTGAATAATCAAGGAACTTTCAATTATTCTTTGTGAACATGAGCAAACAGGGAGCAATCAAGTAAGTCCGCAAATTACAGGGCTTCTCTGAAGAATAACTTAGTTAACTCAGCTGGAGAAAGGAATACCAAGTTGGCTTGATGATTTGTAAGTAAACCTCAGAGGAAAGGGGTTCTCCAGGAGCAAGCACCTCTCTGGGAGCAGAGGAAATCACCCTAGGAAGGGCAACACTTCAGGTAAGCGTGTACCACTGCTGATCGGCAGCCCCCAAACTCAGCACTCAAGACCTCTTAGAAAATACCTGATAATTTGTATGAATACTGGTAAGAACTGGGGCAGTATGAAGAGTCAAGCGCGGTGCAGCCCCATTATACTGTATCTCTGGAGAAGGCAGCACCTCCTAAGACTGGCCATCAGCCTGCAAAAATGTCTGAGGAGGGGGAATGGTTTGCCCTGACAACCCCACTTACCTGGGCAGGGGTTTTATGATGTCTAACTGCAATCTCTTTAATCCTGGGATCATTCAGCAGCACAGGTTCCCCTGGCTTGGCCCTATTAAAAACAAAAGCCAGGATGTTGATGGTAGAAATATATTAGCTTCCCTGTAGGAAGCCTGACATTTTGTGTGAAATAATCTGTAACAAGGCAGGAGCACTTTTCTCATGATACCTGCATTATTTACATCATTTGCCTCAAAGATTCAAGTCACAAATGCATTGTTTTGGGTACAGAAAGGCTGCAATGCTTTCTTACCATGGGCGGTTAGGAGAGCCAAGGGGGCTGTACGCAGTCACAGCAATCCCTTTGGATTTACAGTACTCGATCAACTTTTCCTGGGTTAGGTATGGATGACATTCGATCTGCAAGCACAGAAACATGGTGGTTGATACAGAGGCAGACTGTACTAGGCTCCAGAACACAACATTTTAATTCCCCTTGGGCGACAGAAAATGTGAATACAAGACTCCTGATACCATGACTAAAATCTATCTTATAAAAGTTATTCACATCACTGCAATATCTAGAAGCCTAGCACAGAGACTAGGGCTTCCTCATACTACATATTATACAAAGATAGTGAGAAATAGATGAGACGGGTGTAAGTGCTATCTGTGCCAGGAATTGGGGAAATCAGTCTTCCTGGACTACTGCAGAGCAGGGTTGCATCTTCAGAGGGGCAGCTCAGCATACCTGATGTTTAGTTTCTGCTCTGAGTCACCCAACCTCTCCTCTCCTCAAGGAGTCTCCCTGTTTCCTGAAGAAGCCTGGAGAGATGAGCTTCCCTAGGTCAGCTCAGATCATGTTGCGACCAGCCATTTGGGCAAGACATCCTTTAACTGGAAACAACAGGAGCCTACATGGGGATGCTGCTCAACTTGTCACAAGCCATAGGATGACCACAGGGCTACGTCTACACTGTGTAATGTGGCATGATGCACATATCCAATTGTTTCTAAATGCTATAGCTTTGCTACCAGGCATGGTGACATGAAATCCACGTACAGTAGTTTATTTAGACCTGAGCTAGATTAGGCAACTGCTGTAACAACAGCATGTGGCACAGGCACGCCCATGGAGAAGCAACCTGGAGTCAAAGCCTGAAATTCTTCAAACTGTTGAAGCTGGTGCAGCTTTTCATGTGGGGTTAGTTGGGTCCATCCCCACCAGAATTTTATAACCCTCAGTAAAATCTTTCCAAGTTCTGTCCCCACCCTGTGCTAAGTCTGGCCGGTGTACACACTAGCCTCAAGCCTGGCACCGCAGCGCAGGCAGAACCGTGCCTTCACAGGACCCAGTGTACAGGTTTCTCTGGATATTCCCAAGCCGGCAGAGGTGGGCATTCAGCACCCTCAGCCGAGTGCAAAGAAATCACATATGGAAGAAAGTCAGAAGGTCCTGATGTCCCTGCTGTCCTGTGATTTCATTCATGATGTGTGTGGTGAGAATGTAGGTAATTGTATACTTCAACCATCCTTTCTAAAATGAGGTTCAGTGAAATGGTTTATTTTATATTGGAACAAAAAAGAAAGTCCAGTGAATGAGTTGGAGGATTCTTGTACATTCCTATGCTGTGCAGTAGCTTGCAGTGGGGATTTTGCTGGTTATCCCAAGGCTGGAAGAAATGGGCCTGTGGCAACTTGGGCTGTGACATCCAAGTCCAAGTAGTACTTGGGAGTGTGAAAGAAGATGTGTAGCAGAAAGTCACAAGGTCCTATTCAAGTTAATGGATACTTTCACTGTTTTTCAATGTCTAAAAATGAAATATTCTCATCTGTTTCGTATTACTGTAATATGCATAATCCATACTGTTTTGTATGGTAATGCTCTCAAATCTCCACTGCGTTATATACACACAAGTCTACAAAAAATTTTTTTGTTGAGATCCCTGTCAGATAAAACCCAACAAGACTGGCACTGTACCAAAGCCTTGCATATCACAGGCAGCACTGGCTTGAAGGGTCTTCCAGTCAACCAGAGATACCTAGCACTTTGCGAGATCTTTCCGTGGCACCAAAACTATTTAAAGTTCATGGCAGAAGTCAGTTTTAGAGCTGAAGTGTAGCATGAATATATTTAGGAATATTCCAAGGTTAGTTGACACCAATAGAAACAAAAATCTTACCTGGTTATTTACCGGTTTGTATTTCAGTCCTGGCTTGTTCAAGATTCTTTCAATCTGCTCATGGTTAAAGTTGGAGATACCAATGGCTTTTACCAGACCAGCATCCACCAGCTCTTCCATGGCCTCATGAGTAAGGACAACCAACGTACGTTTATGAGGTGGTATTACTATCAACTACATGATTTTATTTCCCTAAAGCTAGTGGCAAACCAACAGACAACTCACACTAGATTAAATAACAGTATCTCAAATACTAAAAAAATTAAATCTTTCCAACCTGTATTATCTGCATGCTTTATGTCCTACTGCAGATGGGAAAGTAATATAAGAAGGATGGCTTAGCCAACCATTTTGTAGTAGAAAGTGAAGTTCTTTTGCTTTGGCTTCTTTGGGGATCATTCTACCAGAGCTAAAAAAGGAAGGGAGACCCCTCCAACTCCTCCCCTGCCTTCACACTACCTCCAAGTTGGCAGAACACAGCAGGGAGGATGGTAGCTTAAACTCAGTTACCTCAAAATACTTTCTTGCAACTGTAATCTGCTATCGTAGACAAAACTGTTAATTCCCAGAGCTGCGGCATCACAGATGTACAGGTAGCAGGAGCAGTCCCTGAATCCTCCCAGTCCACGAGGAAAGAAGGGTTGAAGGACAGCCTGAGATGCTGATGCCCAACACTGAAAAGTGTAAGAATTCCCTATCCGTATGAAACACTCAGTAAATTAACAGCCACACCTGGATTAATCCATGCTTCAGTTCTACCATTGTGTGTATTCAAATATTATTTTAGTGACAGCACCTCCTCTTTAGTCTTAGTGAAGACATCCCCCTCTTTCTCCCCAAAAGAAGAGGTAGCAGCAGCTCTGCTCCTTCTGGTCATGAAATACCATTTTACGTGACTATCCGCCATACCCAAACCTGTCCCTTAATTTCATCATGCACACAGCTCTCTGCTCCATCTTTAGTGCTGACACCTGCTCTGAAGAGCAAACGTTAACTTACCTCCCATGTGTCCAGAAAATCTGTATCACTGGGGACACTCATACCGTTGTCATCCACAGGATGCAGTTCTTCACCAGCCTGTTATTTCAAGGCAGATAATACACAGACCTTTTTTAAGACTTGAATTTCCTACTGTTTACTAGCCTTTCTGACTGGATTTATAGGCAGCAAGTTAGCAGATTATTTAAACATATCACATAACTAAAAACTATGCATGTTAATCCATATTCTCTTTTGGATGAGGGCCCTATTTCTACAAATCGATCCCTGCATACAAAGAGCGGGGATTAGTAGTAATTATGTAACTTAGGCAGATCTAAAGAGGAGGGAACAGATACTCCCCTACCTTTATTCTACAGTTTTTATTTATTTTATACGGGTGTAGATTGGGGTAAAAAGAAGCACGCTCTTTCTGCACTGTGCTTCATTTTTCACTGGTGGTTACTCCAGATCAAGCCAGCATCTCCAAAACCTGGGATGTTCACATTGTTCTGGCCCAGCAGAAGGCCACTATCCCAAACTGCCTTGGTTATGGTTTCCCTCATCACCCAGCAGGCTCATTAGCTGTGCTCATACCTACAACTATCTCGCTCCAACAGGCATGGAAAGCCAGACCCATGTGCTGAAACATACCAGTACCTAGTTAGCGCCTGAATGCTCGCTACCACCGGGTTCAGGGACGAGCCAAAGGAACCATAGCATATCCCTGTGCATAATGCAGATGGTCACATAATAGATGAGCGAATGCACCATGTTTCTAGCCAAGTAAGGAGAAGAGGGATGTAGAGCAGGACTACCTTGAATCCCATAGGGAAGTGTATCAGGTAGAGGTCAAGGTAGTCCAGTTGCAGCGCAGCGAGGCTCTTCTTGCACGCTACCTTAACCAAGGACCTCTCATGAAACGTGTTCCACAACTGTGGGAAGAAACCAAGCCCGACCATGACTCTACAGCTTCTACAGGCCAGAAGCTTCATCCTCGGTCGTCTAGGACAACCCCCTCCCCACCTACGCAGTGCGTGCTGAAGACAAGGGTGCCAATATTCTAATGGTAAGGTAGGAGAAACATACCACAAATAAGGGAGTCAGTTGTGAAGGTGGACAGTTAGTATTCCTAGTTATGAAAAGAGATTCTCAGAAATAAAGCTAACACTCTGCCAGGTATATCTGACATAGCAAAGCTGGTACTATTAGAATTTACTTTTTTTTTTCCAGCCTAAATTTTGAGTATCGAGCATCTCATAGCTACCCTCCTTCTATCCCTTTTAACCGGCCACAGTGAGAACTGTTGTCAGTTTTACTTCGGTTTTGAAATGAAAATTCAAGTCATTTAAATAGAACTTGCAAGTATTATTCAAATTAAAACCCATTCTTTAACAAAAATGAAAAGTATGTGGAAAAGCTTAGTTATATTCAATGTCTTCTGGTTTTGCTGGTGAAAACCCCAAATCGTAAGTTTTTTAGTTGAAGTGTTCTTACTTGTCGGTAAAGAGCATTGCTGAGACAAGTGGATGAGATAAAGGAATGGAGTAAATACATGTAAAATACTTCAGACTGAAGTCCCACACTTTAATTTCCATTCCTTTCAGGCTTACATTTTGTACGTGACACCATTTTCAAATGTCTTACACATCAGTAAGTAGTACAGCACCTTTGAATTCAGACATCTGTCTTGTCTTTTTTTTCTGATCTTTCTGGGTTGTGTGCAAATGAACCTTCAGTATAATTAAGTAAGTGACTTAATAGATGCAAGGAAATTATTAGATCAGCAACAGCCACACTATCTTTCCTAAGTTGTCAATGTTTCCTGATAAATCTCAGTCCAAATTGCAAATAAAGGATGAAATTTATAGCAACCATGAAGTGAACGCCAGAGAAGGGAATAGGTCCTTATGTTACCATACAGATGTGTTATGGGTTTGTGTGGCACGGTGGGGTTTTTTTTTTTGGTAGTGGGGGAGGGGGCTGCAGGGGTGGCTCCTGTGAGAAGCTGCTGGAAGCTCCCCC